>JAOWBW010000142.1:1346938-1817247 GCA_026119855.1 Campanula takesimana
ATAGCTTCACTGAAAGAGTAAGCTCTATAATTTTTTTAATAACTTAGGTGTCGGTGCTTGCATCCACATAATCTTATTGGTCTATGAACCATCCTCTCAAATCCATAGATAGAATCTCAGTCGCCAAGTTAGTAAGTGGCTCCAAAGGGAATGTCGAGCAGGACTTCATCACTTGTCACTAATCTGTCTCCTCCCACTCAACAGAACTACAACACACAACTTCTCTTACCATCCCTCACCTCCTTACCGTTGAGCTACCCTTTGGAGGGCAAAACTAATTATATTATTATTGTTATTTTACACCTTTTAGAGGAGTTAGGTGTCCAAAATTGTCAGTTTGTTTTATAGTTAAAACTACTATTCTGCTAGTAAATGTAGGACAAATCTGACATTTTAATTGACGGTCTTACAATTTTTTTTTTTTTTTATGATAAACTGACATTTCTAACTCATCCTTAGTACATGGCTTGAAACAATTAGATAGAAAATTAATAGTTCAAACTGACTAACTGGCAATTTTAAAGTTGTCATAGAATCGATTTTTATTTTGTTTAAGAAAATAACATGAGTTTCACAAGATTTTGTGTAATTGAAAGGATAAAAAGACCAATGCAAATTAATTTAGTCTTATAAAACCAACAACACATGTGAGAGGTTTAACTAGATCATTAGGTTGGATTTTAATGGAGTGCAAGTGTCTTGCCAAAGAAGGTGGTGGTGGTTAATGCCCAATTAATTTCCATTTTTTAATAAATAAATAAATTTTCAACACATTTTTGCCAATAATCCATTGAATATGATGGTTACCAGGGGGCGTTTGGTTCGGCAGAAAAATAAATAAAGGAATGGAATGGTCAATGAATGGGAATCCTAAAGGAATTGGAAAGAAAAATAATTGGTCAAACCTTGTGTTTGGTTGACACGGAATGGGATTGAATTGCCATTCAATTCCTATGTAATTCATGTTTGGTTTCAAGACAAAACTGTTGGAATGGAATAATAATAATAAATAATAATAATAATATTAATAATAAAGAAATAATATAATATATAATAATATAATATAAATAAAATATTATTATTATTATTATAGTAATAATAATATAAACAATAATATATAATAATAATAATAATAATAATATAATATAATAACAAATAATAATAAAAATAATAATAATAATAAATTTTCATTTGAAGGAATTGATCATTCCAATGGAATGGAAATTTTGAAAAAAATGAACCAAACATGGCAATGGAAATTGGTCAAAGGAATTGGGCATTCCATTCCCCCACTTTACCACGAACCAAACGCCCCCTTAGGGTTTGACTATGGAAAATTGAATCCCAAAATCAAATCAATCGGACAAATGGAAAATAGTGGCCGGAGCTAGTGTGAGGGTGGACCACGAAGAAAAAGAGGAAGATTGAGTGCGTCGATTTGGTGAAGGGAGAGAGATGGGAGACGACGAGATGCGCCCCGTATGTGGTCTGCGGCGTGAAATGTGAAAGTGAGATACTGAGATGAGAGTTAGCCTATTAGGGTTTCTAATGTTAGGTTTTCTAAAATCTAAGGGTGGATATTAATTCAACTTAAAATCCTACGGTCATCATTAACGGTTCAGCGGTTCGGTATGGCAGTCGGTCTCGCGGTTCGGTCTGTATGTTCGGTTTGGTTCGGTTCGGTTTGGTCTAGAGTGGCCAGACCACAGACCGAACCAAACCACCTGGTTTGACAATTTTAGAGACTGAACCGAACCATGAGTGCTCAAAAACCGAACAAGACTTTACGGTCTGGTTCGGTTTGGTCCCGAACTGCGGTCTGGCCCGAACCACTGACACCCCTAGTTACCTTGTCCGACTTGAAGAGGGAAGGTCGATAATGGATAAATGAAGAGAGCTTCTTCTTCCAACCATTTTTGTCCATCCAACGATCATTGATTGCTAAAAGATGATGAGATCAAGCTCAAAGGGTAAGTACAGGAAATGGTACTATTATTATGTAAACATTTATCAGGCGAATTTTTGGCCTATAATTGTCGAACCAAAAAAGCTGACCTAACATATTGGTACATTTATTGACAAATATCCGAAAATTAAAACAATTTTTCCAATATAATCCATAACCTAGGTTCCTTCTTATGTTTGCATATCCAAATCAAATGTCAGATTAAGGATGTACATGTGACAGTCACAAGCAGTGCAAATGCTTTGCCACAGTTGCAACCTAGAAGAAAAAAAAAATCTATACAGAAGCTCTCACTAATTTTAACATGCAATTTTTAACATGCAATTATATGTAAAAGATAAAAAGATTACTCCCCAGTTGCATTTTTAACATGCAATTTTTCTAATTTTAAAATAATCTTGACCTCCTTTTAGCATAATCGTGCAACACTCGAAGAAAATAAAGGCACATTGTTCAGATTTTTTTTAGGGGAAACTAGTTCCTCCATAAGTTATAAAAAGTCATGTTTTTATAGGGTTTAAGGTTTAGGGTTTAAGGGTAATAGTAATATTAAAAAGTGGACTTCGTAGAACTTAGAACTTACGAAGAAACTAGTTTCCCCCAAAACCTACTCCACATTGTTTGCATGTTTAACATGTAGTTTATCGTAGTGAGGGAGTGTTCAGAAAAGTAAAAGGCAAAATGGTCAAGTCAGTAAGCGCAATCTGGTGCTACAAGAGCTCCAAAATGCATGGGGTCCAGAAAATGGCCAGTCCCACATGTCCAAGTCAATAAGAATGTAGATAAAAACAAGCTCAGGTATATTGGACTAAAACTAGAAAAACAAAGCTACCCAGTACGGCCTAAATTGAAGGATGTCACTCATATCAGTAAGCTGAAGCTACATGTTTCATCTTCTCTGTTGGGGTGGGTGAGGGGGGGGTGGGGGGGAGGGGGGGGGGGGGGGCTTGTATTTCTTGTACTTCCATGTAGTCCATAAACCAGCCATGCCAATTAAGATGGGGAAAGGTCTGTTAACGTTAGACAAATACTCGCTCCGTCCCAAGGCGCAAGTAACGTTTGAATTTCAAACATTTTTAAGGTTACATTATAAGTTTTGGAAATTCAGTGATTTTGAGGCCTTAATTTCGGAAATGGGACAAACTTTCTAGGACAAACAAAAAGGGAAAATGAGACTCTCATTTTGGGACGTAGGGAGTAAAAGGTTTTTGATGTAGAGAGGAAGTCCATTCATTGCAGCTAGTATAATGTCGTCTATCATGGTGGGAACATGTACTACATGGTCCTCAACATGGTAATGTAACTGATAGAAGTATCTTGAGCTTTACCCAATCACATTCACAACGGGGACCATAGACAAACTGCAATTTGAAGCCTGTTATTTTCACCTGACCTAATATTTGAACCCCTATATATGGGACTATAATGCATGGTAAATGCAATTGGGTGTGGCCAAATTTGGCTAGATGTACCAAACTTGGATCTTCCAGTGCTCAATGATAGGCTAAATCGCACACTTACAAATTAAACCTGGACTAGGTTCTAAAAATATAGCTAGGGCAAGTCCAGAATCGATCCACGAAGAACGGTTATTTATTTACGTAATTGTCACTTGACAAGATTGGGGGAAAATTATAATTATTAAATCCTAAGAACATAAATTAAACTAAATATGAGCAAAAACAATAATTAAAGAATACTTCAGATTTGTTTCCGTCCCCACCTTTTTAATCAATTATCATCGGTACATCAATTCACTTTTTACCCTATTAACTTGATCCGAGATTTATTTCAATCTCTGTTTCTTCTTTCAGAATAGTTTACTAGCAGTGGCACACTCACTAGAAACCCTAATCAATAATTAAATCTAACTGGCACAGTCTAGATCCAAAAATTAATTGCATGAATGAATTAAGAAACATAAATCAAGAACACTTTCTATTCATTAAAATAAATAATTGCTTAATTTTACCCTAATCACAATTTACCATGGCACATGCATAAATCATGAAATTGCTACAGTGAAAACTCTAATTCTGCAGGCACAGAACAGAGAATTCTAGCAAAGATCCAATCACAAAGATAAATAAATTGATCAGGTTTTAAAACCCTAGTAACAGATCTAGAATTAAGAACAAGTAAAATTATGAATAGAAATCAAATTGTGAAAGAAAAATACCTCAAATTGACAAAAGATGGTTCAAGATTCAAACCCAAAGCTTTGAGTTTAGTTCCTCATATGGAGCTTTGAAATCTCCATGAACAAAGAAAATAAAAACCTAGATCTAAAATTAATGTAGAAGTCCCCCCAAAGAAGATAAAACCTAGTTTAAATAGTTGAGGAAAATCTAAAAGAAAAAGGAAAAGAATTAAAAAGAAAGTAACAAAAAGAAATAAAAATACGCTGCAACGTGCGTTTCACTGTTTGATGAATGCGCGACTTGGACAATCGCTTTCCATACGGGCTCCCGACTCGATTCAGGCCAGCAAACGTGCTGATTCGTTTGGCTCTTCTTCATGCATCTGGACTCCCTTCATTCTTAGTGCATGGCAATGAATTTTCAGCCCTTTTTTTTTTTTTTGCAACAGTAATCCACAACTCCATTGTCCCGGTTGATTTTCTTTTTGATATCTTGATAATTTTTTGACTCATAAATAAATTACACCGGGTAAACAATATAAAACACTAAAATATCCCCCCAATTAAAAAATCCCCAAATTAACATAATTACCCTACCCAAAATTACATAAAAACTGTCTAAAATACATAAAATCACCATTTAAGCTCATAGAAACAAAGGACTAAAGTGTATAAAATCCGTCTCATCAAATTCCCCCACGCTTAGACCTTTACTCGTCCCTGAGTAAAATCCTAACTCACTCCCCTCTAAACACCGTCTAATAGCGTAGCATGGAGAAAAATGATTCCTAGTCTCCTCTAACCCATCAAACATAAATCAATAAATAAAAATCGAAGTGTAGAAACTCCGTCTCCTTATAACTCCTCAAAAAAATAATAAAAATGACATTAATTCGATACCAACACCATAATAAACGGTATCCAAACTAAATGTCCACTCAAAAGCCAAGGGGAACTAAAAATGTCCTAAATTTCCCCCACGCTTATCTCACACTACAATCTCCCTCATAAAAACAAAAGTTAGTGTATGATTAATAAATATGCACAAAACTTACCTCGTAACAAAACACCAACACCTCCTTATATCTCCAAGAAAAGAACGAGGATTTCTAACCTAAACTCCACTAATCGGACCTCCTACTCCAATAGTGTATCCTACCCAAAAACTCCAAACCCCCCTTATGTCTTCTCTCCGGTGGATGCAAGATATTTTATTACTCAAACCTCACCTTTTGCCTAAGCGCCCTTTCGGGTTTTCACTTAGCCTCTCTATTTTTTTCATTTTTTTTATGCACACCATGGTTTTTGGCCTAGACTGCCCTTTCGGGTTTTCAATCTAGCGGGCTTCTTTTCTTGTGCGTTTTTTTTTTTTTTTTTTTTTTTTTTTTGAAAGAAAAGCTAACTAAATAGAAATAAAATGCTTACTATACAACTACAAATCCTTCCCCCACGCTTAAACTACACAGTGTCCTCAGTGTGTAAAAGTGAATAAAATTAAAGACAGTTTAAACGTAAGGGAGTAAATGGTACCTCATTAGTGCACACTCCACCCCCGTTTGAGCTCGATTCGTCTGCATGAATCCCTTCTTCTTTTTAGTCACCGTTCTCAAACCTCCCATGCTTCTCTACCATCATCGGACCACTAGCCATCATGTCGCGCCCCGTACCCGTGGTCCTACTTGGCCCCACGCTCGGGACATGAACGGAAGACGTTATAAAACCTTTTTAGAAAATTTTCTCGAAATATACTTTTAGAAAGTTAAACAAAACACACTTGAAGTTCAAAGACTTCACTTAACTTGAAACAAACTTTTACAAACACTTTCACAGCGAAAGTACTTAGCCCCAAAGGCTTACAACTTTTAAACAAATATACATACATCAACATTTACCAAAATAGATGTGACCATAAGAAAGTACGGGTACTCTACCCCAAAGGGTTTACATTTACATAATGTAACCTTCAACAAAACAAGTCCCAACTCTTACCAAACGAACGTCCTCCCGTGCCAAGTGTCCTATCCCCTGGACCCGCCTTTATCTAAAACAGTAAACAAATAAAGGGTGAGAATAAATCTCAGTAAGCTACTAAATGCAACTACGTTACATGCTGATATGATGATCATAAAGAAACAATATCAACAAGTAATCATATAGCATATAGCACATAACATCAACTCATATATCACTTTTATCACATTGCCCACACTCCGGTGGATACCAAAGCCAAGGTTTAACCAATAACCATAACTGATGAGAATACCATCTGAGAAACCCATCAGAGAAAACCATCTGAACAGCATAAATAGATGAAGCCGTCGGGATCCCGAAAACCAAACCATACCAATAGAACCAAGTAACCAGAGAGGGAAATATGACACAAAGTCATAACCCAAATACTCACCAAAGGGAGCAATTCATCCCATTCAATGCCAATCTGGACTGGGGAAACTAAAAGGCACAGTGGACATCTTATAGTGAACTTGGCTTGTGTGCCACTATAATTCTCCCACCGCCTGACTCACAAGCTCCAATGGAAAACCTTATAGTGGACTTACCTGTACCACTATAATTCTTCCATTGGCTGACTCCACAACAAGACCAGCTGGACTTTTAACAAGAAGCACAGTAATGAATACTTGCTAAACAAAACCCGGGGCATTTAATCCAAGAAGGAACTAAGCCAAATACATCACAAGATGCACACAAAGAATCCTTATAAAGAGTCCATAAAAGGACATTTAATCCATTACTAACATTCCACAACAATCATCTAAGTACTTTAGGACACTACCCAAAAACTAGACCAAGGTTGATCTCTAAACTCCCTTAGTTGAAAACTCTAAACTTTTTCAGACAACTGGGCGGTCGCCCAAACAGGGCTGTGCGGCCGCCCAAAATGCTCTGTCCCAAGAAGAAAATCCTTCAGATAGATGTGCGGCCGCACACCCATTTTTGGGCGGCCGCCCACATCACCCGGCAGGCCTAAAAACTTAACCAAAGTTTACTCCTTTTGTTTCACAAGCATAACATATACTGCACAATTTAATACACAACATTAGCAACTCTCATTAACAACTTCCATTAGACTACAACATGCTTCTAAACCATTTCCCATACTCAACTACAACCAAAATCATATACTCCTTTTGTCCCAAAATTACAAGTATAGCAAATATTACCCAAAACACAAAATTAACAAGTAGGAGTATCATATATAGCATATATGACTATTTTAACATTTAAAGGGGAATTAGTAACTTACCTAGTTCCGGAAAAAGTATCGCTGAAATAAGTTTTGTTCGGCTAGAAATGACCTACTCGACGCCCTGATCATTTTTATATAATTAGTTTTTAAAACGGGTAAGTAAATAAAAAGAATTAAATCGAAATGGGTCGAACTTACCTTTTTCTCTTAACCCTAAAGAAAGTACGAGAGGTTTTGCAGAAGAAGAAATAACACAGAGAAGGAAAAGAGAGAAGGAAAGTTTCTATAAATATCTTTACCCATTTTTACATTTTGGTCACCCAACTTTCAAAGTTAACACTTAAGCCCCTTACCTTATAATTTCAACAAGGACCCTAAAGTTTCAACTTAATCATTTAACTCCTTTAATCATTATTTTTACTAACTAAGTAAATAACACAAATAATCAAGTATGATATGCAAATCATAAAATATGATGCAACACATAAAAAATGCACATATAAGTCAAATAAAAATCCCTAAAAATATAAAATAAATATAAACGGGTTTTGGGGTCGCTACAATCACTCCTCCTAAAAGAAAATTCGTCCCGAATTTTAGGGTTACTTACCGAGGCCCTCAAACAACCAAGGGTACTTCCTCTCGATCTCCTCCCGAAGCTCCCAAGTCGATTCCTCCACATTATGATTCCTCCACACAACTCGAACAAGAGGAGTACTTTTGTTTCTCAATTCTTGCACCTTCGAATCAATGACTTGGACCGGATGTTCCTCATAAGACATACTCGGCTCAATATCCTCGGGAACCTTAGATAAAACATGAGAAGAATCATACACATACTTCCGAAGCATAGAAACATGAAACACATTATGGATCTTATCAAGAGAAGGAGGTAATGCAAGACGATAAGCTCGATCCCCACTCTTCCAAGAATCTCAAATGGACCAATATACCTCGGAGCAAGCTTGCCTTTCTTCCCATATCTTCGAATACCAACCTTAGGGGAAACCTTCAAAACACAAAGTCACCTTTTCGAACTCAAGATCTCGCCTCCGATGATCAGCGTAGCTTTTCTGTCTACTCTGGGCAGTACTCAAACGATCTCGAATAAGTTTAACCTTCTCAACTGAATCATTAACCATCTGAACACCCCAAATCTTGGCTTCTCCCACTTCATCCCAACAGATATGAGACCGACATTTCCTTCCATACAAGGCTTCTGATAAATGACTATTTTATAGTCATTTAAGGTCCAAAAATATTATCTTTTTACTTTAATTTAGTAAATATATAGCTTAACTCATCTCATTTTACTTCAATACACGGATAATATGCTTGGTGGTGTAGTTTTGTGATTAATACAGGATTGTGGAGCATAATGATAGCTTTGGGCATGATTTGGGAGGAGAGAACAAACAAGTAAAAAGTAAAATAGCTGGACAAAGAAAATTGAAGAATAAGAGAGTTCCAGCAGGTGCTCGGCCGAGCACCTCCCTTGACTCGGCCGAGCATGAGCATCAGAAGGCAAAGTTAAAATTTTCAAAGGCTTGCTCGGCCGAGCACCTTCCTTGACTCGGCGAGCCCCCCTGTTTCAGCAAAAAGGTGCCTTTTCAATTGGGACCTCTTCAAGAAGTTATCCGGGAAAAATCACCTCTCTTACCCCAAAGCCTATATAAGAAGACTTCTACATCAGATTTTATCATCCGGGAAGGATCCAGAAATTGTTGTAACATTACTCTAGTAAAATTTAGTCTCACAATATTATTATTTTACATCTTTTTTTTTTTGTGTTCTTGAGGAAAGGCAATACATATTCTTACAGAATTATTTGCAGCCCTTATTTCTTTCATCAATACAAGACTAAGTTTTCTTCTTCTCTTATCTTTATATTGCTTTACTTAAATCTTGTTTATCTTGTTTTATAATGGCTTGTGAGTAATCCTCCCTTTTTCTTGGGGTTGGAAACTCAGCATCATTTGTTCATCACTTTAATTCATGTTCATCTATTTTTCTTCTCTTCATCTTAAACAATCTCTTCATATTGTACTAAAACGCCTACAACCATGATGAGCTCCATGATTTGTATGAATCTTAGTTAGTCAAGAGATGGAGCGAGAGTGGAATCTTGACTAACGGAACCATATGAATAGACTGGGTTTCATTAATCACGAGAGTAGGTTAATGGCCTAGGGGTGCTCCTTGAGTGGAAGTATGCCGATTTTCATAAAGAAAACTTAATGGATTCTTACTAATTATGGTCAGCTAGAGATAAGCCGGAATGCCCGTTTGTGACAGGGCGGGGGACAACATAAACGGATTTCTCAAATAGTTAGGGCATAGTTAGTATGAGAATAAAAAGCTACTTGCTTGATCGTGAGAAGTAGTGTAGGCCAAGCATACCATCCTTGATTTAAAATGAAACTTTAAACTAAAAAGAGCATGATTACTTGATGAACATTTGATTGTTTGAGTCCCAATCCCAGGAAGTATTTCTTCATAAGAGTTTTCAATTCAAAATTAGAGTATTGTGCAATATATTTCTAGTTCAGTGACAAAATAATTTAACCCCCCAATCACACTTTTTACTATTCTTTCATCAAAGCAAACATTTTCTAAAGTAACGTTTTCTCCGTGGGATCGACCCGTACTTGCACATTACTATACTATCAATAACCCGTGCACTTGCGGTATTTATAACTAAGCCTCGTTTAGGGGTTAACAGCTTCATAAGGAGCCATCCCAATACTGGACTGAAAACTGTTATTATAAGCAAACTCTACGAGAGGCAAATGAATATCCCACGAATCTGAAAAATCCACTGAGTAAGCCCTCAACATATCCTCAAGAATCTGGATAGTTCTCTCGGACTGGCCATCTGTTTGAGGATGAAAAGCTGTACTAAATCTCAACTCTGAACCCAAAGCCTTCTGAAATGCTTGCCAAAACCGAGATGTGAATCTAGGGTCACGATCAGATACAATGCTCACTGGAACTCCATGTAACCTCACGATCTTATTAATGTACAAAGTTGCAAGCTTTTCCATAGAATAACCGATCTCAATAGGTAGAAAATGAGAAGACTTTGTCAATCTATCAACAATCACCCAAACCGCATCAAACCTTCTTCGAGTACGAGGTAACCCTGTCACAAAATCCATAGTAACATGTTCCCACTTCCATTCCAGAATCTCTAACGGTTGAAGCAATCCTGCAGGCCTTTGATATTCCGCTTTAACTTGTTGACATGTTAAGCACTTGGATACATAATCCGCTATCTCTCTCTTCATATTATTCCACCAAAAGTGTTGCTTCAAATTCTGATACATTTTAGTACTCCCGGGATGAATAGTATACCTTGATTTATGACCTTCATCAAGAACTTGGTGTTTAACCCCATCAACATTAGGTACACACAATCGACCTCTGAAAGTCAATACCCCTTCAGAACTGAGTGAGAAATCCTCAAATTTACCTTCCTTGATTTTATCCATAATCTTTACCAATTCCGGGTCATCCTTCTGAGCTTCCTTTATTTGTTGAACTAAAGTTGGAAATACTCGAATGTTCGCAAAAATAGCTCCATGCTTTGATTCATAAGGACTCCAATCTCGAGCATCCTCCAACATCTTCCATTCCCGCACCATCAATGAAGCTACATAAGACTTCCGGCTAATCGCATCAGCTACCACATTTGCCTTGCCCGGATGATAGGAAATTGTACAATCGTAATCCTTCAATAGCTCCATCCATCTTCGTTGTCTATTATTTAACTCTTTTTGGGAGAAAAGATACTTCAAACTCTGATGATCTGTGAAAATCTCAAACTTTGCTCCATAGAGATAATGTTTCCACTTGTGCAATGCAAAGACAATAGCTGCAAGCTCCATGTCATGGGTAGGATAATTCTGCTCACTCGGAGTCAACTTCCTCGAAGCATATGCAATCACCCTTCCATTCTGCATTAATACACACCCGAGGCCTTCTTTAGAAGCATCACTATAGATTACCAAATCATCATTACCATTAGGTAGGGCGAGAATAGGAGCTGTAGTCAATCTCTTCTTCAACTCTTCAAAACTAGCTTGACATTTTTCATCCCATACATAAGGAATATTCTTTCGAGTCAACTGAGTCAAGGGAGTTGCAATCTTAGAAAAACCCTCAATGAACCTTCTGTAGTACCCAGCTAACCCCAAGAAACTTCGAATTTCTGTAACTGATTCTGGCCTCCTCCAATTCACAATAGCCTCAACTTTGGATGGATCAACTGATATACCTTTATTGGAGATCACATGCCCAAGAAAAGATACTTCATTGAGCCAAAAAGCACATTTACTGAATTTAGCAAACAACTGCTTCTCACGAAGAATAGATAAAACCATTCGCAAATGCTGTTCATGCTCCTCCCGGACTTGGAATAAACCAGAATATCATCAATAAATACAACCACGAAGGTATCAAGATAAGGTTTAAAGACCCTATTCATCATATCCATAAAAACAGCCGGAGCATTAGTCAACCCGAAAGGCATAACAAGAAACTCATAATGGCCATATCTACTACGAAAAGCAGTTTTAGAAATGTCTTCAGAACGGATTTTCAACTGATGGTACCCACTCCTCAAGTCAAGTTTTGAAAAGACAACTGACCCTTGAAGTTGATCAAATAAATCATCAATATGAGGAAGCGGATATTTATTCTTTATAGTTACCTGATTCAGCTTTCTGTAGTCAATACACAGCCTCAAGGACCCATCTTTCTTTTAACAAACAATACTGGAGCTCCCCACGGGATACACTAGGACGAATGAATCCTCGATCAAGTAACTCTTGCAACTGAACCTTCAACTCTTTCAATTCAGCTGGGGCCATTCTGTAAGGTGCCTCAGATATAGGAGCCGTACCTGGAAGTAAGTCAATACAGAACTCTATTTCCCGGTCAGGAGTCATAGCATACTCAGAAGAAAATACATCTGAAAATTCTTTAACAATAGGCACATCCCCAATATCAGGAACCCTTTTAGTAGTATCAAAAACACTAGCCAAATACCCCGCACAACCCCGATTCAACAACTTTCTAGCCTTCATATAAGAAATAATTCTAAACTCTCTACCCCAAGGAACAGTTTCAAAAGAAAATTTAGGAACATTTGGGATAGAAAATGTGACCACTTTATTAGCACAATCAACAGACGCATGATATTTACCCAACCAATCCATACCCAAGATAACATCAAAATCTTGTAATGGTAAGATAACTAAATCAGCAGGTAAAACATGCTCACATATATGCACATCACAAGAATGCAACACCTCATTGGTCACCAAACACTCCCCTATAGGAGTTGACACCTCTAACACATAAGGTAGAGATTCAGAAGACATATGCAATCGAGAAGCAAAATGCACAGACACATAAGAATGCGATGAGCCAGGGTCTATAAGTGTACGTGCCCTCAAACTAGACACAGAAATAATACCTCCTATCACATTAGAGGACTCCGAAGCCTGTTGCTGAGAAATAGCAAAGACACGACCCTGAACCTTAGGCTTGCCTGAGGAATCCCTCTTCTGACCCTGAGAGGACCCAATCACACTTCCCGATGCTTGCATCCTATACTTAGGGCAATCCCTCTGAAAATGTCCTAACTGACCACAGTTCAAACACTTGCCCTGCTTCTTCCAACATCTCTCTTCTGAATGCCCTTCTTTCTGACAATAATTACAAACTCCTCTACTCTGACTCCCTGAAGTATTATTTTGATTTCTGTTACCTGACTGTCTTGAGAAAACCCTTTAAATTGTGAAGATCCACCTTGATTTCCTCTATTATCACCACGTTGTGGTTGCCTAACTTGCTTCCCAGCGCCTAACAATCCCATCTTCCTTTTATGTTCCTCAATGTCATGCTCCACCTGGTAAGCTCGATCCACTGCATCCTGAAAATCTTGCAACTTATGGGATACTAGCTGAGTTCTAATCACGGTTTTCAAACCTTTCACAAACCTTGTAGCCTTCCTCTCCTCAGTTGCCACTAGGTGAGTACAATACCTGGATAACTCTGAAAATTTAGCTGAATATTGAGCAATTGACATAGAACCTTGCTCCAAGTTAAGAAATTCCATCTCCTTCCTGTCTTGATCTACTCGAAGAATGAAGTGTTCTTTGAACTTTCCCAGAAAATTCTCCCAAGTATAAGGTACATGAGTCTCATCCCATTTTGTTTTCAAAGCTTTCCACCAATGCTCAGCCGCTCCATTCAATTTATAGGTAGCAAACCTGACTTGATCTTCCTCCGAACATCTCAAAGCATCAAAGATCTTTTCCATCGATTCAATCCACCTTTCAGTTTTAGATACATCGGGCTCTCCATCATACTCCATAGGCTTCATTTTCAGAAACTGTTCTAGGCCATATCTTGGTGGTACCTGTTCCCTTTCTTGCCTCTGATCATTTATAGTTTTCATCGCTGCTTCGAACATTCCTTGGAACATAATTCGAGCCTCTTCTCTGGCATCCCCTTGCCCCGAAGAACCGGCCTGATCTCCGTCAGTTTCACCCATTTTTAATGAATACCTGCATCAAACACTCAACGTTACTCACTTTATACTCTACTACCCTCCTAGGTCATTTAGTCATTCTAAACCATCTACAACCTAGCTCTGATACCAACTGTCGCGCCCCGTACCCGTGGTCCTACTTGGCCCCACGCTCGGGACACGAACGGAAGACGTTATAAAACCTTTTTAGAAAATTTTCTCGAAATATACTTTTAGAAAGTTAAACAAAACACACTTGAAGTTCAAAGACTTCACTTAACTTGAAACAAACTTTTACAAACACTTTCACAGCGAAAGTACTTAGCCCCAAAGGCTTACAACTTTTAAACAAATATACATACATCAACATTTACCAAAATAGATGTGACCATAAGAAAGTACGGGTACTCTACCCCAAAGGGTTTACATTTACATAATGTAACATTCAACAAAACAAGTCCCAACTCTTACCAAACGAACGTCCTCCCGTGCCAAGTGTCCTATCCCCTGGACCCGCCTTTATCTAAAACAGTAAACAAATAAAGGGTGAGAATAAATCTCAGTAAGCTACTAAAATGCAACTACGTTACATGCTGATATGATGATCATAAAGAAACAATATCAACAAGTAATCATATAGCATATAGCACATAACATCAACTCATATATCACTTTTATCACATTGCCCACACTCCGGTGGATACCAAAGCCAAGGTTTAACCAATAACCATAACTGATGAGAATACCATCTGAGAAACCCATCAGAGAAAACCATCTGAACAGCATAAATAGCTGAAGCCGTCGGGATCCCGAAAACCAAACCATACCAATAGAACCAAGTAACCAGAGAGGGAAATATGACACAAAGTCATAACCCAAATACTCACCAAAGGGAGCAATTCATCCCATCCAAGGCCAATCTGGACTGGGGAAACTAAAAGGCACAGTGGACATCTTATAGTGAACTTGGCTTGTGTGCCATTATAATTCTCCCACCGCCTGACTCACAAGCTCCAATGGAAAACCTTATAGTGGACTTACCTGTACCACTATAATTCTTCCATTGGCTGACTCCACAACAAGACCAGCTGGACTTTTAACAAGAAGCACAGTAATGAATACTTGCTAAACAAAACCCGGGGCATTTAATCCAAGAAGGAACTAAGCCAAATACATCACAAGATGCACACAAAGAATCCTTATAAAGAGTCCATAAAAAGGACATTTAATCCATTACTAACATTCCACAACAATCATCTAAGTACTTTAGGACACTACCCAAAAACTAGACCAAGGTTGATCTCTAAACTCCTTAGTTGAAAACTCTAAACTTTTTCAGACAACTGGGCGGTCGCCCAAACAGGGCTGTGCGGCCGCCCAAAATGCTCTGTCCCAAGAAGAAAATCCTTCAGATAGATGTGCGGCCGCACACCCATTTTTGGGCGGCCGCCCACATCACCCGGCAGGCCTAAAAACTTAACCAAAGTTTACTCCTTTTGTTTCACAAGCATAACATATACTGCACAATTTAATACACAACATTAGCAACTCTCATTAACAACTTCCATTAGACTACAACATGCTTCTAAACCATTTCCCATACTCAACTACAACCAAAATCATATACTCCTTTTGTCCCAAAATTACAAGTATAGCAAATATTACCCAAAACACAAAATTAACAAGTAGGAGTATCATATATAGCATATATGACTATTTTAACATTTAAAGGGGAATTAGTAACTTACCTAGTTCCGGAAAAAGTATCGCTGAAATAAGTTTTGTTCGGCTAGAAATGACCTACTCGACGCCCTGATCATTTTTATATAATTAGTTTTTAAAACGGGTAAGTAAATAAAAAGAATTAAATCGAAATTGGTCGAACTTACCTTTTTCTCTTAACCCTAAAGAAAGTACGAGAGGTTTTGCAGAAGAAGAAATAACACAGAGAAGGAAAAGAGAGAAGGAAAGTTTCCATAAATATCTTTACCCATTTTTACATTTTGGTCACCCAACTTTCAAAGTTAACACTTAAGCCCCTTAACTTATAATTTCAACAAGGACCCTAAAGTTTCAACTTAATCATTTAACTCCTTTAATCATTATTTTTACTAACTAAGTAAATAACACAAATAATCAAGTATGATATGCAAATCATAAAATATGATGCAACACATAAAAATGCACATATAAGTCAAATAAAAATCCCTAAAATATAAAATAAATATAAACGGGTTTTGGGGTCGCTACACATCATCACTTCTTCCTCACCTCTAAATGCATGCTTTCGGTGCTCAGGAAGATTCTTCACCTTTCTTGGTCCATGTTTTACTGCCGGTATTTTCAAATCAATCTTTACATCATCCTCCCCACTACAAATATTGGACACATCCTCTACCTTTGGCTCAACTACACCCATGAAACATAAACCACGAACATCCTCAGGGTCTTTCTTGGAGTCAAATATATTGAACTCCATCAAATCCCCATCAAACTCCATGGTCAAAGAACAGTTGGAAACATCCAACTTAGTATGAGCCGTAGACATAAATGGTCTTCCCAACAGAATGGGAGCCTTAGGATCCGTATCCATCTCCAACACATAAAAATCAGCGGGAAAGATGAATTTACCAACGCGGACAAGCACATCCTCAACCTTCCCCTTAGGGTATACATTCGACCTATCCGCCAACTGAATCACAACCCGTGTATCCTGTAGAGGTCCCAACTTGAGCTTTTCAAACAATGCATAAGGCATGACATTGATTGAAGCACCCAAGTCAAGCATAGCATTATGCTCACTATAATCACCCAAAGACACCGGTATCACAAACATACCCGGATCACTGCACTTCTTAGGCATCTTCTTATGATAGACCGCAGACACATGCTCTTTCATCTTTACCTTTTTCTGACTTCTTGCCTTCTGATCCCTTCAATGTACATAACTCCTTCAAGAATTTTGCATATCTCAGGACAGTCTGCAACAAGTCTAAAAATGGAATGTTTACCTCAATCCTCTTGAAAGTGTCAAAGATAGCCTTGTCAGGCTCATGTTCTCGCGATCTTTTCCATGCCTCAGGAAATGGAACATCCGACACAAAAACTGTGGGCTCTGGTGTAGCTTTCTTCTCCTCCTCCGTGGTTTTCTCAGTAGGCACAACCTCCTCAACCTCAGTCACTGGCTCCTCCGGTACAACTTCCTTCCCAATCTCCTTACCACTGCGCAAAGTCATGGCACATGCACTCTGCTTAGGGTTCGGTTCTGATCTAGAATGTACCTTCTCTGCCTCTCTAGCCTCTAGTCTCCCAACCGCATCAGCTATTTGCCCAATCTGGCTCTCTAGATTACCAATACTCACATTAGTCTTCTGTTGATACTGTTGGAAATTACTATTCATCATGCTCACCGACTGTGCTAAGGAATGAATCATGTCATCTGTAGACTGTCTCGGAGGGGCACTCTGATACTGCTGCTGCTGCCTATATGGTGGTCTGTACTGATTATACTGATTAGTCTGATACTGCTGACTCTGTGGTGGACCCATCAACAATTGTCTCATCATCCCCTTAAGGTCCTCAACATCAGTCTCAAGCTTATTTGTCACACCACTACTAGAATTCACAACACTGACCTGTCTGAAGCTCGATCTCCGGCCATGTGTCCGAGTGCTCTTAGCCAACTCATCAATTATCTCATTAGCCTCCTCAGTAGTCTTGTTAAGTATACTGCCCCCGCAGCAAGAATCCACCAACCGCTTATCCATGACTGTCAACCCTCCATAGAAATATACTATCAGCTGATTATCATCAAGCCCATGATACGGGCAACTCCTGCACAACTTATGGAACCTGTTATAATACTCGTATAGAGTCTCATCTACCTTCTGCTCCATGTTGCTAATGTCCCGCTTCATGACATTGATCTGATCCGGTGGGAAAAACTCATCAAGAAACACCTCCTTCATCTGCTGCCATGTGGTAATGCTGTTAGGCGGCAGATGGTAATACCATGCACTAGCATCATCTTTCAGAGTGAAAGAAAACGCTCTAAGGAGGAGATGCTCAAGCGGAAGTGCTGCTGGCTTCATGCTCTGGCAAATCTGCACAAACTGGGATATATGTTGATTCGGGTTCTCACCGGGCATCCCAGTAAAGTGCGGTAACTGGCTCAACAAACCCGGCTTCAACTCAAATGTAACCCCAGTAGGCAGAGTGGGGAACTGAACTGCATGAGGTTGCTCGCTCCAATTCGGGGCAGTTTTCTGCCTCAATGTCTGATCTGCCATCTGTTTACTAATTCAAGACTTCCAAACAGATTGTCAGTAAAACAGGTGTGGACCTTACAAGGTTCCACACTAAAAACAAATAACAAAATTAAAAATAACTAAAAAGAAAATTAAATTAATTAAACTAAACCAACTAAAAAAAAAAAATACAAAGAAAATAAAAAGAATAAGAACAAGAATTAAAATAAGAACGTAAACAAATAAACACCGTTCCCCGGCAACGGCGCCAAAATTTGATAGGCTAAATCGCACACCTACAAATTAAACCTGGACTAGGTTCTAAAAATATAGCTAGGGCAAGTCCAGAATCGATCCACGAAGAACGGTTATTTATTTACGTAATTGTCACTTGACAAGATTGGGAGAAAATTATAATTATTAAATCCTAAGAACATAAATTAAACTAAATATGAGCAAAAAATAATTAAAGAATACTTCAGATTTGTTTCCGTCCCCACCTTTTTAATCAATTATCATCGGTACATCAATTCACTTTTTACCCTATTCACTTGATCCGAGATTTATTTCAATCTCTGTTTCTTCTTTCAGAATAGTTACTAGCAGTGGCACACTCACTAGAAACCCTAATCAATAATTAAATCTAACTGGCACAGTCTAGATCCAAAAATTAATTGCATGAATGAATTAAGAAACATAAATCAAGAACACTTTCTATTCATTAAATAGATAATGCTTAATTTTACCCTAATCACAATTTACCATGGCACATGCATAAATCATGAAATTGCTACAGTGAAAACTCTAATTCTGGCACAGAACAGAGAATTCTATCAAAGATCCAATCACAAAGATAAATAAATTGATCAGGTTTATAAACCCTAGTAACAGATCTAGAATTAAGAACAAGTAAAATTATGAATAGAAATCAAATTGTGAAAGAAAAATACCTCAAATTGACAAAAGATGGTTCAAGATTCAAACCCAAAGCTTGAGTTTAGTTCCTCATATGGAGCTTTGAAATCTCCATGAACAAAGAAAATAAAAACCTAGATCTAAAATTAATGTAGAAGTCCCCCCAAAAGAAAGATAAAAACCTAGTTTAAATAGTCTAGGAAAATCTAAAAGAAAAAGGAAAAGAATTAAAAAGAAAGTAACAAAAAGAAATAAAAATACGCTGCAACGTGCGTTTCACTGTTTGATGAATGCGCGACTTGGACAATCGCTTTCCATACGGGCTCCCGACTCGGATTCAGGCCAGCAAACGTGCTGATTCGTTTGGCTCTTCTTCATGCATCTGGACTCCCTTCATTCTTAGTGCATGGCAATGAATTTTCAGCCCTTTTTTTATTTTTGCAACAGTAATCCACAACTCCATTGTCCCGGTTGATTTTCTTTTTGATATCTTGATAATTATTTTGACTCATAAATAAATTACACCGGGTAAAAAATATAAAAACACTAAAATATCCCCCCCAATTAAAAATAAATCCCCAAAATTACATAATTACCCAAAATTACATAAAAACTGTCTAAAATACATAAAAATCACCATTTAAGCTCATAGAAACAAAGGACTAAAGTGTATAAAATCCGTCTCATCACCCAAACAGAGCACTTGTTCCATAAGAAATTCGGATTCTTAACAAGTTACAAGCATAGTTATTAAAGGCCCAAGGCGCACCAAGGCGCAAAAGGTGTGCCCGGAGCCTAGGCGCGCTTTTGATAACTTTCATGCGTCCCATAGTTATTAAAGGCCCAAAGCTAACACGAGATATGTCTCGTGTGGTACAGCACGAGATGTGTCTCGTGTTAGATAACACGAGATGTGGCTCGTGTGGGACAACACGAGATGACCAGTGTGTACAGTCTTTTTCTTTACATTGTTCATATTTGCCAGATGCTAAATAGCTTATTTATTGTCTGTTATTTATTTTTTTTGTAGCCACGTGAACGTATGACCGCGTCCAATAGAAAGAGGAAGGCTGCAACGCATCTGCAGAGAAAAGAAATGCGGAGCAAGAGAAGGGAGGAGGAGGCGGTAGCATCTGATGATGTTCAGGAGGAGGAGGAGGAGGAGGAGGGAGGGGATAGTGAGGAGGAGGATGAGGGGGATAGTGAGGATGGGGAGGAGGACGAGGGGGATAGTGATGATGGGGAGGAGGAGGAGAAGGGGGATAGTGAGGATGGCGAGAAGGAGGGGGAGGGGCAGGAGGAGGAGGAGGTGGAGGAGGAGGAGATAGATGTTAGACCATTGAGGCATGGGAGGAGGCGGGGTGCGAATGTGGCTAGAGGGCAGGGACGGAGGAGGAGGCAGGATGCGGGTGAGGAGGAGCCACCATCATGGCAGATTCAGAGTGACCCAGGTGGCGGCCCAGAGGTTGTTACTCTTATATACGGTTTTGGTGATCATAGAGCCCGAGAGATTTGGAGGGACGCCACTAGTGAGTTAGTGGTGACTTTCCATACGAGACTGCAGCATCTGCACAAGTAAGATAATCATTAATGTGAAACTATTAAAATATTGAAGTTATTTTGCACACACTCTAAAAATTCCATTAATTATCATCTCATGCTTTTCTCGAACTCGAGTATTGATTATATTTTTTGTTTGGAATAAACAGGTTCAAGCGTGGTGATCTGGAGGCTACTGATAGAGCCTGGCTGACCTACGTTGATGCATCGGGCCTCCAGCAGCTGCACGATGCCACCATTCAGAGGCCTAACTTCGCGTTGATGACGGCATTTTTGGAACGTTGGTCTCCTGAGACTAACTCGTTCCACATGCCGTGGGGGGAGATGACCATTACGTTACATGACGTATTTCATATACTGGGTATGTTGTTATATAGTATTAATTTCAAGACTATATGGACTGTACTTCTTGCAGTTTGTAGGATTTACTTCCACCGGGCATAATTTCACAATAGCGTATGCGTTCCTCAAGTATCAGAGTGCGGATGATTACATATGGGCATTGGATAATTTGCACAGTCTGTTTACACCTCCCCGGTTGCCAACAGTTTTTGTCACTGATCGTGAATTGGGTTTCATCAGCGCTCTCCGTGCAGTTTTTCCCGACACCGCACACTTCTTGTGTCGGATGCATATCGAAGTCAATGTGAGAAAGCATGGCTTGAGTCATACAGGTAGCGAGGATTTGGCAGAATCATTCATGAGGAGTTTCAATTATGCAATCTCAGCCCCTACCTCCGGCGAATGGGACGAACGTTGGCAAGGGCTTTGTGACCGTTTCAGATCTTATCCTCTATTATTGGATTACCTCCGCGATACATGGATTACTCCATACTCTCAAAATATTCTGTCTATGCACACGGATGTGTTACCACACTTCGGGACCCATACCACAAACAGGACTGATGGTGAGAATAACAGGTTGAAGAAGGCATTGGGGAGTGCTTCTTCTACTTTTGACACGATCTTAAAAAAGGCTCATAAGATCTTGGATATCCAACTAAAAAATATCAAACAGAGTATGAATAGATCAAAGACCAGAATTCCAATTGATTTGAGGTACCGCAATCTGTATCACAACATATTGACTAAAGTGTTAACGGAAGCCTTGCGTAATATCAGACAAGAGCAGGCTCGTATTCAGAAAATCATTAAAAACCAGTGGGGTCGTAATGGGGGTAATGTCATCACTGAGGCTGCCTGCGGGTGTTACTACAGGCGAACACATGAACTTCCATGTAGTCACGAGATTGCACGGATAGAGGGCTGTGGGGGACGGATTGAGTTGTCCTCGATTCATGATTTTTGGAAGAAGTTGGACATTGAAGTAGACAACCCTCCATCTGAGCCTTCAATAAATAAAGACAATTTTCAAGCTATGTTGAATAAAGTTGAGCAAGCACCTGAACCGGTTAAGAGAAAGTTATTCAAAACGATGGAAGAAGGGCTTAATCACCATACGAGAGATGCTTACGAGCCAGGTCATATTTCAAAGGCGAATAAACTCCGGACCGGAAGTTCCAGAGAACCGTCAGATTGAGAGCATACTAACAAATTTTTTCGAGTCCCCGCTACACCATCCTCGACTAGCAAAGGGTATAGATCTTCATTCATTTGTGGCTCACACTGTTGATTACGTTCTTGATATGAGTTTGTTAATATTGTTGTTGATTATGTGGTTTAAGTTATGTGTCTGCTCTTTATAACCCAGTACAGATTTGATTTTTATGTTGATAGTATGAATGCTTCTCACTCTTTTCTTTGCCATATTTCAGGTCTAGATCTGCATTCATTGCATCAACCTAAGCTAGTTCGGAGTCCACGCACAAACGGAAATCATCTTCAGAACCCACAACATCTACCACTCCTTGTACTCCTACGTCTCATCCACCACTAGCTGCTTCCGGTCGTGGGAGAGGACGGGGTCGAGGGCGAGGTCGAGGACGGGATCAGGGTCAGGGTCGTGGAGAGGGATATGGACAGCCCAATCACACTAGTATATACAGCTCTCCGTATATGACGTCTTTTCCGCCTTTCATTATCCCATTTATTGGAGGTATCACAGATGTGGCATCTGATGGACATTGTGGCTATAGAGCCGTAGCATCACAGATATACGGAGATGAGGAGATGTGGGCTCGAGTGCGCACAGAATGTTACAATGAGGTGCATGCTCGCCAAGACCTTTATCGAAGAGTTCTGACTTGGATAGATATAAAAGAACTCTTACGTAGGATTGCTATTTATGTCCGGCCGACGCCGGACAATACTTATTGGATGGACCTCCCAGATCTTGGACACATCATTGCCACGAGGTATAATGTGGCGTTCATTTCGTACTCGGCTAGCGGTGGCAACTTATGTCTTCCAAAGACTGTACCAGCAGGAGTAGGACCACCGATAAACACAGTTGTGTTGGGACAAGTGACAAACCATTTTATATTGGTATGATACTTTAATTCGTTAAATTTAACAATATTACTTAAATTCGTTATACTTAACTGTCTCATCTATATTAGTTATATTTAATTGTGTTACTTAAATTCGTTGTATTTAACTGTTATTACTTTTGCAGTTGCACATGTCAGGCAATGATTACCCAATACCACCACCACCGAACACTTGGAGGGAAAACTGTGATCCAAGCGCAAGTCAACTGATCCTCCAATACCGAGATAGGATAGCAGCATTCAATGAACTCTATGATCAGGATAACGATGCAAGAAGAGAAAGATTACGTAGGGGATAGTATATGTGTAATGGTTTTTGAATTATCAAGTTTGTATGAATTATCAAATTTGGCGATAGTATATGTGTAATGGTCTATTGGTCCCTCCCACTGCTTTGTGGAGATGTGCTATCATTTTAACAATCAAATTTCAGTTCTACTTCTGTTTCTTGTTGCTTTTGCTGTTGCTGTTGTGAAAATGCAGGTTCAGACACTATGTCGTGTACCTGTACACGAGATTTCTTCTATAATCTTGTGTGTATGTACACGAGATATCTCGTGTCCAAACACGATTCATCACGTGTAAAGTTACACGAGATTATAGAGGCAATCTCGTGTATACGTACACGAAACGGGCAAGGGCAGATTTGGAATATTTCGTTCCCTGTATATAATATTCCCTGTATTTAGTATTTGCCGATTACCTCGACCATCCTAAAAAATGCAGTCGATCACAAGCAAATATTTGCTAGGGTAACTTTAGCCCGATTCACATACACTGGCTGGATTATTTTCAAAGCAGCATTTATTGTAACAAAGTTCGCTGAACTAACATCATTTGGAGAAAATATTCTACTAAACTAACGAAACTTTAGTCGGTTCATTATAATTTCAATTGAGCAAAATTAGGTCAATTTTGGACTGCATGAGCTCCAATTCCAATTCATGACTTCTACCTAACACTAACCAATTCCAGATTTCGCATAAGGATTGGAAAACTACAAGAATCAGAAACGTACTTGACAGGAGTGCTAGAATATGAAACAAGAACACGATCGTTGTTGAAATTGTACCTGTAATTTCCGACCTGACTCGTCCGATTTCTCTCCGACATTCGACAGAAACACTAATCAAATAATTCAAACCCGCATCTCTGCACTCGAATTTTCGAATTCAGAGCAACAAGTTTTTGGAGAGAGAAAATTCAAAATATGCGAGGGATTAGGCGGGGAGAGAGAGACATGAACCTATTAAAAAGATCGGTTTTAGGTCTTTTGGGTTTTGGACGGGTCTGGTGATGTGAACGGCCCGGCCCGTCTCACTCATGAGTTCAATACTCTCAGCCTGTCCGTTAATCTGCCCATTTTTATGAAACAGGCCAGCCCAAACCCGTTTTACTATTTTCTTTTTAGTTAGCTCATTAATAGTTTAAATACTAACTTAAACTATATTTTGTTATTAATTAGTTTTATTATACTCGTCGAGTATCGACGGGTTACTAACTAGTTAATTATAAAAACCTCACCTAAGCAAATGTCCATTACCACCATTAATTTCTCTGTCAAACCACCACCATCAACCACCGTCTCAAATCGCTACCCACTGTATATCTCCTTCCCACTTAAATCTAGTGTCCTCGTGCGCTATCAGCACCACCCACCCACTGTATTGTCACCCTCCAACCTATCGCATCCTCTCTTCCCTCTCACGAGCAACCCCCACTCGTTTCGCTCAAGTTGCCGCTAACTACAACATCCAATGAGCCATGAGTCCAAGGAATGACGAGCGGGCTAGGTGACATGCCTTCTTGGGTCTGGACCACATTTCTAACAGACTCACGGACCTGATAGGCATCACCGCCAATGATAAAACTCAACTCATATATTTTATTTGCCGAAAATGACTATTCGATCTCGTTTAATTATTAGGTAAATTGAATTTTGATCATATTTTATAAAAAAATTAGTTATCTCGACTTAATTCTAAAAATTATTAAGGATGTCTAAAGTGAAAATCAGTAACAAGTTTTATAATTGCTAAAAATACAAGTTCAATTGTTGTTTTATACTATAGTTTAGGGTTCATAACAAAATTCAATACACGTGTACCTTTTATTTTATACTCCCTCTGTCCCTAAATGAGTGTCTATTTTCAAGAATTTTTTTCCCAATATGAGTGTCTTTTTTTAACATAACTTTGTCTCTAAATGTTTTTTTTTCAAATTTTTTTTCACCGGTCTCTTTATACGTGCAAAACTAAATGTTTGAAAAAGCGATTACAAGATGACAAAAACTTGTGTGAGAACACTCCAACCCGTCTCATGGGTGAGACGGGTCATTTTTTTGACCCATTACCCGACCCACAACCCTGCTCCAGGACCCATGGGGGGACCCTGCCACGTGGCAGCCCCTCATTGGCCCCAAAAAAAAAAAATATATATATATATTTTATTTATTTATTTATTTTTTTTTTTTTTTTTATATTTTTATTTTTGGTTTTTTTTTCGGTTTGTGAAAAGTAATAGTTACCATCTCTTAAAGTAATAGTGTTATTCCTATGTTTTTCTTCGTTTGCCAAAAGTAATACTTATTATAACTAAAATGTAACAAACGTGTTATTTATATGTAATAGTATTTGTAAATAATTGTAATATATATGTATAGATATCTATTTGTTTTCAAACAATAAGTTACAATGGGGTCAAATTTATCATGATACATGTAAAAGTATTACATTATCTATAGAAATCTGTTACAATTTCGTCAATCAAAGTGCTACATTTACTTGTATAAACTTACTATTACATTCATATACATAAGTTATTACTTTTCAAATGGGTAAAAACGAGCTTTTGTTTTTTTAAAACAAGTATTACGTTTACTTATGAACAATGTTACTTTAAGAGATGGTAACTATTATTTTTTGCTAAACCACTGAAAAGCCGGAAAAAAAAAAAAAAAAAAAAAAATCCGGCCAATGGTGGGTTGCCACGTGGCGGGTTCGGCCCATGGGTCATGGGGCGACCTGTCTCATGCATGAGACGGATCCCCTTGTTCTCATGGGAGACCACCTCTTACAAGATTATATATGAATCTTTGGTAGCAAATTGTACATAAAGTTGAGATTTTCAGTGTCTCTTAAAATAAAATTTGGACACTTATTTAGGGACAGAGGTTGTAATACTTATTCTACTATATAAAAAATAATGAATAGAGTGTATTAGAAAATTACTCTATAGTTTAGGCCCTTTAGGTTGACTTATCTTGTTAAGCAAAAATTGGCCCATCTTCTTAAACTTTCTATAGCCGTCGTGTCCCAACGCGTAAAATCACACCGTGTGAAAACAACCCTAACGGCTTCGATTGGGTGCGAAAAATCGTCAAATTGAAAAAGAATAAAAAGGGTGTTTGGTCGTTGGAAAAGTATTTACGAACTGACGCGGGAGTCCCTTCACTTTCAGGTGCCGTCCAACTTCTCCTTGTAATTTCCCCCGCCGTCGTTAATTAGGTTTCCTCCCTTTCCGGCGCTCTCTCCGTCGTCTTCCTCCCCGAGACTTAAAAGAGCGAGAGAGAGAGAGGGACGGCTCTGCTAATCTTTGAAAGAAGACGTGTATATCATTTTATTGTATGTATCAAGTGTTTTAAATAAAGTATCATTGTTTGTGAGTAATTTCGATGGTGGATGATTATGCATTCGACTCTGATGACTCTGGAAAGCAAGAAGCCGGTCAACCGCCGCCTTGTGGGTGATTGATTTCTGATTCTGATTCTGATTCGTGTTTGTATTTATTTATGTTCAATTAATTTGTGATTTTCTTGTTTGGGGATTTCAATTGATTGCACGCACATTATACGAACCTTGCTAATTTTTGTGTAATCAGATAAATATGGTGAGTTTGTTGAGGAGGAGATCGATGAGGATGATTTTAATGATGAAGACGATTATGAAGATGATTATGAGGAGGGTGATGATTTGAGCTTGGAATTGGGATGTCCGTTTTGTTCGGAAGACTATGATGCACTTGGTTTGTGTCTCCATATCCAGGATCAACATCTCTTCGAGACAAAGTCAGGGGTATTCACAACTATCCTCTTCTGTTATTTACTTTCTTTTAATTACTTCCGTGCTATTAATTCAGGTCTCATTTGATTATATTTTTTTGTGTTGTCAATGTGATTAAATTTTGACCAAAAGATATTCTTGATTGTTCTAAAATTATTAGCTTAAAAGTTTTTTAATGTGGGTTTTAGTGACTGAAACTTTATCACCCAAAATGAAACATATGTATTTATTGGTCTTTGAATGTAACCATACCAACTATTGGATGTAGAAAGAGGTCTCTTTTAGCAGAATAGTAATATAATTATAAACCATGGGTTTCCTATTGCATATTACTGTTTAAGATTTTGGGTGAGCGCGTTAGTGGGATTTAGGTTGTGAACTGGGACCAGTAATTAGTATTGCTTGAAGTAAGACTTACTAAGTAGAGGGTTTTAATATAGGGGTGAACTTTGAGTAGAAAAGGGGTTTGGTTTGGATACTGGGATAGAGGACTGATGTTTCATCATTTTCTGCCTCTTCAGGAATCATCTTGATTATTGGATTTATTTACTCCGTCCATTTTCATTAGAGAGTTCACTTTTGGAAAGTCGTAATCAAGGATTGTCTTAGTATTCTAGGACTTTTTCAGTGTAACTAAAGTGTTTAGGAAAAATGTGAAAAGTAATGGAGATTGTATTGGAGGCTTTTTGAAGTGGAATCTTTAAGTGGGGAATCCTAAAACATAGAGTAGTGGACTAGTTGATTGGAATGGGGGGGGAGTAACTCTTAGTGGTTTATTGCATACTTGTTTCAAATAGAGAAGACTAACTGCTGGAGATCCCTTGTTAGAAAAAATGTGAAATTGTGATTTTTTGAAGTTTGTTTGAAAATAATGTTTGTTCACTTATCAGGTCTGCCCGGTTTGTGCTGCAAATGAAGGAAGAGACATGGTTTCGCACTTAATTATTCAACACAAGAGCATGCTAAAGATATCCTTTTTCCATCTGCTTATTTGAATCTACAATAACTTCATTTTCCTCTCTTCTTCATTTTCATTTCTTGTCTTGTGATTGAATCTTTATTGGCAAAATCGGTAGATTAATCTCTTAAGATTGAATCAGATTTACCAAATCGATTTTGTTGGAGTGTCTCTCTTGCATGCATCTCTTCCCTCACAATTAATTATGTGCTCTTAAGGTAGTGACTGAATTCCTTGACGAAAGTTAACGCTCTCCATAAACTAAAACGCCGTGATCAATCATGCTCATTCGTGTCTTTGATAAGGAAGAAGATGCTAGAGGAATATCAACGATGTCGTAAGGCATCATCAATCACTGTTTCTTCCATCAATGTGGCACCAGATCCTTTGTTGCTATCATTTGTTAACAATCCACCACATGCGCCCAAACCTGAAGATGTACCGTGTAAACCTTCAATCGGACCAAGCTTACCAGCCAAGAGCTCAAATGATACGACATTAGAAAGGTATTAGTAACTTCTTTTTTCTTGCCATTTCTTTTTCCTGTATTTTTGCATCATTTAGCTTCCTAAGCTGTCACAGAACTTTAGCCTTATATAACTCCACTACACATTTGGTTATGCTATGTTTTAAGCTTTTGATTTTGGTACTTATGAAACAAATATTTGTATGGTTTGACAATCAAGTATATCACATAGAAAGCTCTGCCATGCTTTTGTTCGGAGGCCAATGAGAAACCTATGAAGAGAGTCCTAATACCCTCTTTGTGCCCCCCAAGTTGTATATATATTGGTTCACTAATCCACATATTCTTCTGCCATCCAAATTTGGAGGTTTGAGATAACAAAATTTTACATTTGGTCAGTTCACAATGGTATTCTTCATTATCAAGAGGCGAAAGGGGTTAATAGAATGATTAGTATTTTATCTCAAGCACGTTTACCCACTGTTCTGATTCTCTAGTTTAGGTTTTGGAGGGTATATAGCAAGGCTCTATAAATTGCTAGGCGGCTGCTAGGCGCCACAGCTGGGCCTAGCGCCTAGAGCACCTTGGCGAGGCTTAGACGGGTCCTAGACTTTAGGTATTAATTATAACATCCTTGTGAAATAGAGTTGAAAATGTCACAAGAACATCCAAATCATAGGGCAGAAAAAAACTATTATTTCGCAAGAGGATATATAACAACTTAAAGAACATAATATATAACTAAGCTTCCAGACTTCCAGTTCCAATACCCCACAAGGCCACAACAAGGCGGCATAACAAATAATTAATGAGGATTTTTTCCGGACTTTATAATAAGAAACGACGATGTTCTAGGACCAGTTATTTTCTTTTAATTCAAAACATCAACGCGGATCTCGGCGGGAGGCGGCGCCCAGGGCACCTAGGCGGCGATTTTTTGACTTAACAAATTTCTTGGCAGATTTGAAGTTAATTGCAGCATTTTATGGCCACTTAGCGCCTATGCGAGCGACTTTTAGAACAGATGTATATAGTTGTATGCTTATTGTGCTGAAATATTTTTAGACTTCCAGCACTCATCTTCATAATTTGAAAGATATGTGGTGTTTTTCTGAGAAACCTCTAATGTAGCCATGTAGGTAATCAAATCAAACTACTAATTTAGATTAAGGTATGTTTGGCAACTTAAGTCCAAGCCTCAGATTTGGAATTGGAAGTATAAAATTCATTGATGAAATTCAAATTGCTTTTCCGATTCCAATTCCACGGCGTGGAGTTGAATTGCCAAATTCGTACACCCTTAGTGATGGTTTGGTGATAATTGAATAGATGGAGAAGTTAGAAGAGCTGGTGAATGTTAACAGGCCTTTACTAGTTTAGGTAGGTAGGTACTAGGGGTGGCAATGGGGTTTATTTGGGATTTCCCTTTGCAATTTTACAATGCTTTGAACTATTGTAGTATACTAGTGGCAATCAGGTTTATTTGGGTTATCCATTTGGAATTTACATGCTTTGAACTACTGGTCAAATGTATAAATTGTACTACCTCCGTCCCAAAATGGATGTCCGTAGTTCCTCTTGATCAAGAGCAATTTCGGACATTCATTTTGGGACGGTGGGAGTACAATAGTTCAAAGCTTAAAATTCCTACTGGTTAACCCAAATAAACCCGAAGGCCCTCTATTCGGTACTGGTACTATCACCAGGCAGTCAAATGCTACACTAACAGGAAACACATAACTTTTTTTCTTGGTGAATTGTTGTCCCGTTCAAAAATGTGTCACAGGTTGTACTGTGCAACACTTCCGTGCACGAAAAGAACAAATGTATTTTGTACTCTTGTACATGTATCATTTTCTTGGCATGCATATTAAACACCATGCATTCAAGTGGGATATGTTCATTAATTTCAATTGTTTTACTTTCTTAATTGCAGATGCATTCCATCCCCACCTTTATCAGAGACGGAGCAAGGAGAGGAAGCCAAGAAATGCGAGTTTGTACGCACCCTATTATTCTCCACCATCTTCCATGATGACTTGTGACCTTAGGACAACATTGCAGCTTTGGTCTGACGCCTGAAGTATTTATTGAAGACTCCGTGACCAGAATGGTGTTTCTGCTAGTGGCAATGTCATTAACGATAAGTTAGGTGCAGGGTGATTGAATTTTTGATTCTCAAATTCAAATATTGGGAGAGACAAAAACAATTGTCAGAAGTCATGTAATCATGTAGGCGATAATCCAGATCAGGTAGAATAATTCTTATGTATTGCATTGCCCCGTTTTCAGAGAGCAATCGTGTATGATGTCAGATTAAAAAATGATCAGCTATCAAAACAGGTCTTCTTTCTTTATCGTTAGTTACTCCGTTACCAATGTTAGATTTGTTAGTTGAATAGTACTTATTTCGTTTATGAAGTAGTGATGTTTGTTAGTTTTGGTTTACCATTCATCCTATAGTTTACTGAACAATTATGAGAAAATCTTCATCTCTTGCTGCAATTGACAAATATTTGATGTTTGATGATGTGATATATTTTTCAGGGTGTATGACCATTTAGGGTTGTGTACTACTATACCAAAATTTACAATTAGACTAGGGTACTTTCAGTTTGACAAATATTTGCGCAACTTTCATGTTTCTTGTCAATTACAGTAATAAAATACATGGATGTCGTTAAAAAGATAACACAAAAGTTGACGTGAATTGACTAATCTAACATACATTTCCATTATTTTTATACCTGTCAGAGCTAAACTACACTGATTGTACATTCGGTATATGAAAAGACAATGAAAGGAAAGAATAAAACATTTGTACATCTTCAAAAGAAGGGAAAATAAAAGGAAAAAAACATTTTACTTTAGCCTCTGCTGATCATTCAGGGCGGAGCTTTCTTACAAGCCATTTCCGCCTTAACTTATTATCCAAAGCCAAAAATGTTTTAGCTTTCTTTTCATCTTCAAGAAAATCACAAGCATCCAACACAAGCTCATCATCCATGTCTGGTAACGCCTGAACAGCTTCAATAACAGTCTCTATATCAAAACAATTACCATTCTCTCCCTCCTCTCTCCTCTTCTCCGCCAAACACGACACTGCAGTTGCCATCTCTCGAAGCGCACTGGCCATGCTCTTACTCTCTTCTCCCCCTTTTACCCTTTTAGACTGCCCAGAACTCGACTGCAATGGCGAAGCCAGAATTTTTTGGAAAGATAGTCAAAATCATTTTCAATAACTGAAGGGGGGGGGGGGGGTGGCAAATACAATTTAGGGTATTTTTCCTACATAAAGGGGGCATGTTTCAATAAATTGCACTAAAACACCTAAATTCTTAAAATAGTTGCACTAGTATCGAGATTTTTTTTAACAAATAAATGGGGGCATGCCCCTTATTACCTTCAATGTGGCTCCACCTGTGCTAGATTGGTTTTCCAGCTGCTGACGCTTATGGCCCACATGAGATGATTGTTGTTGGTCATCACTAGAAGCTGATGCAGTTGAACATTTTAACGGATTTGCTTGATTTTTTTTGGATGGTTTATCTGAGTAATGGCCTGAAACAGTCTCTCCAACGTACGGACATAGGTCTTTACATATAGTGCACAAGTCCATGTAGTATGGGACTGGTCTTATCATGTATGGTCTTGCTTCTGTATGTTCCTATGGCAGCAAGATTTCTTCGTATAAGACTTTTTCAATGTTGCTATTACTAGTAGGAAATGTATTGATTAAAAAATAAATGGAAAAAAGCAAAGGATAAGCAGAATAATGGTGAACATAGGAGAAACAAGACAACACAACAACAACAAAAGATAGAGAAGGTGGGTTATAATCCGTCAGACCTTCCCTGGAAAAAAAAAGATCGCGTATTTGATAGCTAAATACTCCCTCCGTCTAGGAATAAATGTCGCACTTTCCAATTTGGGTTGTCCCAAAATGAATGTCGCATTTCCAAAAATAGGATATAAAGTTTGGTGATCTACCTAAGTTTCCCTTTCTTAAAGGAGATTGTATGAATCAAAATCAATTGACAACATGCTTATCTCCTATTGAAAAGAGGGGGCACTTGATGAAACATAACAAAAAGCTTTAAAATGTTGACTTGTCAAGTGTGACCTTTATTTCGGAAAGGAGGGGAATTAATTTTTTTGTTCTTACTTCTATGGGTAATCAACAAAGTAAATTCCTAGCCAAATTACCCTCAGATCCAAAGTACCTCCCTAGTCCTAAGCAGTGTTCTAAAAGACCCCCGTCTAGGCCCCGCCTAGGCGCTAGGCGTTCATGAAACGCCTAGGTCCCGTCTAGGATATTGTAGTTATTTCTGAATTCTCGGCCCCGCCTAGATCCCGCTTAGGCCCCGCCTAGGCGCTAGGCGGCGCTGCGGCGCCTAGCGACCGCCTAGCGTTTTTTAGAACGTTGGTCCTAAGAAGCTAGTCACGCGTTCCATCCCTAGGTACAAGCAAGCAAAAGCTACATTCGTGAAACTTGCAAATGCGACCTATTTTTGGAAACGAGGGGAGTATATCCTAAGTCATAAAATTGATCTCAAGCTATATGAAAATTTCAACCATAAACTAATTTAGTGAGCTATTAAAAGAAAAAGGCATGAACCAATTTATTTAAATCAAGAAGCATGAACCACATGAGCAAGAAGCACACCTTAATATAATCTTGCCAAACGCAATCATCAGCAGTCACCATTTGACGAGTAGTGTCCCAGAAAAACCCATCCACATCAAGAAGCTTCTTTATAATATGGTGTTGTTTTCTCAGAGTTTTATATCGGTTCTTCAGAATATCAAGGTCATAACCAGAACCAAATCTGACATTAAACATTTCAACCATCTCTGTCCATGCTAGCCTTCGAAAGGTACCATCAACCTGGTTCCCTTTCTTAACTTGATCCAGCATAAGGTCAATGAAGTATCGGTCCATTGGAGGTTGCCAATACGTTCGAGTACGAGGTCCCACTGACGACGACATATCTGCTGAAGGTTGAGAAGAGTAATCAACAACTTCTTTTGCTAGAGGGACTCCAAAATCCTCATCAATGATAATTTCATGAAGAGGATCTATAGTAGTCTCCCTAACACGGACCGGATGTGTATTCGATTCCATCAGATTATCAGTTGGTTCGGCCTTATCTAAAGTTGTAGCCACATGATCTATTGTTTCCAACAAACCAACCACATCCGCTCCTACTACATCACTATACAACCGAGGACTCGGGCTAAAAAAATCATTTTTATCTTCAGTGGCTGTATTTTTATAAATATTACAAAGATCACGGTAATATGGGATGGTTTTTATTCTGAAAGATCGAGCATCCGGGTGTACCTGCAAACACGCGGCAGTAAGCTCTATGGATACTATATAAACAATTGATGAATGCTCTGCACTCACAAGAAAAAATATGAGTTGAAGTGTTGTACAATACAACCATCAATACACTGGTGGGTAATGTCCAGCACTTCAATGCTTTCTTTATGTATAAATAAATATATACTCCCTCCGTCCCATTTGAAATTACACCAAATGGTCCATGTGCGGGAACTAAAAAAAGTTTATAATATTGTCTAGTGGAATAAGTATTGTATGAAAAGTGGGGTAGGAATTGTAGGCGTGGAGTAATTGTTGTGAGTATGACAAGTGGACCCCATAAAATAAAAAAGTATTATAAATGGCTATTTTAGGTAAGTGCAATTTCAAATAGGACACCCAAAGAGGAAAGTAGTGTAATTTCAAATAGGACGGAAGGAGAGAGAGAGAGTGTGTGTGATTTTCTAAATCAATTTTTGTACTTTGACAAGTTTAACACCATACCATGATATAATTATCCCAGACTTTATTATCAGCAGTCACCATCTGTCGTGTATCGTCCCAACTAAAACCCTGCTGGTTGAGGAGGTTCGTTACAGACTTGTACAGATTCCTTAATGTTTTGTGACGATTTTTCAAAACATCTTTCTCGTACTGAAACTTGAATTGTGCATTAAACAACAATGTCATGTGATTCCAGGCTCCTTTACTAAATAAATGATCGTCAACCTTATTACCTTTTCCAACCTGCTCTAACATGAGGTCAATGAAGTACCGATCCATCTCATGTGTCCATGTTGTCCTTAAACCTATCACTTCCACTTCCTAGTCGATTAACCATTCTTCTATGACACAAGAAAAGGTTTCAATGCAATGATTCAAGCAGAAATAAGCAAAATTTATGAATTACAAAATGATAACGACACAATAAGTTTTGATGAACACGATTTTATTCACATGAGTCTAAAGTTAAGATCCAGAAGTGCTAAGAAAGGCTATCACTGAAGTCTGTGTTAGTGCTTGTCAACCTGCAAAAGCGCACATATAAAGGTTTTGTGTGAAGGACAACATTTAATTCCCTAAAAACTAAAAGAAACTTTGTTCATCACTAGTTTTGGAAGGAAACTATAACGGGAACTTCAACTGAGATTCAATACAGATTTGTCTTTGTGGTTTAGTTTCTACGCACATCAACCAACTCTTTAACTGAACTCCCTCCCAAAATGATTATCAAAAAAATCTTGTCCTTAACGAATCTCCATTTATTGCAAGATACCAAAGTCACGTTTAAAAAATATCATTTTCAAATATATACTTCTTGTACTATAAGTCTATGAGACGTATGGTATGCTAGTGTACATTTGCTACATAAATTCCCAAAGTAAGAAATCGACATATGTAGTAGCAACTCCCACCTTCGAGGTTCCTCATTTTATAGCTAAATTTCATTTTCATTGACTTCTTCTATATTGCATCTTCTGTTTTACGTGTGAAAATTGAAAAACCAGTAATCAATCATTACAGTAAGTCAGAAAAAGTATCATCAATTTCATTATTTTCCTTTCTTTTAGTTTTTCCTTGCACACATCTGTAGCTCATTTTCTTATCTCCGAATGATCATTCCATTCCTTGTTAATTTAGAACAAAATTCATTTGAAAACAGTTTAATTAGAGCGGAAAGGAATCACGATTGTTCCATAATAAGTTTTGCTACAAAATTTATGAATTAAAACAGCATTGAGCAAATAGAAATCAAAACACAGAATAGAGAAATACACCAAAAAATGGGCTTCAATTCCAAATGGATAAACTAATACACAATACAGGAGAAAATTCACCAAGGAAATTCATAGAAAGGAAAGTCTGAAGAGGAAAGAATCATCTTAACGGACCTTATCGCCGCCGGCGGGGAGAAGGAAGTCGGAGAATGGTGGCGCCTTTTTCTTCAAATTCTTCAAAATTAGGGATAAAATGCCGGGATTGTTATTCGTTGTTGGAGTAGAAAGCTAACCTTGGATGTGATCTGAACATATCATTGGAAAAGGGCAGAAGAATATAGGATATGAAATTGGGCCTTGGGCCTTTTGGGTAGGTGGCTCAGGGCCCATGGGTTGTTGACAGATAAAGTTCATCAATTAGGACCTTCAAAACGCCCTAATCCTTTTACCCTTGTGATTGGAGAAATATTCTCAAAATAAATGTCATGTATGTATGTACAGTAAAAACTCTATAAATTAATAATGTTGGGACTGGTAAAATTTATTAAATTGTAGAATTATTAAATTATCGATAAATTGATAATTATAAATATAAATATATAGAGTTTTAGAAGGTTTAGCGAATTTCAGATTTCTGTATACACTAAATTCATTATATACTATGTATGTAACAAGTTGAAAGTCATTGGATTGGAAGTTGAATATCTACAACGTATTTTTGAAAACAAACTAGTATATAAACGACATGAAGACTTTAAAAAATTCAACATATCTTATACATTATACAATGACTTCTCATCTAAAAGGTGTTGTAAAATCAACTATAGAGTCATATTTCACTAAATTGTAATAATTATTTTTTAAATTTCTAAGAATTATTAATTTATGATTTTTTTGGGACATATAAATTATATAGGGTCTCTCAAAAAATTATTATCTTATTATTTGGATCAAATTCTTGCAATACGCTTTCAGCTTTCAAGATGTTACGAGTAACTATGTAAGTATAAATTGAATTTTAAAATAATAAAAAAAAATCTAAACATATTTTTGATTAGTCATTTTTTTTAAAAAAAATCTAGAGAGGACAATGAGTATTTTAAAAAGGAAATGAAAAGAAAGTTTCTCAAATTTGCCCTGCTTTTAAATCCTCCCAAAACATGGAGGGATTTGGAGGAAAGAAATGAATTTCTTTTATTTCTTCTCAACTTCATCCCAAATTTTAGAGCATGAGAAAAGTTGGATGTTTACTTACCTTCCCTTCTTAACTCGAGAACTCGACGGGAAGATTTTAAATTCCCTCACTTTCCTTCTCTCCCTTAAAAACTTTGGAGCGAACCCTAAATTTTAACTTTGACCTTTCTCGCCCTTAAAAACTTTGGAGCGGACCCTAAATTTTAGCTTTATTTTTACATCTGCTCCAGTCCCAAAACGAATGTCAAGAAAAAAAATCATTTTTTTGGGGAGTTCATTTTTTATGGAAAAATGAACATTTATTTGGGACAGAGACAGTATGAAACCTTGGTCAGTGCAAAGCAGCTTCCTACAAATGCCACTATCAAAAAATGAACAAATTTTTTAATCCTATTTGACAAAACACTACACCAGCTTCATTTGGCAGAATATAAGCCCAATGCCAGTCACCAGAAGCAAAAGCAGCACAAAATCAATCCAACAAGGACATGAATTGTTTCCGGAGCTATTGAAATCAACTGAAAGCAAGGTCACAGTAGACCCGACACGCTCCAAATAACCAAAACATCAATGCAACTGTGCAGCAAAACACAAATAAGAAAATAAAATCTGATCGAAAATTATTCTATAAATATTGCCCCAGGGAGAAGTCAACTTTCGAAATTACGGGTACAAAAGTATGTATATGCAGACTAGTGTACATATAATTTCCCATTTTCCGCTATCAACGGGTACTAAACATTCTCTATCAAACCGACTAAAGAGTCAGAAAGTTCTATCATATGACAAGATCATGAACGAATTCTTTTTCCAGCTCCCTGCAACATTAAGAAGAAAAAAAAAAGACGCCATCTGTGTGGGGCCCACTTCCTTTCCCCGGGCGACCTCTGAAAATAAGACAACTGTCACTGCTAATTTCACAGTATCTTTTTCAACTCGATCATCTATGGAAGAACCCAAAGCATTTTCATCCAAAGTTCTACGGAAAAAAACAAAATGATGGCAGGATGGGAAGTCTTAAAGAACAACTTTCACAGGAGTCAATCAAGCTATTAGAGCTTTAAGCCCAGTATAGCTTCAGTCACCATCTTAAAACTGATATTTTAAATACTTTTTGTACCCTTCCAGAAAAGCAATATACGTCCGTTCACCATTATCTCCAATTTGAGTAATGAGAAATGAAAAACTGGTAGTCGTGAAGCTGAACTCCCAAACGGTTGAGCCAATCGCCAGCCGCTTGGAGAAGAGCGTTCTCCTGCTCACGTTCATGGGGCCCACAGGGAGTCATAAGCGAACCTCTGAGCTTATACGAGGCAAGGCCAAACGCTGGTAGAGTGATACTTTGACCGTTGGGTATGGAACGGGAAGTTGATGGTTGACTACTCTGTGTACCTGTCAGAAGATGTCATAAATTGTTATCCACTAGAACGCATCAACCCTTTTTGTGTCTGGAAGATACACACACACACACACACACACACACACATATATATAGTCTCTCTGTCCCATTTGAAATTGCAAAATGTTGACTAAAATTGTCAACTTAATTATATTTTGACCAAGAATATGTAAAATTTAATAATCCTAATAAAATTTAATAAATTGTTATTGATATTATTCTTAATGGTGAATCATTAACAATTTTTAGATTTCCATTAAGATTATCAATTTTTCTATAGTTTCTTGGTCAACTGAAATTAAGTTGACAATTTTGTCAACATTTTTCAATTTCAAATGGGACGACGGGAATGTGTGTGTGTGTAGAGAGAGAGAGAGAGAGAGTTTACTTTTGAAGTTATCAGCCAAGGAATGGAAAGTCAAAAAGGATGCCTCCACATCCTTTAATGTAGGTCCAACTGGTATTCTATATATCGGATACCTGTTATTAAGATGGGTTCATCAAAAAAATAAATTAATTAGAGAATGATATAGAAGCATCTCAAAGTTAACTGCAAATGAAATTTGCAATATAAAAAGCATACCAGGCTACACACAGCCAGCTTGTTGGCAACAACTCACGGCTCCTATACACCCTGAGCACTGGAAACTGCGATTCGAGAGCTTTAATCTGTTGGCACAGGAGGAGAATGAGCCAGAAAGCATTTTTTTCAGGGGTTGGGCAAGAACAAAGAGAGGGGGAATTAAATGCTTAATATAGACAGCCTTCCCTTGCATTTAAATGCACAAAAAGAATAATTCCATTTCAGAATATTAAGTATTAACTTGCCTTATCTGTGAACGGTTGCCTTAAATGAGGTTGATCTTGTTCTAAATACTCAAAAACAAGACACCCATGAGGACCGGGAACTGCTGCTTGATTAAGATGAAAGTTGTCGCCGGCACCGGGTTGCCTGTTGGCAAAAGTGGAAGAAACAAGTATTAAGTCATACAATGCCTTGGATAGGAATTATGGAATAACTGAAAAAAAAAAACGCAAAATTATGTAAATCAACAAAATCTGCAACAAATAGTGACAAGTAATCTCTAAAGAAGGACACCAGGATGACAAGAGATTATGAAAGGTACGAACACAAATATTCCGTTTTTACTTTGTGATATATATTATATAGTACTATTTCCTACTTTCATGAGTACTTCTTGTTCGCGCCATAGGGGGTGGAAAAAGATTACACCCGATACCTCACGCATTGTGAACCCGTTTCTCATTGCGCGACTCCTTAGAATTCCCTACTTTACCAACCAATGCAACCTCTCTTTGACAGGAGACTCAATGAGTGCTAAAGGAACAAAGTTAACTACTACCTCCGTCCCAAAATGGATGTCCAAAAAATGTTCAAATTTACTCTTGATCAAGAGCAAATTTAATATTATTTTTTTTGACATTCATTTTGGGATGGAGGAAGTGCATATTAAGAGTTGCTTCAAGACTTGAGTAACTGAGTGTTCTACAACAGAGGAGATTACCCTTCTCCTGTGTTTCACTCAACTGGATTAGATAATCCACCCACTTATCTTTTCATTCAAGCAGAGTGTTAACTTGTGTGCATAGCATATGATAAACCAACGCTAGTTTGATATGGAAAAACAAAAATAAAGAAAAAAAACTACTTCAACATGGTTTATTAACGTGCAGTAGAAGCATGAAATGTTCTAATCTTAACAAGAACCAACTAAATGATTGGTTATGAAGGATATCCAGGAAAACAACGGAGTGCTTCAAGTTAAAATCGGGTTGAGGAGCACACCTGCATTCCAGCACTTTTATTAGTATGAAAAAGACCACTCAGTTCAAGAAAATCGCATAGATAGTTAGTAAATATATACTCCCTCCGTCCCACCTCACTTGCGACTTATTTCCATTTTGGTCCGTCCCACTTCACTTGAGACTCCCCAAAATGGTAATCTTTTTAGAATTTTATATTCAATCTACTTCACCCACTCATTCTCTCTATTCATTTTCCACCACACAATTCATTCAACCAACCTACTATTAACCCCACTCATTCTCTCTCTTCATTTTCTACCACACATTTTCCTTATTTTACTCTTTTTTCTTAGTTATTGTGCCCACCTCTTAGGTCTCAAGTGAGGTGGGACGGAGGGAGTATGCTGTAACCGGTGTATTAAGCTAGGGGACTGATCAAGTAAGGGGTTCAACCGAACTCCGCGGATACAGCTACGCCCGGAAAAGGAAAGAATAATGCAACTACTAAAAGGTTAGATTGATAAATCACAAAGCATACAGCAACATAAATGAAGACGGGTTGCTAAATATGAATTAGTAATGCCAATGTGAGATTCTAAAACAAATCAGATCCCTAGTCAGAACTCCACTGGTTTGTTATAACGATGAAAGCACCTATCCTAATAGGTTTGGTTAATTAGTCAGTCGGTTGCTGATCAAACGAAAATACTACATTAACCTCCCCCACCACAAGCCCCTGAAAAGGAAAAGAGAAAGAAAGAAAGAAAAAATAACACACACACAAATGTGAACAAGCCACAGACATGCATACATCCTGATGTCAAAAAGTCACAAGAAAGAGAGTATCTGCATCATATTCTGTGCAATAAGCACGAAAAAACAAAAATAACAATAATTAGCAAGAGGCGAATATATATCCTAGAGGACTTAATATCCACTATAAATGACGCACAGTACACATACATTATTGTTCAGTGACATCAAGTTACAAAAGGCTATTATATCTTGCGCAGCCTGAATGCCTACTCGCTGCAACATCAGGAAATATTCCTCTGATCTTAAGAGCGACTCCAAATGGTAAACAATGATTCATTTGTCATCATCCTTCAGGGAGATAAGATACCGACCTCCAATCTAGCCCTTAAGCAGCGCAAAAGTTTAGGTCTAAAAGAAAAAACTTATAATGTTTTAATTTTTCCCTTCTACAACAACTCTTAAACACGGAGGTAAAGCTTGCTCATGATACTTACGAGATCTAAAAAATTTGTCAAGCAATTCAAGTTGATCACATGGAGAAATGCACATAAACCAGCCTACTCTTGGAGTGTTCGATTTTTAGTTATCAGTCGCAACTCTCTAAAGGGAGTTTCTGCCCGCATCGTTTTAGAATAATACATAAAACCCTAGAGAATATAGCATGATTATATACAGCATTTGATTGATACATAAAATATGCAGTAGATGACACGAAGGCGGAAGGACCAAAAGGGTCAAATATTTATTTTCACTCTCTTTTTGAAGCGTATCATGATTTAATATAAATAAGCAGAACCGAGTGGAATTGGTTCATTAGTTGGTCCAGGATGAAGCAAACTTTCCAAAACCAAAGTTTTTGTGGGTCATATTAACACGGCGGACATAGCTACGGCTACCACTGTAATTCCTCTTCATCCCCAAAATCACAGCAATAAATGTAATAGAACCTTAAACAAAGTTCATGATTAATGCTACATTGTTTAATCATGTCCCAAAACTGGGATAAGTTTCCTTAATTTGCAACTAGCAATTGTTGTTGAAACTAGAATCATATATATAGCCCTGTATAAATTACATAGGTGTAGATGTAGTAGTTTGCATCCTTAAAATGGTGCATGTAATCAAAGAATATTCTGCTTATATATTGCCTAGTTTTCATTATCTACACCAAAATCTCCTGCGTCAAGTTATCTTTGGACTCAAATTCATTATCTACACCAAAATCTCCATACACACCCCAAGGTAACACTCATAGATTGGTATATTAAGATTTCTCTTCCTTTACCAGAGTTCCATGTAGCCTAGAAATGGTTAAGCCTAAATAGCCAACGATTGATTAAGCTTACAAGTATTTTCATATGTATTAGAGCAAACGCAAGCAATGACAAGAAACGGTTAACAGATGTAGGGGCTTTCAGGTAAAACCTTGAACCTGGAGCCTAGACACCCTAGCACGTGCGTGGAGGCCCTGGAGGGGGATGCACCTAGGACAAATGAGGCACTCAGGGTGAGCCTGGGTGTGATTTTAACAACAATGATAGTAAATAAAGAAAGTATGACCCAAAGATATGCAGCCTAATTTGGAAAATTATGGTTTTGACTTAAAACAAGACACTTATTTCACTTCTCTTTTCCTCTAAGTAGGAGTACAAAAATTGAATTGTCTTATGCTGCATACTACTATTCATGCATAAAAGATCAAAAACAAATTGGAAGAAGTGTACAGCAATCATGAAAGCTCAATATTCTATGGAACAAAACTACTTCAACTACTCTTTGTTCATATCAGAATCACAAAAGTTTTCTTCCGATTTATGAACTTCGACGACAAAAAGAGTTTGAAACTTGAGACCTTGATCCTAATCCTCATGCACATTGTTTTAAGTTCCACGTTCCCGTCTTTTTATCAACATCTTAAGAAATGTGACAGAGAAAAACATCAAGTTCACAAATAGACAGGGTTGATAAGGTACTACATGAGCATAAAACTAAGATTTAGAACTTCAACTTCGCATATGTATCGGTACTGCAAGAAATAAAATCATTGCTAGATGCTTATATGTGTCGTAAAGTTAACAGGGAAAATTGACTTCTCCATGCTGAATGCAGATTTTTTATTTTCCCTTTTTCTTATGCAAGAGCAACAAGTAAGACTTGAATTGGATGCATGATGCTTCTTTCATTTCTTTCTTTAAAACAATGATGCTTGCTCATTAATGAAAATTGAGCATGCCGGCATGCCCTAAAACAGATCAACTACTAAATAAAAACAAGAAATGTCACATTCGTCTTAGAGGATCAGATAATGTACCTATTAAAAAAATGTATTAATCTATGGAGTGAGGAAACAAAAAGTGAAGCATTACGTAGTAAATTTTGAAAGCATAAATCTACAGGGAATTTATTCGTTGTTTTGTTAGTAGCTAGAAATGTTTAAAAGAAAGGTCAGTGAAAAAGTTAGAAAGAAGTTCCAACAGCATTTGCTTTTAGTGATTCTTGTCAATCTTCGTATTCAATAAAATATCTAAGTAGCTCTTGAGTAGCATATGTTATCTTATATGAAACTACAGCTTAATCACAGCATTATGGATCTTGGTCTGCAAGTAGCTCCCGATAAACGTGGAACAGCCTAGTCGATAACATAGAAAGAAATTAGGAGTTAGACGTAATATAACCTTTTTAACTAGAAACTATGACTCAGTTAGGAAAAATTTCACATCTACACATAGCAACATACCTATTACCCAATTCTACAATTGAACCGCTTTTGCGAAATGAAAACCTATACTCCTTTTTCATACTAAAATACTCCCTCCGTCCCATTTCAAATTGCAAATACTAGGTTGGCACGGGGATTAAGGGAAAAAGTGAAAAAGGTGATGTGTTGTGAGTGTTGATAGTTGAGTGGGAGAGAGAAAGTGGGGTAGAGAATAGTTAGTGGGTTAGTGGATGTGAGTGTGCAAGTGGGTTAAAACTTGCCATTTTTGGATTTTGCAATTTTAGTTGGGACACCCTTTTTGGCAACTTTTGCAATTTGAAATGGGACGGAGGGAGTAAGTACTTAAAAGTCACAAAAAATGCATGGCATATGCATGAGACATAAGCCAAACAACAATGATTCACAAAAAGCAGCATTATTGATTGTTCTTCCACTTAAGGAAGAACAAATAATATGTCAGCAGCTGTTTTCAGTCAAAGAACAAGAAACATGTAATACTATCCACGACAAAAGTCAAATGTCTCCTTTAGCAGTTATTCCTCCAGCATATGTTCATTCTTCAAACTTTAGTTTGGCGCGAAAACACCACTAAGTTACAAAGAAGAATTGGTCTCTTCAGCAGCACCATATGTTGAGTTAATCATGCATGAAGATGAAAGACAGGCCCTAAAGTAAAGCTGTACTCAGTGCTACACCATGCTGGAAGCACGGGGTACGTCCGATAAGCAATAAAAATTTACAACATCAACCAAAGCTAGTACAGGTGAATTCTTATCAAAATAAAATTAAGAATAGTTAACGAAATCCAGAAAAATAAATGTAAATGAATAAATCTATGGACATGTAACATGGACAAGGCTCACCTAAACCTTGGAAGGGGCCTCAATGGGTCTACATACAACTGCATCCCCGACAAGTATGGAACATAGTATTGTACAATTGAGTCTTGGTCATTCAAAAGAAGGGGTACCCCTGCTCCATACACACTCCACTCTTGAAAAGACTCCCATAGATCGCTTAGCTTATAGAACGGACGGAGCTCAGCTCCCTGACTTTTCAATCCCTTTGAACTCACCTGCGAACCCTAGATAACACTTAGTAAGTCCCATTGCACATGTGATAAGAAAACAAATTATAACACCATTGTAATCTTTATTTGCGTGTTAATGTGATAGGTGTGATAAAAATGGACTTTTTGTAGCACCCTAACAATGTAGGTTTCAATTGAAAGATAACTGAGATTCACATTATGAGTATGATTTGACATTAGTCCAAAATACATAAAATGAGGGTTTCGATAAGGGCAGAAAAATTCTACTCAGTTGAGATTTAGAAGTACTAACATTCATATGGAGTACATGTTTATATGTTACATATAAGGCAATGTCACAAGATTTTGAACATGGAGTCTGACAGCATATTGTGCACATGTTATCAATTCAAAAAACATTATTTACACATGTAAAATCTTTCTATCACACTAAACAATGGTAACTTAATGTAAGAAAAGGTCTAATTCAGCCAGGAAGAATGACGATTCATTCTCCTGAAATGGACAAAAGCTTCTAGCATTTTACCTCATCTTCACACACGCAAGTGACAATTCCCTCTTTATTATGGACAATTCTATCAGAAAACAAAAATTAAGCAGACAATTTGATTTTTCTTTTCTCATCATTCCTCAAATCCAACAAGTACAATAATTCAGTCTCAAGCGGGCCTCATAATTCAACATCAATACCTCATAAAAGTTACTGGCGGGAACCGTTGGACTAACGGATTCCAGCAAACGATCCAGATTAGTCAGGTTCGGCTGACTAGGTGGCGGCGGTGGCTGCACATTAACATTCTCCGGCAGCGGTGGCGGCAGAAAAGGCGGCGGTGGCGGCAATGCAGCTCTCGAATCACCGGAATCAATACCATTCTCAGCTTGAAAATCAGCAGAAGCAGCAGCCACAAGCGGCGGCGGCGGCGGCGGTCTATGAGCCTGTTGTTGATGCCTCTGCAGCATCTGTATATGCTGCTGTTGCTGCAACAACTGATGATGCCTCTGTATCTGCGGCTGGTGTTGCTGCCGCAAGAACAGCTGCTGCTGCGATTGATGATTGTTCTCCGTTTGTCTCCTCATCACCGGAGTGTTATAAAACCGTTCATCACCATTTTGACTTCGCCAAATGGCGAAGCCTCCATCAGCCATATCGAAAATTCAAATGAAAATCAACGAAATGGCGGTCAATTCGAATCGAAGAAACCTCAACTCGGAGGAGTGAAATTCAAGTCAAAATTAGGGTTTTATGAGGTTTTGGGAGCTGAAATTTACAGTTAATTTCGAAGAGATGGGAAGCAGAAGAAGAGGGAGGACCGAGGACGGAGAAAAAGCGTCTTTCAAATGTCAAACTGGTTGCACCGTTTTAGTAGAGCTGTTAACGCCTCCCCTCGCCTTCCGTAGGCTCGGGACAAAAATTGTTTGACCGTTTTACCCCGACTTCCTTCCTTTTTCTCTATGAATTCTCGCATGTACCCTTGCCCTCGATTACTGTATTGTAATTTCTACGGTTACGTTTATTTTGTTTCTTTTTGACTACGTACTTTGGCTGTGTCCGGATACACGTTTATACTCCATTACTTTCATGATTTTTCATTTCAAAATAAAGAATATGCTCCCTCCATCCCGAAAGATAGTCTAATTTTAACTTTTTATTAAGATCAACAAAAATGAACTTTAACCAAACATTGGTGTCAATCTAATCTTCACAATAAAATTCTAAAATTTGTTATTGATAAATCACTTAATGATTAATCAATTACAGCTTTTAGAATTTCACTAGAATTATTAGATCGACACCAATGTTTGGTCAAATTTCATTTTTGTTGACCATAAAAAGTCAAAATTGGACTATCTTTCTGGGACGGAGGGAGTACTACTTTCCGTCCTTAAAATGATGTTTAAATTTATTTTAAGAAATATTTTAAAGGTTTGTGAAAATTTCGAGAAAAACTTGTTTTACACTCGTTTTAGTGTAAAATTTGTTTGATCCCTTAATGTAAATACACATCTCTTAGTGTAAATCAAGTTTTTCATAAAACTGACTCTAAAAGTTTTTATTGTTTATATAATTTATTATGAAAATTTATAAATATTATTGTAATTCATATTTTTTTTTAATGATTTCCATACCACGAAGAAAGTAGAGAGTGTTAAATACTCAATTCGTCTCATAACAACTTACAACAATTTTTTTGTATGTTTTTCGTTTGTAAGTTTGATTTCTAAAATATCCATCTTTTTTTACTCTATTCATTTAAAAAAAAAATCAAAAAACAAGTCATTTTAGAAGTTAATTGTCTCAAAATACTTGACATTTTACTATTTAAAAAGAAAAAATTCATGTTGTATAACAATTATACCCTTTTTATGTTGGAGAACTGCGTATCTCTTATCTCTTGCACATACATTTAATTGCCTAGGTAATTGAATTGTTTTAAGGATACATGAGACTTTTTCACATGGATTAATCGCATTTCTTAATATGTGGAGAAGTCTTAAACGACATGTATTTTGAAACAAATAAAGTACTTTAATTTAATTTTTTGTGTTTTACACACTTGTCATATTCACACGCTTAAATTAGGTCTCACTCATCATACCACAATTCTTAGTTTTTGTGTTGAAACGAGATAAGTTGTTGTTGGACGAAGTTAGTATTTAAAATGAGAAAATATACAGTGTGAAATTTTATTATATAAGTAATATATAAATAAATAAATAAATCTTTAAGAAATATGACAAATAATATTTATTATGGAATGAAAGTAATATTAAGTTTATCATCACATTAAGCCGCTTATGTTTGTGTCTATATCCATGTATAAGAGAAAAAATGGAAATAGACGGTGAGATTTAGAATTGGGATTTCGAACCGCCGCACCGGGCGGTTAGCTCCACCCAATGGTAGAGATTGGAGCCACCTCATTTTAGCTCCACCCAACGGTTGAGATGTGTCCAAACTCGGTGGGACCTACAAAAAATTGAAATCATCTTAGCCGCACACCCAAACCGCTCGCCTATGTGGCCTTGATCGGAGCCGTTGGGTGGAGGGGTGTAGCAAACTTGGGTGGAGCGGTTCCAGGTCCTTAGAATTGTCGTTGATTTTATACTAAAAAAATTATTTACACGTATTATCATAAGAGTTTTTTAGGAAATTTTCTCAAAATCCATGAAAGTTAAAGGAGTGTTTATTTAGGGATAAGGGAGTGTTATCTCTCAAAAACTAGTTTATCACCCGTCGATACTCGACGGTGCATAATAAAATTGCGAATAATAAAATACAATTGAATAAACATTAAATGCATAAAATGGAAATTAATGAATAACTTTAATTTGAGTTTTGTTGCTATACTTTATACTTACTTTAAATTTTGAATTAGGATGTAAAACTATTGGATGAAAGCATCTTGAATGCCACGTGGAATTCCACGTCATAAATCCACGTGGTGCGATGAGAGAATAAATAAAGACTCTCCTATATCATACTCCATCCGTCCCATTTCAAATTGCAAATACTAGGTTGGCACGGGGATTAAGGGAAAAAGTGAAAAAGGTGATGTGTTGTGAGTGTTGATAGTTGAGTGGGAGAGAGAAAGTGGGGTAGAGAATAGTTAGTGGGTTAGTGGATGTGAGTGTGCAAGTGGGTTAAAACTTGCCATTTTTGGATTTTGCAATTTTAGTTGGGACACCCTTTTTGGCAACTTTTGCAATTTGAAATGGGACGGAGGGAGTATTATATATAGATTGAAAAGGAATAGTATTTTTTTAAGTAGGATTTGGGAGAAACTATTTAGGGAGAAACTAGCTTCCTCTTTTTTTTTAGCAATAAAAAGAATATTTTCAAGGAAGCAAATGTAATTTTTTTATTTATTCAAACAGAGCGAGTAAATTTAATTCTAAGATATTGTGCTTCATTTTTCTTTTATATAATAGTATAATACTAACTTACTAAGACTAGATTTTGTATGTGAATTATAGATTATCTATTAAATCTCTTTTATGTTCAAGTAGGAGTGTGAGACTAATTATTATGTGACATGATAAAGTTTGAGTTTCTATCCCAAAACTAATTGGCTATGGCTTATGGGAGGAGTAGCCCGGGATCCTTATATAATCAATGCATGACTAGTTAAATCTCTTTCTTAATTTCCTCGTCCGTTTATTGAGTCTATTTATTCTGTTCAAAAGAATGAATATTGTTTATTTTTTATTTATATTAATGCAGAATGAGCAAAATAATTATCAGATTTTATGCCTCAGAGTCAAACATAGCTTGTGTATGAATACTGGTATAGGTGTCATATTTCCACTTTGTAAAAAAAGTAAAGGGTTTTTTAAAAAAATAAAATAAATGCAAATGAAAAAGTTGGTTAAAAAGAAATGATCAAGGTAAGCTATTTGTAAAAAAGTAACGGATTTTTTTAAAAAAAAATAAATAAATAAATGCAAATGAAAAAGTTGTTAAAAAGAAATGATCAAGGTAAGCTATTTGTAAAAAAGTAACGGATTTTTTTAAAAAATAAATAAATAAATGCAAATGAAAAAGTTGGTTAAAAAGAAATGATCAAGGTAAGCTATTTGTAAAAAAGTAACGGATTTTTTTTTAAAAAATAAATAAATGCAAATGAAAAAGTTGGTTAAAAAGAAATGATCAAGGTAAGCTATTTGTAAAAAAGTAACGATTTTTTTTAAAAAATAAATAAATAAATGCAAATGAAAAAGTTGGTTAAAAAGAAATGATCAAGGTAAGCTATTGATTGCATTGATGCACTTGTCGGTTCAAAGTTAGATTACTAACACCTACTAAGATTTTAGGTGATTTCATAAATTCGACTAATGCTATTTTCAATTATGCACTATTATTTCAAAAATAGTGAAATTTTTAGCTCTAGTGAAACTCTAAATCTTTACTAACCAATCATAATTTTACTTTAAGTCTGCTGTAAGAAATAAAGTTGCTCTATCTTCTTTTTTTATTTATTTTTTCTAAGAATCCCTTTTTGTATGTATATAAAAATATTTTCATATAAAATATACTACCTCCGTCCGGCTTAATGTGTATAGTTTGATGTTTAGTCAACTCAACTGAACTTTGACCTTAGTTTTATAAAAATCTTGATATCTCTATGAAATTCTAAAAAAATGTTATTGATAATATTCCTAACGTCGAAATTATAGCAATTTTTAGAATTACGTAGAAACATGTAGATTTTTATAAAATTATGGTTAAAGTTCGATTGAATTGACCGAATAAATAATATTTGTGCACATTAAGATGTGATGGAAATAGTAAAATCTATTATCTATTCATGCGAAACAATCAATATTTTGACAATATTTTTTTGGTGAAAGATTTAAAATAACTGGTTGGAGATATGTGCAAACATTGCAACATTGTAAAAAGATAGTGCATTTTCTGACAATATTTTTTGGTGGAAGATTTAAAATAACTGGTTGGAGATATGTGCAAACATTGCAACATTGTATCACAACTATTTTTAATTAACTAGCCAAGCATTGACTATGTAAAGACCATGGGCTACTCCTCTAATTGCCAATTGGTTTTGAGATGAAACATCAGACTTTATAAAAAATTAGTATCCAAATTTAGCTTAAAAAGGGGTCAAAATACTATTTTAATGCAAATTTTATCTAAACTTAAGAGGGTCAAAATGTAAAAAATCATTATTTTTGGAGTAAAATGTCAATTTCTAAAATTTAAAAATACTAGAGATGACCCCCATTCGCCGGTGCTAGTAGCAGAAAAGAATCTATCAGTTTTCAAAATTGCTTAACGTGTTAGTTTGGCCATTTAATACCCAAATATATTTCACATCATCATTCGGTTAAACAAATTTAATGTCTTCCAACTCTATTGCATTATTTGGTAAAATTAACAAAAAATACGTTTTATTATATGGTCACTAGATAATACTTTATATTTAATGCAATAGAAGATGTATTTAGTGTAATAGAAGGTCAAGAAAAACGCGTTTTACACTCGTCTTAGTGTAAAACGTGTTTTTCGTATGCACGGTGACATTTTTGTAAATAAACGAAACATTGTCATAAGACGCGGTGACATTTTTGCAAATAAATGGAACTTACAAAAACTCACAAGACACTTTTTTACAATGTAAGAGGCATTATGCAACACTACATGAGGCACTTTTTAATACTATGTCAGACACTTGTTTTAGAACTTAGAACTCGCTTGACACTTATAAAAACTCATCAGACACTTTTTTACACCATAGGATAAATTTTTCAATATTACATGAGACACTATTTAACAATATGGCAGAAACTTGTTTTGAAAAATTTAAAAACCTACCAAGCACTGCTGACAATTTAAAGGGAATTTTTCAATAATCTATTGTATATGTTGGTAATTATTCCTATACTCCATCTGGTCCAAAATAAATGTCGCTTTTGATCAATCAGATGTAACTTTAACTAATAATTTAAATAAAAAATAATGATGCTAATAAAAATCTAAAATTTGTCATTGTATTATAATTAACAATACTTTTTATAACAATTTTTAGATTTTTTTAGGAGCATTATTTTTTGTTTAAATTTATTGATCAAGCTTACATTTATTTAATCAAAAGTGACAATTATTTTGAACCAGAGGGAGTAATCGATCAAATTTAGGCTCCGTTTGTTTCGCGTAAAACATTTTCCGGAAAATGGTTTCCCGGAAAATGATATAAACATGTGTTTTGGTTGTTTGGTAAATATAAGGAAAATATTTTCATATGAAAAAAATAATAATTTAATATGAGGAAAATAATTATTATGAGAAAAAAAAATTGAATGTGGGTGGGGATTTTGGGGGGTGGTGGGGGTGGGGGAGGTGTTCAAAAATAATTTTAATATGAGTAAAAAAGGTTTTTTTTTTTTTTTGGGGTGGTGGTGGTGGCGGTAGGGAGCGCGAATGTGGGAGTTGTTAGAAAATAATTTTAATAAGAGTAAAAAAAAATTGGTGGGGTGGGTAGGGTGAGGGGTGGGGTGGGGTTGTCGGGAGCGGGGGAGGTGTTCAAGAATAAATTTAATATGTTGAAAAAAAGTTTATTTTTTATTTTGTGGGGGAGGGGGTGTCGCGACCCCGGACCCCGCGGGCCCCGGGACCGCGAGCTGGACGTCGACTCTATAACCAAAACTGAGAAATACTGAAGTTAAAATTTTCATTTGATACCAAAAGGGTAATGATCCAATGTTTACAATTCCAAGTTTGAAAATAACCAATTACAACTAACATAAACTTCCACAAGTTTATGCCCAACAAAAGATAAATATACAAATCCTAATGACGTCAATGTTTGGTACAAATATCCCCAAAATGGTTACACATTTACATAATGTAAACCAACCTATAACAACCTTCCCCAAAAGAACGGATCCACACTCGACGTCCTCTTTCTCGTGATCAGCGAGACTAATCTTTAGCACCTGGGGGGGGGGGGGTTAAGGAAAAACAAAGATAAAAGAAAAGGGGTGAGATAAATCTCAATAAGTTACTAATGCAACTACATGACATGCTAAGATGCAATATACAATAAGCAATAATAAATATCACATAGCACATAACATTTATCACATAACAGATAGCAGCGGAAATAAACACATAACAAATGATATAGCCAAGGTTTTCCAAACCGGAACATCCAAATAAAGGATCGCTGCGCAGCTTCAATAATCAACAAATCATCATCTTCATAATAGCATGAAAGCCGAAGAGAGAACCCCGGTACCGGAACCAATAACCAATGAAGTGTCACAAAGGACAAGGACCATGACACAAAGTCATGCCCGCTAGCTAGATACATTCACAAAGGAACGCTAACTTGACTTTTCCAAGGCCAATCTGGAAAAGGGGGTAAAGAAGGGGGCAAAACAATGGTCAACATTATAATGGACTTGGCTTTGCCATTATAATCCTTCCCATCGCCCGATGCAACAAATATGCCAGCTGGGCTTCCAAATAAATGCTAAGTAATGAAATACTAGCATGATAAACAACAAATGATTCCAAAGTAGGGAATCATGCCAAATAATCACCAAAAGATGAATCGAACCAACAACACACAATAAAGGTGCTCCAAAATCCCAATTAACAATTAATGAATTTCAAACACAAACTTGATCACAAAGGACCCAATTCTATCACTAAAGTGTACAACAATGTTCACTAGGGTCAACTAGAAGGACACCGAAGACTTAGACCAAAACGCATCCTTCATTCACATAATTTTAACAAATGTAAATTTTCAGGGGTTATGTGCGGCCGCCCAAAGTGGGATGTGCGGTCGCCCAAAAAGCCTCAAAACAAGAACAAAAGCTTTCAGAAAGATGCGCGGTCGCCCAGGAGATTTTGTGCGGCCGCCCACTATTCTGAATTTCCAGAAATCGGGAAGAACAACATGGGTTCTTCCATTTTCAAACCCAAAACACATTCAACCCAAAATCCAACCTTCCAACTCACATACTAATGTGCCAAAACAACTAATAAGTCTAAAAATACTCATATAACAACATTTAACAACCAAAATCAAGAATCAAACCAACATTCAAGATTTCACCATTTTTGATCAAAACTCCAAATAAATTCCCAATAAATTCAAAACCCAACCAAACTTCAACTACAACACATCAAACATTATCTAAGCATGATATGAGCATTTTAGCATTAAAATGGGGGAAAAGTAACTTACTTGAATTTTCTCAAAGTTGATGGATTTCAAATCTTTTTGATTCTACGCGATCCTATCGACGATCTAAACAATGTTCACGTTTTAAGAAATGAATAATAATGAGAGGAAGAATGAGTAAATGAAGAGAGAAGGAAAGATGAAGAAAACTTACCCTTTTCTACTTGGAGAGAGAGAAAGAGAGATGCTGGGAGGGAGAAGAGAGTGAGGGAGAAGGTGAGGGAGGTGAGGGGAATAGGGAGGGAGTAGGGAAATAATTTCAAACACTTACACTTAGGCCCCCTCTCTCACACTACACACAAATACTACACTCCCAACTATCAATTAAGATCCAACAATACCACACTAACCCAAATGACCCAATTAAAATGCTAGGCATAATTATTATGAAACATAAAATGCACACATAATATTTAAATGAATAATAATTTAAATAAATAAATAAGCAAATAATTAAATAAAAATCATTTAATTACTAATAAAATAGAGCCTATATTTCGGGTCGTGACATTCACTCCCCCTTAAAGAAAATTCGACCCGAATTTTAACGAGACTCACCTTAAACAAAAAGCCAAGGAAATTTCCTCTCGATTTCATCACGGAGCTCCCACGTCGACTCCTCGATGTCAAGATTCCTCCAAAGAACTCGAACCAACGCAATGCTCTTGTTCCTCAACTCTTGAACTTTGGAATCTAAGATCCGAACCGGTCGTTCCTCATAAGTCAAATCGGGCTCAATATCCTCCGGTATCCTCGGTAACACGTGAGACGGATCATGAACATACTTCCGAAGCATAGAAACGTGGAACACGTTGTGCAACCGGTCCAAAGATGACGGTAACGCGAGACGATACGCTAGAAGTCCAACCTTTCCCAAAATCTCAAACGGACCAATAAACCTCGGAGCCAATTTGCCTTTCTTCCCAAATCTACGAATACCCACCTTCGGAGACACTTTCAAGAATACCAAACCACCAACCTGAAAACTGAGATCTCGCCTTCGGTTGTCTGCGTAGCTCTTATGTCGAATCTGGGCTGTTTTCAATCTATCCCGGATAACTTTAACTTTCTCAACTGAATCCCGAAGCAAATCGATACCCAAAACTTTCGCTTCACCGACCTCATCCCAACAAATAGGCGATCTACATTTCCTCCCATACAAGGCCTCATACGGTGCCATCTCGATACTAGCCTGATAACTGTTGTTGTAAGAGAATTCCACTAACGGTAGGTGCGAATCCCAAGAATCGGAGAAGTCTATCGAACACGCTCGCAACATATCCTCAAGAATCTGAATAGTCCTCTCGGATTGACCGTCGGTCTGGGGATGAAAAGCTGTACTGAATCGCAAATCTGTACCCAAAGCTTCTTGAAACGCCTTCCAGAATCTAGAAGTAAACCTCGGGTCTCGATCTGACACAATGCTAACCGGAATCCCATGCGATCTAACAATCTCGTCGATATAAAGGGTCGCAAGTTTCTCCATCGAATACCTGATGTCAATAGGCAAGAAATGGGCACTCTTGGTCAATCTATCCACTATTACCCAAACACTGTCATACTTCCTACGGGTACGAGGCAGTCCCGTAACGAAATCCATAGTCACATGCTCCCATTTCCACTCGGGAATCTCTAACGGCTGAAGTAGTCCCGCGGGTCTCTGATGCTCGGCTTTGACCTGCTGACACGTTAAACACCTCGACACATACTCGGCTATTTCCCTTTTCATATTAATCCACCAAAATTGTTGCTTCAAATCCTGATACATCTTCGTACTACCCGGATGAATAGTATACCTCGATTTGTGACCTTCATCTAAAACTTGCCTCTTTATCCCACCGACATCGGGCACGCACAAACGACCACGGAAAGTCAAAACTCCACTCGAACTCAATGAAAAATCCTCGAAGTTCTTTTCATTCAATTTACCCATTACCTTCACCAACTCGGGGTCTTCTTTCTGAGCTTCCTTTATCCTCTGAATTAGGGTCGGAGACACCCTAATATTCGCAAAAATAGCCCCATGTCTCGATTCACGAGGAGACCAATCTCGAACATCCTCAAGCATTTTCCATTCACGAACCATCATCGAAGCCACATAAGACTTTCTACTAATCGCATCGGCTACCACATTCGCCTTCCCCGGATGATAAGAAATCGTACAATCATAATCCTTCAATAATTCCATCCATCGGCGCTGTCGGTTGTTCAATTCCTTCTGAGAGAAAAGGTACTTCAAACTCTTGTGATCGGTAAAAATCTCAAACTTCGCCCCATAAAGGTAGTGCTTCCATTTGTGCAACGCAAGGACAATAGCCGCTAACTCCATATCATGAGTCGGGTAATTCTGCTCACTAGGGGTCAACTTCCTCGAAGCATAAGCAATTACTTTCCCGTTCTGCATCAACACACAACCCAAACTTTCTTTCGAAGCATCACTGTAAATCACTAGGCCATCGCTCCCATTAGGCAAACTCAAGATCGGTGCGGTAGTCAACCTCTTCTTCAATTCCTCGAAACTCTTGTCACATTTCTCGGTCCACACAAACGGAACATTCTTCCGAGTCAACTGAGTCATCGGAGTAGCAATCCTCGAAAACCCTTCAATAAACCTTCTGTAATACCCGGCTAAACCAAGAAAGCTTCTAATCTCTGTCACTGATTCGGGTCTCTTCCAATCCACTATAGCCTCTATCTTTGAAGGATCCACAGAAATCCCATCTTTAGAAATCACATGACCCAGAAATGACACCTTCTCGAGCCAAAATTCGCATTTACTGAACTTCGCAAATAATTTCTCCCTCGCAAGAACGGATAAAACTGTCCTCAAATGCTGCTCGTGCTCCTCTCGATATTTCGAATAAACAAGAATGTCGTCGATGAAGACTACCACGAACGAATCAAGATAGGGATGGAAAATCCGGTTCATCAAATCCATAAATACGGCCGGCGCATTCGTCAACCCAAACGGCATAACCAAGAACTCATAATGACCATACCGAGTGCGAAAAGCAGTCTTCGGAATATCCTCCGATCGAACCTTCAACTGATGGTACCCACTCCTCAAATCAAGCTTAGAGAAAACCACGGACCCTTGAAGCTGATCAAATAAATCATCAATATGCGGTAGAGGATACTTATTCTTCACCGTAACCTGATTCAACTTCCGGTAATCGATGCACAATCTCAACGAACCATCTTTCTTCCGCACAAACAAAACCGGTGCTCCCCACGGGGAAACACTAGGGCGGATAAACCCTCGATCAAGCAACTCTTGCAACTGAACCTTTAATTCCTTCAACTCTGCGGGAGCTAACCTGTAAGGTGCTTTCGAAATTGGAGCTGTACCCGGAAAAAGATCTATACAAAACTCAATCTCACGATCGGGAGGCATATCATACTCGGTAGAGAAAACATCGGGAAATTCCCGAACTACCCGAACACTATCAAAACTAGGGGATTCCTTCCTAGTATCAAGAACACTAGCCAAATACCCCTCACAACCACTATGCAATAATTTTCTTGCTTTCATAAAAGAAATTAAGCGAACCCTTCTACTCAGAGGACTAGCCTCAAAAACAAACTTAGGCACATCGGGAATAGAAAAAGTAACAGTGTTGTTACGGCAATCAACGGAAGCATGAAACTTGCTCAACCAATCCATACCCAAAATGACATCAAAGTCTTGGATAGGAAGAACTACCAAATCCGCACAAAGGACTCGACCACAAATAACCACGTCACAAGCACGAAAGACTCGATCAGAATTCAAGCATTCTCCTATAGGGGTCGACACCTCTAGCACGTACGGTAAAGACTCGAATGCAACATTTAACATGGAAGCAAATTGCACAGAAATGTATGAATGAGATGATCCTGGATCTACTAACGCTCGTGCGCTCACATTAGACACAGAAACAATACCTCCAATAACGGATGGATCATCGGTAGCTTGTTGTTGATTCATGGTATAAACCTTCCCTTGAACTTTGGGCTTCCCTGCGGCATCCCTTTTCTGACCTAGATTAGTACCAACTCCTGACCCAAATGCTTTACCTCGGTACCTCGTGCACTCTCTCGCAAAGTGCCCCATTTCGCCACAATTGGTACACTTGCCTTGCTTTTTCCAACACCTATCCTCCGAATGGCCTACCTTCTGACAAAAGGTACAAGGCTTCCTAATTTGGCTCCCTTGGTTCCCGGAAGTGGTACCCGGGTTCCTTGGGGTCGGTTGCCCTCGGACCTGAGATTGTCCCCCAAAGTTACCTCGGTTATCAATCCTTGGTTGTGACTTGCTCTGCGCTCCTTGCTTACTCGGGTTGGCCACCTCGGTCTTCCTCTTATGTTCCCCAATATCTTGCTCTATCAAATAGGCTCGGTCCACCGCATCTTGGAATGTCACAATCCGTTGAGCAATAAGTTGAGTACGGATGGAGGTCTTCAATCCCCGAATGAATCTCATAGCCTTTTGTTCCTCGGTCCTCACCAAATAGTCGCAATACCGGGCTAATTCTATGAACTTAGCCGAGTATTGTGCTATAGACAACAATCCTTGCTCCAAGTTGAGTAGCTCGATCTCCTTTCGGTTTTGATCAACAACCGGAATGAAATGCTCCTTGAATTTGCGCACGAACAACTCCCACGCATACACCGTGTGAGTATCGTCCTAAGTAGCTTTAACACCTTTCCACCAATGCTCGGCGGCACCCTCAAGCTTGTAAGCCGCGAACCGGACCTTATCCTCACCCGAACACCCAAATACATCATAAATCTTCTCCATCGACTCAATCCACAACTCAGCTTTCCTTACATCGGGTTCCCCATTGAATTCAACCGGTTTCAACTTCAGAAATTGCTCCAATCCATAACGGGGTGGTGCTTGCTCTACCCTCGGACCTTGATCATGTATGGCCTTCATGGCCGCCTCGAACATGCCTTGAAACATGGCACGTGCTTCTTCCCTTGTGTCATTCTGATTCTGTGTCCCACTAGTACCTCCTCTGTTTCTTCTTCCAGACATTGCGAGTAATTACCTGCATAAGACATCAACCGTTAATCACTCCGCACACTACTACCCACCTAGGTCATACTAATCCACCTAGACTTATACATAGAGCTAATGTCATAGCTCTGATACCAACTGTCGCGACCCCGGACCCCGCGGGCCCCGGGACCGCGAGCTGGACGTCGACTCTATAACCAAAACTGAGAAATACTGAAGTTAAAATTTTCATTTGATACCAAAAGGGTAATGATCCAATGTTTACAATTCCAAGTTTGAAAATAACCAATTACAACTAACATAAACTTCCACAAGTTTATGCCCAACAAAAGATAAATATACAAATCCTAATGACGTCAATGTTTGGTACAAATATCCCCAAAATGGTTACACATTTACATAATGTAAACCAACCTATAACAACCTTCCCCTAAAGAACGGATCCACACTCGACGTCCTATTTCTCGTGATCAGCGAGACTAATCTTTAGCACCTGGGGGGGGGGTTAAGGAAAAACAAAGATAAAAGAAAAGGGGTGAGATAAATCTCAATAAGTTACTAATGCAACTACATGACATGCTAAGATGCAATATACAATAAGCAATAATAAATATCACATAGCACATAGCATTTATCACATAACAGATAGCAGCGGAAATAAACACATAACAAAGGATATAGTCAAGGTTTTCCAAACCGGAACATCCAAATAAAGGATCGCTGCGCAGCTTCAATAATCAACAAATCATCATTTTCATAATAGCATGAAAGCCGAAGAGAGAACCCCGGTACCGGAACCAATAACCAATGAAGTGTCACAAAGGACAAGGACCATGACACAAAGTCATGCCCGCTAGCTAGATACATTCACAAAGGAACGCTAACTTGACTTTTCCAAGGCCAATCTGGAAAAGGGGGTAAAGAAGGGGGCAAAACAATGGTCAACATTATAATGGACTTGGCTTTGCCATTATAATCCTTCCCATCGCCCGATGCAACAAATATGCCAGCTGGGCTTCCAAATAAATGCTAAGTAATGAAATACTAGCATGATAAACAACAAATGATTCCAAAGTAGGGAATCATGCCAAATAATCACCAAAAGATGAATCGAACCAACAACACACAATAAAGGTGCTCCAAAATCCCAATTAACAATTAATGAATTTCAAACACAAACTTGATCACAAAGGACCCAATTCTATCACTAAAGTGTACAACAATGTTCACTAGGGTCAACTAGAAGGACACCGAAGACTTAGACCAAAACGCATCCTTCATTCACATAATTTTAACAAATGTAAATTTTCAGGGGTTATGTGCGGCCGCCCAAAGTGGGATGTGCGGTCGCCCAAAAAGCCTCAAAACAAGAACAAAATCTTTCAGAAAGATGCGCGGTCGCCCAGGAGATTTTGTGCGGCCGCCCACTATTCTGAATTTCCAGAAATCGGGAAGAACAACATGGGTTCTTCCATTTTCAAACCCAAAACACATTCAACCCAAAATCCAACCTTCCAACTCACATACTAATGTGCCAAAACAACTAATAAGTCTAAAAATACTCATATAACAACATTTAACAACCAAAATCAAGAATCAAACCAACATTCAAGATTTCACCATTTTTGATCAAAACTCCAAATAAATTCCCAATAAATTCAAAACCCAACCAAACTTCAACTACAACACATCAAACATTATCTAAGCATGATATGAACATTTTAGCATTAAAATGGGGGAAAAGTAACTTACTTGAATTTTCTCAAAGTTGATGGATTTCAAATCTTTTTTATTCTACGCGATCCTATCGACGATCTAAACAATGTTCACGTTTTAAGAAATGAATAATAATGAGAGGAAGAAGGAGTAAATGAAGAGAGAAGGAAAGATGAAGAAAACTTACCCTTTTCTACTTGGAGAGAGAGAGAGAGAGATGCTGGGAGGGAGAAGAGAGTGAGGGAAAAGGTGAGGGAGGTGAGGGGAATAGGGAGGGAGTAGGGAAATAATTTCAAACACTTACACTTAGGCCCCCTCTCTCACACTACACACAAATACTACACTCCCAACTATCAATTAAGATCCAACAATACCACACTAACCCAAATGACCCAATTAAAATGCTAGGCATAATTATTATGAAACATAAAATGCACACATAATATTTAAATGAATAATAATTTAAATAAATAAATAAGCAAATAATTAAATAAAAATCATTTAATTACTAATAAAATAAAGCCTATATTTCGGGTCGTGACAGGGGGGGGGGGTAAAAGAGGGCGGGGGAAAGGGGTGTTGAAAGATAATTTTAATAAGAGTGAATTTTTTTTTTTTTTTTTTTTTTGGGGGGGGGTATGTGGCGTGGTGGTGGGGGTAGGGAGCGCGAATGTTGGAGTTGTTAGAAAATAATTTTAATAAGAGCGAAAAAAATTGGGGGGTAGGTGGGGTAGTGGGGTGGGTGGTTGGGCTAGGGGTGGGGTAGTGGGTGGTGGGGTAGGGGCGGGGTAGTGTGGAGCGGGGGTGGTGTTCAAAAATAATTTTAATATGCGTGAAAAATAAGTTTTTTTCTTTTTTTTTTGGGGGGGGGGGGGGTAGGTGGGTGGGTGGTGGGGGTGGGTGGGGTAAAGGCGCCGGAGGCAATATGTGTTGAAAGATAATTTTAATATGAGTGTTTTTTTTTTTTAGGGTGGGTAGGTGGGGTGGGTGGGTGGTGGGGCGAGGGGGTGGGTGGTTGGGGTGGATGGGGGGAGGGAACGTAAGGTTGGAGAGTGGGGATGGGGTTGGAGGTGGAGGTGGAGTGGGTAGGGTGAAGTTGTATGGGGAGTTGGGTGTGTGAGTGAGGGAGATAACATTTTCCGTAAAATGACTTATGGAGGAGAAATCCGTAAGTTGTTTTACGGAAAGCCTAGCTTATTTTCATTGACCGTAAAATATTTTACATTGATTTTTTTTTTCCATTTTGATTACCAAACCGCGGAAAATATGTAAAACACAGTAAAACATTTTGCGGTGAAACAAACTGAGCAGTGAATAGCTGTTCTATTTTCTTACTCTCCGTATACTCTCTCAATTCTCAACTAAATTAACTGATTAATTAAGCAATTCCCACGAGCCGCATTCGATCCGGCGGTGGGACCATTATCCAATTGTAGCGAATCGTCAGCCCCTTGAACGAGTGAAATTGAGCGACCTCATCAATCACATCACACTACACAAAAATTCAATCCTCACATTTTCTTCCCCTCTAAATATAATCCAGCGGATGAGACGGCGAACCACCTCGATCTCGCCGCCGCACGTTAATGGCGCCTTTTCTTTCTTCTAGCCCGTTAAAACCCTAAACTTGACGCCGGTATCGGTCCCCGGAACGTCTAATTCTTGGCTCTCATTTTGCTGGCCATGCGACCCTCGTTCTCTGTGATTTCCCTCTCGACAGAGGACTCCGTATATATTATTCATCGTTTTGCTTGTATTTCGTCTTTCCGCCATGTCCGGCGATACTCAAGCCCCTAGTTACGCTCTCTGCAATCTCTGCGCCGGTCCCAGCCGCTGGTACTTCGTGTTCAATCCTCCATGTTTTTGTTTTGAATGGACAATTTTTAGCTCTAGTGAAACTCTAAATCTTTACTAACCAATCATAACTTTTACTTTAAGTCTGCTGTAAGAAATAAAGTTGCTCTATCTTCTTTTTTTTATTTATTTTTTCTAAGAACATACTCCCTTTTTGTATGTATATAAAAATATTTTCATATAAAATATACTACCTCCGTCCGGCTTAATGTGTAGAGTTTGATGTTTAGTCAACTCAACTGAACTTTGACCTTAGTTTTATAAAAATCCTGATATATCTATGAAATTCTAAAAAAAAATGTTATTGATAATATTCCTAACGTTGAAATTATAGCAATTTTTGGAATTACATAGAAACATGTAGATTTTTATAAAATTATGGTTAAAGTTCGATTGAATTGACTGAATAAATAATATTTGTGCACATTGAGATGAGATCATGTTAAACAATCAAAATTTTAACAATATTTTTTTTGTGGGAGATTTAAAATAACTGGTTGGAGATATGTGCAAACATTGCAAAGAGAGTGCATTTTTTACACAAAAACGTTGAAAATGATCTTACTGTTAGATCAATATGGCTTGCAACACAAATAATTTGGTACCTTCCATTAATAAAATCATAACTATGACATTAATATAAAGTATGGTCAAAATAGTCAATGTGTAGAATCCCTGAAATGTTATTTATCTATCTTTGATAGGCAAGATAGTAAATCAACATTGCTTTGGAAATGAATAGGTATGGTCCCTATTTGAAGTGTCACCATGTTTACTATATAAAGGCCCCTCCATCAAGCCTTAAACATACTTGATTCTTACTTTCTCTCATCTAAATTATCTCTTCATTATTGAAAGAACTTTTGAGAGACTAAGAGACACTTTCATTTAGAAGATCATCTCCCTACATTATCTTCTACTTCATTCTTATTCTCCCTTCAAGACATCAAGATGGATTCAACAGGTATACATTTATTACATGCTTTCGCTTCATCTCTTCCTCTTTCTCTTACTTAAATATGAGTGTGGCATTCAGGGATTAAAATTGTTCTAACAATTGGTATCAGAGCCCCGCTCATTATTTAGTTTGAGTTTGAGTTCTTGTATTAAGAAAAAGCATTAAACCGCTTTGACTATGATTCATTTTCCCTGTTGAATCTTAAGGTTTTTGATGTCGATTAGGGACTCTAATTCGTTAATAGAGTGCTGACGATCTTCATCTAAATTAAGTAAATGGTTTGAAAAGTTTTGTTCTTTAAAATGGTTCATGTGAGACTATCCCTTAAAAGCATGGTTTATGTTGTAATGAACATACCATAAGGATCTACTCACTTGATTCCACTAATTTAAAGAAAGATTATCCCTATATAACGTGGTTTTATGTTTTAAGTACATACCATGTGGATCTACTTGCAATTCATTGTTTTGGGAAATTTTAAAACAAAATTCAGAAGTGCAGAATTCGCCTTGCTCGGCCGAGTCCTTTGTTCTGCTCGGCCGAGCATATGAAAAGGCGCGAACTGCTCGGCCGAGTCCTTTGTTTTGCTCGGCCGAGCAGATGAACAGGCGCCAAAATTGACATAAACCGGTTGGATCTTTGGTCGAGTCCGGTTCGGTTCTCTTGATAATCCGGTCGGGTTTTTGGCTTTGCCCAGTCGGACCAAGACTTGCACGGCCGAGCGTTTGGATTTGCTCGGCCGCGCATTGTATGTCAACAAAGGCAAAATGTTCTGATTAAAAGTGCTCGGCCATGTCCTTTGTTCTGCTCGGCCGAGCAGATCAATTTTCAAACAATCTGATTTAAAGTGCTCGGCCGAGCACTTTCCTTGACTCGGCCGAGCAGTCACTGTTCACAGATTTTTTGGAAAAATTCTTATTTTCTGTACAACTTTTGTTTCCCTTGGACAAAACATTAATTTTTCAAACCTTAAAGCCCTGATTAATTATATGCTTAAATAATTTTATTCATTATTTAAATAATATTATCACCTAAGTGATTAACGTTATTTAAATGCAAAATTATTAAAGTGTTGAATGTTTAAGATATGAATGACTTGAATTTTCCAAAGAAGATCTTGACATTTGACTAACGATGGTATATCAGGCTGGAAACCTTGACTGGTCTCCTCAACCATCCGAACGGATTGGTGGAACGACTAAGGTTGAACAACGCCACGTACTAAGAAAGTCTTAAGCATTCTTGTGATGACATATAAAATGAACATTTGGTAATTTTATTAAATGCTTAAGACTACCCAAAGGAAGATTAAGCATTTAATCAAATATTGTTCAAATTACTTGTCATCTAAAGTAGTTATTTATGAGTCAATTCGCAATCCAAAGATTAGTTTTGATGTCATGTTAATTGCTTTATTGATGGATTTCATTTGATATAATTAATCTTTTAATTCATAATGTAGTTACTTATTATTGTTTTGTATTCATTCTTGTTCTCGATTCCCAGATTTACTTAACGCTTCTTCTATTACTGCTGTTATGAGCACAATTCTAATGCTTAATGGGACAAACTTTAAAACTTGGAAAAACAAAATTACTATGATCTTGGGCTGCATGGACATAGACCTCGCATTTAGGGAGCCAATTCCTCTTGCTCTTAGTGAAGATAGCACCGCTGAGGATCGCTTGAACTTTGAGAAGTGGAAACGCTCTAATCGCATAAGTCTTATGATCATGAAAAATGTTGTCCCGGAGGCATTTCTCAACAGTGTCCCCGAGGACGTTGATGCTAAGACCTTTCTGGAAACCCTTGAGCGGCGCTTTGCTAAAAGTGAAAAGTCGGAAACAAGTTCTACCCTAAGGAAACTTGTTTCCATGAAGTACAAGGGTACCGGGAACTTAAGGGAGTATATTTTAGAAATGCTTCACTTATCAACTAAACTAAAAGGACTTAAGTTAGAGATATCGGAAGATCTTCTCGTCCATTTAGTGTTGATTTCTCTTCCTCCTCAGTTTGGTCACTTTGAGGTGACCTATAATTGTCAGAAAGACAAGTGGGATATTAATGAATTAATCTCACATCTGACACAAGAGGAAGATAGGCTGAAGCAATCTAAAATTGAAAGTGCTCACTTAGCATCTACCTCTTCTCATGGGACTAAGAGAAGAGGGAAGGAAATTGCGGTAACAAGCAATAATAAGCCTAAAGGATCATCTGATGATCGTAAGGAAAAGAAGTGCTTCTTTTGCAAGGACCCGAGTCATATGAAGTACGACTGCCCTAAGTATCACGCTTGGCGTGCTAAGAAAGGTATGTCATTTGGTCTTGTTTGTACTGAGGCTAATTTAGTTTCAATTCCTACATATACATGGTGGTTGGATTCTGGTGCAACAACTCACATTAGTATGTCTATGCAGGGTTGCCTGAATTACCGAAGACCCAGTGAAGATGAAAGATTCATCTATATGGGAGCTGGGAACCCGGTAGAAGTCATAGGCATTGGAACCTTTAGATTGTTGTTAAGTACAGGATATTATTTTGTATTAAATAATACTTTTATTGTACCTTCGTTTAGAAGGAATTTAATATCTATCACTGTTTTGGACAAAGAGGGTTACTCTTGTTCATTTGGTAATAATAGATGTGATTTATATTTCAATTCCATTATTGTTGGTACTAGTACTTTATCAAGTAGTGATAATCTTTATTTGCTTAACACTACTCAAACAATCAATGGGTCCCATAATAATGAAACTAAATCTAAGAAGCGAAAGTTTTCAAGTGAAAATTCTTATACCTTATGGCATAGGCGTTTGGGTCATATCTCCAAAAGGAGAATTGATAAGCTTGTGTCAGAAGGAATCATAAATAAACTTGATGTTCCTGAAAAGGACTTTTGCATTGAATGCCTAAAAGGAAAGTTTACAAACTCGAAAAGAAAGGTATCCTCGAGATCCTCAAGCATCTTAGAACTAATACATACGGATATTTGTGGGCCATTCCCTTCTCCTTCTTGGAATGGTCAACAATATTTTATTACGTTCATAGACGACTACTCTCGATATGGATACATTTATTTGCTTCATGAAAAGTCTCAATCTTTGGACGTTTTCAAGTCTTTTAAAGCCGAAGTTGAAAATCAACTAGGTAAGACTATTAAGAACGTTAGATCCGATCGTGGTGGTGAATACTATGGTCGGAATGTGGTTCGGGAGAACAACGTCCGGGTCCTTTTGCTCGCTATCTTGAAGAGTGTGGGATTGTCCCTCACTACACTATGCCGGGTTCACCTAGCATGAATGGTGTAGATGAGAGACGTAATAGAACCCTTCAGGATATGGTAAGAAGTATGGTTTCTAATACTTCTTTACCTCACTCATTATGGGGCGATGCATTAAAAACCGCAACTTATCTTCTAAATAGGGCTCCCTCTAAGGCCACTAACAATAAAATCCCTTATGAATTATGGACGAATAAGAAACCGTCCCTAAATCATCTTCATGTATGAGGTTGTCCAGCAGAAGCTAGGCCTTATAGGCCTAACGAAGGAAAATTGGACGCTAAGACAGTTAGTTGCTACTTTGTAGGGTATGCCGAAAGATCAAGGGGCTATAAATTTTACAACCCGAAAACTAGAACGTTTTTTGAAACGGGAAACGCTAGGTTCTTTGAGGATGTTGAATTTAGAGGGGAAATTAGGAATAATAATTTTGAATTTAAGGAAGAGGAATCCTTTTCTATACCTCTTCCCTTAGTAGTCCAAATTGAAAATCAAGTACTTATACCTGAAATTCAAGAGGAACAAATTCAAAATATTGACTCCCCTATAAATATTGAACAACATGAAAATGTTGATCAAAATGAGGAAATTCAACAACCTCAAAATGAGGAAGAACCAGTGCCTTTAAGGAGATCCAATAGAGTTAGAAGAAGTGTCATTTCGGATGATTATGAGGTGTATCTTGCAGAGAATGAAGGACACCTATGTTTAGTGGGAGATGAGCCTCTCACCTTCCATGAAGCCATTAAAGGTCCTAAATCTCATAAGTGGATCAATGCCATTAATGAAGAGTTAAAATCTATGAAAGACAACGACGTTTGGGATCTTGTCCCATTACCGAAGGATGTGAAACCGATTGGTTGTAAATGGATATTTAAAACCAAAAAGGATTCACAAGGTAATGTGGAAAGATATAAGGCTCGTCTTGTTGCCAAAGGTTTCACTCAAAAGGAAGGTATTGACTACAAAGAAACATTCTCTCCGGTGTCTTCTAAAAACTCCTTTAGGATCATTATGGCTTTAGTGGCACATTATGACCTTGAGCTTCATCAAATGGATGTAAAAACTGCTTTTCTCAATGGAGACATTGAGGAAACCATTTATATGAAGAAACCAGAAATGGTGGATGATTTGGAACAAACTAATCATTTAGTTTGTAAACTTAAGAAATCCATTTATGGGCTCAAGCAAGCTTCCCGTCAATGGTATCTCAAATTTAACCAAGTAATTCTTTCATTTGGCTTTGAAATGAATATTGGTGAAGATTGTATATACTATAAGTTCAGTGGGAGTAAGATTATATTCTTAGTCTTATATGTGGATGATATTTTTCTAGCTAGTAATGATATAAACCTTCTAAAAGAAACTAAGAAATTTCTTTCAAACAAATTTGAAATGAAAGATCTTGGTGAGGCATCTTTTGTATTAGGAATCCAAATACACCGTGATCGCTCACGAGGTACTTTAGGATTATCACAAAAGGCCTATATAGAGAAGGTATTACAAAGGTTTAGCATGCAAAACTGTAAACCACATGACGCCCCTGTCTCTAAAGGAGATAAATTCAGTCTCAATCAATGTCCCAAAAACAATTTTGAAACCAAGTATATGGAAAACATCCCCTATGCATCAGCAGTGGGAAGCTTAATGTATGCTCAAGTCTGTACTCGTCCAGACTTAGCTTTTATTGTTGGGATGCTTGGTCGATACCAAAGCAATCCGGGGAGAGAACATTGGGTCGCAGCCAAAAGAGTGATGCGGTACTTACAAAACACCAAGGACTACATGCTTACATATTCAAAGTCGGATCATCTCGAGATCATTGGGTATTCCGATTCCGACTTTGCTGGATGCCAAGACAGCCGTAAATCAACGTCTGGTTATGTCTTCACATTAGCCGGTGGAGCCATTTCTTGGAGAAGTGCCAAGCAGACACTCGTTACTTCCTCCACCATGGAAGCCGAGTTCGTTGCTTGTTTCGAGGCATCCAATCAAGCTATATGGCTGCGTAAATTCACTGAGGGACTGCGTATTGTTGATAGTGTCGAAAGACCTATTAAGCTTTATTGTGACAATAGGGCAGCGGTCTTGTACTCCAACAATAACAAGAGCTCGTCAAAGTCTAAACACATTGACATTAAATTTCTTGTTGTAAGAGAGAGGGTACAAAATGAACAAGTAGAAATACAACTTATTGGTACAAACTCTATGTTAGCGGATCCGTTTACTAAGGCGTTATCACCTTTAGTGTTTCACGAGCATGTTGCTCATATGGGTGTAACAACTTTTGATAACATTTAATATAGTGGGAGTTTATGTTGTTTTCTTCAATTTTATTGTTCTATTATTATTTAAAGTTTGATCTCATTTGGTTAAGTTGGACTAGTTGGAAGAATATGTATATATTCATTAAGATCCATGCTACACATCCATACTTTTGATCTATTTCATTTAGTTGAATTAGTATATGTAATTATAGTGGGTTTGGTTGCGAATCAATTACAACGACTGCCCCTTTAGTTCTATACTTGTATGGCTAATGGACGAGATTGTTATAAGTGATAACAAAGTGCACATTTGGGTTATCATTTATGTTGTACTTATGATTTAAAGGAAGAAATTTGTTTTGCAACCCAAGTGGGAGATTGTTAGATCAATATGGCTTGCACAAATAATTTGGTACCTTCCATTAATAAAATCATAACTATGACATTAATATAAAGTATGGTCAAAATAGTCAATGTGTAGAATCCCTGAAATGTTATTTATCTATCTTTGATGGGCAAGATAGTAAATCAACATTGCTTTGGAAATGAATAGGTATGGTCCCTATTTGAAGTGTCACCATGTTTACTATATAAAGGCCCCTCCATCAAGCCTTAAACATACTTGATTCTTACTTTCTCTCATCTAAATTATCTCTTCATTATTGAAAGAACTTTTGAGAGACTAAGAGACACTTTCATTTAGAAGATCATCTCCCTACATTATCTTCTACTTCATTCTTATTCTCCCTTCAAGACATCAAGATTGATTCAACAGGTATACATTTATTACATGCTTCCGCTTCATCTCTTCCTCTTTCTCTTACTTAAATATGAGTGTGGCATTCAGGGATTAAAATTGTTCTAACACTTACAATATTTATTTTCTGATTGATCTATAGCCATATTGCCTTGATCTCAAATTATTTGTTCATAATACACATTTCATTTATATCATCCTTCATTCGATCCATAATTAGTGTTGTGCCTTTTTTTTAATTCTTATTGAATGTCATATTTTTTTATAAAAAATAGTTTAATACAATCTTATCCTTTATAATGTACAAGTTATAAAACAATTCGCATGCTTATTATGTCACAATAATAATAGGGGCACAAAAAAGTCACAAAATCTTGCTCACAAAATACTACGTGTAATGATTTTATTGGTGTTTTTAAGTAGAGTGTGGCGGGTCCATTATCGATGCAACCAATAAAATATCGTCACCTCATTTTGTGAGCAAGATTTTGTGAGCTTATTTTGTACCCCTATCATTGCTTATTATGTTATGGGGTACATTATACACACACACACACAACATAGCCAGTCACATAATTTCTTCTCTTAAAACTTCTTAATTCCCTATGATTATTATTTTCTGTGTTTTCCAAAATTTCAAAGTAAATGAAAGTGATATGGGTAATGATTCATCACAAATTCTTGGGTAAAACGCGTTTTATGCAAGTCTCAGGAAAAACGTGTTTTCGGTGGAATTTTTGAAAATATGTGAAACTTCATTAAAAACGCGCGGTGACATTTTTGTAAATAATTGGAACTTTTTATCGGTTATGGATATCAATAACAAGCCTTGTGGATATGATTTTCAAGCATATTTGAAGAATGTCATTGCCAATAAACTTTCTGGATATCAAGCTCAAGAGGTTCTGTATATAGATAATATAATCTTCTGGATATAATTTATGAAGCATCTCCCTTCGTCACAGATTAAGGTTCTTATTTTCCTTTTGGGTTTGTCCCAGACTAAGGTTCTTAGTTGCTTTATTACCTAAAATGGATAATGGGACCAACTTATCATTCTCACAACAAAAACTTTTTATCTACTTTCTCTTACTTTACTTTTCACACTCACAACATTTATTTTTTCTTAATCTCCGTGTAAAGTCAAACTAAGAACCTTAGTTCGGGACGGAGGGAGTAATATATAGCGAGTGATAGTGTTGAGGATGACCAATTGATGTGTTATGAAGAGCGCCAGATGATTATGAAAAACATGTTTTTCCTAATTACTAGAAAAAAACGCGTTTTACAGGAGACTAACTCATGATTCATTGATTAATACAGTACTTGATTTGCAATTTCCATTGATACTAGTAGCTAGTAGCGAAGCCATAATATTTAGGAATGGGGGTCGAAATTTCTTTAAGAATGAATATGAAAATTAGCATTCAAATTTAGCTTAAAAAGGGGTCAAAATACTATTTTAATGAAAACTTTACCTAACTTAAGGGGGGTCAAAATGTAAAAAATCATTATTACTTTTTGCTGGACCAAATTGCCCCTCTTCCTCCCAGACGCGCGCGATTTTCAGTTAGCGCTAAGCTGCAAGTTGCGTTTTTTCTCTCTCCCTCACTTTCTCTCCCCCTCTTTCTCCCACTTCTTTTTTTTCCACACAAAATTATAAAATGCAATATCTCAAAATTTAAGAATCAAAAATTAAATCTGAAACCACCGTTTTAATCATATCGTCAATACAAATCAAACAAGTACACTCAACACATAATTCAAATTTTTGAAATAAAAATCTCATTTTTCACTAGTAAAAATTTGAGAAAATTATTTTTCATTTTTCAATTAATTTCACAATTTTAGAAATAAAAATTTCATTTTTCACTTGTAAAATCATTTCTCAACCGATTTCTCAGTTGCGTGATTTCACAGTTGTGTCATTTTTTTATTTTTCACTTGTAAAACTGATAAATTCATCTCTCAATTTTTTCATAATTATTAAAATAACTGAGACATGGATTTCACAGTTGTATGATTTCTCAGTTATCATGTGATTTCACAGTTGTGTCATTTATTCATTTCCACATGCAAAAACTGATAAATCCATCCCTCAATTTTTCACAATTATTATAATAAATGAGACATGCATTTCACAGTTGTGTGCTTGAACAGTTGTGTGATGCTATATGTCTTTAAACAAATGATAAATCAATTTATCATTATTGATACTCAATTTGTTCATAATTGAGTAACAAAACTGATAAATTCATCTATCAACTTTTCACAGTTATTGTAATAACTGGGACATGCTTTTCTCAATTGTTCACACATGAAATTAGTATAAACTGATAATTCCAAATCAAACAAAAAAATCTCTTCAGATCTGAAATAAAAAAAAAAACCAAAAAAAAAAAATCAATAACAATTTTGGGTATAGATTAAGAACAACAGTTCATAGATGGTTCAAGAAGGAGAAGAAAAAGAAATATGAAAATTTCAAATCTGAACATGAACGCCATTGGAGAAAGAGGAGAAATTCAAAAATTTCAAACTGATAATTTGGCTGGTGAAGCCGTTCTTGCGTACGCCTTTTTGGAGAATACCAAAGTTGTTGCAGAAGAAGGTGCGATGGCGCCGAATAGGAAGCATGTGAGGTTGAGCGGTGAGAGACGATTTGGCGGGTGTGGGAAGGGGTGACGATGCCGGAGGGGGAGGCGGAGGGGAGATGGTGCCGGAGGGGAAGGGAAGATGTCGCCGGAGGGGAAGGTGCGACAGGGGCGGTCTGCATAGGGGGAGGCGCAGAGAGAGAGAGAGAGAGAGAGAGAGAGAGAGAGAGAGAGAGAGAGAGAGAGAGAGAGAGGGCTAGGGTTTAGATTTAGGGGAGAAGAGGGTAAACAACGTGGTATATAGCATAGGATAATTTGACGGGAGATGAAATTGACCGAGGCCGCCGGAGTTAAAGATAGAAGAAGACGGGGAGAGAGAAAAAGCGACAGAGAAAGGGGCTAGGGTTTGAAACGATTTGGGGAGGATGGGGAAGAAGACGCAGTATATGCGTTGGAAGGCGAGGGTAGTTTCGACATTTAAATTATAGTAAGGACTTTATGGGAGTTTTCATTTCAACCCAGGGATCCTAAAGTAAAATGTGAAAATCTTTGTTTTTATTGGCAAATTCCACCATTAGGGACTCGTTGGTAAAAATCTCTATTCTTGTTTCTTATTACTCTCCGTATACCCTCTCAATTCTCAACTAAATTAACTAATTAATTAAGCAAATTCCCGCGAGCCGCATTCGATCCGGCGGCGGGACCATTATCCGTGCCGTGGCGAATCGTCAGCCCCTTGAACGAGTGAAACTGAGCGACCTCATCAATCACATCACACTACACAAAAATTCAATCCTCACATTTTCTTCCCCTCTAAATATAATCCGGCGGATGAGATGGCGAACCACCTCGATCTCGCCGCCGCACGTTAATGGCGCTTTTTCTTTCTTCTAGCCCGTTTGAACCCTAAACTTGACGCCGGTATCGGTCCCCGGAACGTCGAATTCTTGGCTCTCATTTCGCTGGCCATGCGACCCTCGTTCTCTGCGATCTCCCTCTCAACAGAGGACTCCGTATATATTATTCATCGTTTTGCTTGTATTTCGACTTTCCGCCATGTCCGGCGATACTCATGCCCCTAGCTGCGTTCTCTGCAATCTCTGCGCCGGTGCCGCCGCTGGTAATTCATGTTCAATCCTCCATGTTTTTGTTTTGAATGGACAATTTAAGCAAACAATGTCTAGTATTTCATTTTATTTGACGTTGACTGGATTATGAATCAGCTCTAGAAATTTAGACAAATTTGTTTTAATTTTGTTCAAAATGTTTGTTCATTGTTGTTCCTTGGATAATTGATGCAGGAGTTATGGCGGCTACATTTGTATGTCCTTTAGATGTTATCAAGACTAGGTTGCAGGTTCATGGATTACCTCGGCTAGGGGATGGAGGCGTCAAAGGTATGTGATTCTTCCTGCACTTACCAATTTTGAACCATAATATACTTGCAATGGCTGAGAGAATGTTTCTATTTTCCATTGAACCATCACCTCTTTCAAGTAGACTAATTAGTACCTTAGCTATTTAAAGATTTTGATTACATACAAAGTTGATCATGATTGAAATGCTTTTGTTTTTTGTTACTAACCAAGGTTTTTCTCTGCTGCTTCCGAGTATCATTAGCATCCAAATGGCTTTTCATTTCATTTTGGTAGCTAAAGTTCTCTCATCTTTTTTTTTTTTTTTGATCAGGCAGTCTTATAGTTGGGAGTCTAGAACAAATTTTTCAAAAGGAGGGATTGCGTGGCATGTATCGTGGCCTCTCTCCCACTATTCTGGCAATGCTTCCAAACTGGGCGGTGAGTGTGGCTGTTCTTCTGTTACCATATCTCGTGCCTGTTTCCTGAATGGCTTGCTTACTCAAGTAGTCTGAGGACAGGTTCCTCAAATTCTTTAGTGATTATCTTGATCTGCAATGCGCTTTAAGTCGAGTCACTCAAATAAATTGACATTTATGAACGTTGATGTTTTTGTTGAACGGGTTTTAAGAATTACTCGGAAGTCCCATAGGGACACTTAATATGACCTTACTAGGGCGGCATGGCAATGTTAAAGGGCTTATGGTACATATGAGCTGCAGTTCCGAAGGCTGAGGGTCATGAACCTTCCAGGCTGGTTTTCATTATTAGACAAAGTTAGTGTATAACATTAGCCTTTAGTAGATAAACTCTACCTGGGGTGGGGTGGGTCCTTGTGGCACATTGCCTGGATCATATAAAGGCGGCATAAAGCCTTTAGTTTTTAAACTATGCACTACTGATTTTAAGTATGAAAACTGAAAAGGACTCTCGCCCATCCACATTCGGTAACTAAAAGCACTAATTAAAAGGGCTTTAATCACTTTAAAAGTACTTGGTGCCTTTTTCGCATTACCCATATCTTCTAGTACACAGCGGCATGAGAAAGGCCACCTCTCTCCTTGACATTGTGTAAACATTTTTATCATAGTTGGAGAACTTCGCTGATGAATACTCATCAACCACAGCTCATTATATCAACTGTTATTCTCATTCTATAATGATGCATGTATCTTATCCTTTAACCTCTTAAGTTTGGGGCTTGACCCAGCATATCTAAAAAGAGCTTCGCATATCTCGGGATGCAAATATTATTCTTCAACGTTCATCTGTTCTCTCTTTGTTTTTGATTTAGAAGCGAGCTGGTGGATGTGTATATGTAATTAGGATTAGAAATACTAACGCTATGAACAATGCATGAAAACTTGTCGAGGCAGTGGTCACTTTAGTGATTGATAATTTCTTGACCATGACACTTTTTTAAGACTGTTTGTGTCAACCTTATTTCTCCACATAGACTTTGATGTTGAAAATGATTTTGAAGTTGTAATTACCCTGACTCCCTGAGTACAAAACAATAGCTTGATGATGATTTTTTGATTCTTGTCATATGTAAATTCACATTTGCCTTCTTTTATGTTGTAATGTGCACTTGAAATGTTATAATATGAGGCATTCATGTATATATGTTCCTTCATTGATTAAATCATATAACTTTTGCAGGTTTATTTCACGATTTATGAGCAGTTCAAAGGCTTACTTGGCTCAGGTTGTTAATTCACTACCTACCCTTTAAATAACAATGTTGAATTGTGTAACTAAGTTTTTGTTTCTGTACAATTTTTACTAGGTTGATTTCGCTTCATGCAAGTGCTTGATGTGTTTCTGGTGCTATTCATATATAGATGGGAGCAATCAGCTTTCAGTTGGTGCAAATATGTTAGCTGCTTCTGGTGCTGGAGCTGTGACGACCATATTCACAAATCCTCTCTGGGTTGTTAAGACAAGGCTCCAAGTATGTTTCTTATTATGATATCATTCGTTATATAGTTAATACCCTCACTATAAATAGTCAATACCTGCGTATTACTCTCTCCGTCCCAACCAAAGAGGCATGTATTCGTTTTTTGGCCGTCCCAAACTTTTCTTTTTTATGATCGTCCCTTTCTCGTTCAACCGGCCATTACTAACCTTTATTCTCGCGTAGTTTGAATTCTAATGATTTAGATTTGAGGGACACTTTAACGAATTGGTCAATTGTCAACCCACTTCTTTTTTTATTGTGTGCTTGGTCTATGCACACCTCTTCAAAAATGAGGAAGTATTAATTGCTGAGAGAAGAATAATATAATTTGTTTGTAAGTCACAAAGCAGAATAATTGTGTGCTGTGGTTATTGCTGTGATAAATATCTCGTATTAGCAAGTGAAAAAGTAACCGGATGGTGTCAGGGCAAGAGGTAACCCTGCACATTAGAAGTACACAGACCAAAATTTTTATTCCATGATCTCCATTTACATGAACTAATTAGGGAAGTCTCTGTCAAATATCTAGCGACGTTGATGGATCACTCTCGAATTTGCTAGATATTTGAGAGATACTTGCGTATTTGCACATCTTTCTTTTGTCCGTACTATATGCACGCGCATGTGATTACTCAATTGCCTCATATGCGCATCCTTCTTTTGCCTTCACCATTGTGGTCGTTTAAAGAATAACACAGTGAGGTATAGTATATGCTACTTTGCAAAGCTGGGTTCAGATTTTGACCGTTGTGCTGTCAAATATTTTTTAAATTATACCCTTCGGAAAAAAGTTGAAGCCCTAAGCATTGACCTCTTTTACCTTTATGCAGACCCAAGGAATGAAGACAGGCTTGGTGCCATATAGAGGTACATTTTCAGCTTTGAGGAGAATTTCTCATGAAGAGGGTATTCGTGGCTTATACAGGTTGGTGTGACTTATCTTTTACAGTAGTTGAAGTTATGATAGTGGGTACATGCTCTGTTGTACATTAAATTCTAGAACTTTCTTGTGTTTTAATCTGTGGACAGCGGTCTTATACCTGCACTGGCTGGTATTAGTCATGTCGCCATTCAATTTCCAGCATATGAACAGATCAAATATTATCTGGCCCGCCGAGGTATACTCCCTCCGTCCCAGCTCACTTGAGACTTTTTGACCAAAATTAGTCAACTTAAGGTCGGTTTGACCAACACTTTATAGAAATATTTATGATCCGAATAAAAATGTAAAATGATCACCATTAAAAATCCTCTCAATAACAATTTTTTGAATTTTTTTTGGAACATAAATATTTCTATAATGTGTTGGTCAAACCGACCTTAAGTTGACCAATTTTGGTCAAAAAGTCTCAAGTGAGCTGGGACGGAGGGAGTATTAATTAACGTATCTTAACTCATTGTGCGCTCTTCGGGTAGGAAAACTAAATATTGTTATTTGCTTAACTAATTCAGATAATATTGCAACGGATAAGCTGAGTGCACGTGATGTTGCTGTTGCCTCTTCAGTTTCAAAAATATTTGCATCTACATTGACATATCCTCATGAGGTACGGTGTTAAAAATGTATTCTCTTATTTAGTAATTTATTATTCATTGTCAGAAGTCAGGACCAGAAAATGGAGGGGGGGGGGAGAGAACACTCTAGATTCCCCTTGACTTTGGCACCCTTATCATTTTCTAGACTCCCCCAAATATAATGGTTGCTACATGAATTTGACTTTGCCAAGGGGTGATCAATATGCTGGATTTGAAACCACTGAATCAAACACGAAGAAAAATGTTTTGATAAATCATTAAGTGATATTTTACATTTTCATTGGTATGATTAGATTGACATTAATGTTTGGTCAAAGTTCACGGGTGTTGACCATCAAAAGTCAAATATGACTAGTGGGACGGAGGGAGTATAAAGTGGTGCCCTAATCTGGGGTACTTCCAAAAACTCTAGAGCCACCCAACCCAAGGGCTGACAGGACATTGGGAATTCACACTGAATCATAATATTACATCCCGTGGCCACCTAAGGGGATAGTTCTCGAATTACACCGGGCCTCTTTGTTTTCCTTATACAATCAACAATGGATTTCAGAAACTCATATTGTGACAAATAATGAACAGGTTGTTCGGTCTAGGCTACAAGAACAAGGTCACCATTCTGAGAAACGGTATTCTGGTGTGGTTGATTGTATAAGGAAAGTATTCCATCAAGAGGGCATCCCTGGCTTTTACCGTGGTTGTGCAACCAACCTGCTTAGGACCACTCCAGCTGCTGTAATTACATTTACCAGCTTTGAAATGATTCACCGATATCTTGTAACTTCATTCCCTTCCGATCCCCATCCCCACACAGTGTGAAGGTGAATTGGATAACTCTCACCAAACATTAATGTTAGGTTAAAGTTAACTTGTGTTGACCATCAAGTTAACTTTAACTGTCAAAAATCAAATGGGACCATCTTTTGGGACGGTGGTAGTATTTAGTGGCGTGAGGGGGTGTTAGTCTAGGTTCTTATTTCTTAATTGTGTATTTTAATTTACCGGTAGCCTACTTCACAACATAAAACACAAATTCAGCCTCCTCTCAAGCACCTGAAAGCGAGGGCCATGTACTACATTAAAGTATGACGACGATAAAAAAGTGCGACAATTCAGAGACAAGGTGTGTTATAGACTTATAGTTCATATATTCGAAGCTTATAAGAGAAAGTCTTTTGTCATTTGAATCTATTGGAACTCTTCTAAGCTTGGCATGTAACTGTTTCACTTTGTTCAACTTTCGCATGTACATAGTTAACTTGTAAGTTGTTGTCTCTTTCTATAATGTAGGGGTATAAGTTAGAATAATACTAGAGACACCTAATAATTACAAAATCCTAGGTGTAATGATTTTATTGGTATTATTAATTAGAGTGTGGCGGATCCACCAGTAAAATATTGCCAACTCATTTTGTAAGCAAGATTTTATGACTTTATTTTATTCCCCTAGCATTAGCATTGCTCGTATAAATTAACCTAGAAGGTATATTTTGCTTGGTACCATGCAACCTTGTTTTGTAGTATGTGAAATGTAAAGATGCTTAACTTTCGAGTTTGACTATGACCCAGTATGTTCATGTTGAGGACAACTGCCCTCACCCTTGCCCCATCATCAAAGGGTGGGGGGTGGGAGTCACATCTCTTGTTGCTAAGTCAAGGGCTGAGATTAATTGGGTTTATCGTGTGAGTTTTACATGAACTTAAATAATTTTAAATTATACAGTTTGATCTTTAATATTCATTCTGTTTCAAAAAAGTAGTCTCATTTAGTGTTTGGCGATCAACCCAACTGATTTTTTTATGATTTATGTAAAACCATAAAATTGTTATGATAAACCATAAAAAAATCAGTTATTATTAGACCAGATCGATAATAATGAATGAATATGTTAGAGCAATAAACAAGACTTGATAAGAAAAGCAAGCAATCACAAGAACACATATTTACGTGGTTCACCAACTTGGCTACGTCCACGGGGAGGGGAGAGAATATTATTATTAATCTGGAGAAACGATTACAAGATCACATTATTACTGCTGCACGAATTTTGATCACAAAATCCCTAACTGTGCAACTGTAGAATTACATCTATCTGAGCACTCTAATAATCTATCTGAGGTCTTTCGGCTAATTTCGATCTAGACTAGTAGCCTCTATTTATACCACTCAAAGCCTATCTCAAAATCTGGTAGGAACTTGGAATTCTAGTCCAAAACGGACTTGAAACCTTTCCTTCTGCGAATCTGGAAGTCTGCAACAATTCTGGCCCAAATCTCCCTTGGTTCGGCCGAGTCTTGAGCATGGTTCGGCCGAACCCATGCCTTGACTCGGCCGAATCCCTTCCTTCACTCGCCCGAATCTCTGTTGCTTCCAAAAACCTCTTTCTCGATTCGCCTGGTTCGGCCGAGTCCTTCCCTAGGTTCGGCCGAACCCTTGTCTGTTCCGTCCCAGAATTACGAAATCTTCCTGTTGCTTAATCCTTTAACTCGGCGTCTCAAATTTAAAAGCATTAACTCAACAGAATAGGTGATGCAATCTAAAATATACTAGCAGAGGAACCCAAGTCAAAAAGTATAGACCCGTTAAGAAACAGTGCATGAAACCCTCAAGTGTGTAGGGAGAGAGGAAAAGAGAAAGAGGGATATTTTGGTTTAGGGTTGTCGGACTTTTGAAGACAGATAAGAATAAGTAACTGCCTAATGACCCAAAACCTTTAATCTATTCTGATAAGGTTATGGATGTGAAATTAACAAGACTATCTTATCTTGACTTAGGCTGCTTTAGTTTTCTCATTATTTTGTAAAATTTGAATAAATAAATAATAATATTGTAATGATGCTGCAACCGAAGTTTAAGTATCGGCGGAAACTATAATGAAAACTCCCTCCGTCTGATAATAAATTTATGAGAAATTATCGGTACGCGAAACAAACGGGCCTAATCCCCTAGCCAACATGGACGTCTGTACCCTAAAATAAGAGAGGATGTTAATTTTTGATAATCTGGCTCTATGAATGAGGGAGGATATAGGTAAAGTATTGGAAAGAATGATTTTGGTGGTGGTATGGGTTGGAAACTCATGAACGTGAGCTAGGAACAGAAAGCACTAAAACTTAACCGAGTAAATATGTTTTGAAGGAAACTAGTTCCTCCATAAATTATAAAAAGTCATATTTTTAACACTTAAACCCCAAACCTAAAACCTTAATCCCCAAACCTTAAACCCTAGACCTAAACCTAAACCTTAAACCCTATAAAAAGGGGACTTTTTATAATTTGGGAGAAAATTCCCCAAAATTTTTTCAACTCATTATCATGTCATGGTTACTAGGCCAATTCAGAAAAAAAGTGTTGTTAAAGAAAAGGGTACCCAAAAAGAATACTAAACGATTATTATATGGAAGAAGTGCTTCTGCTTGTGCTTTGCTTTCATGATTTGGTCTGAATGGCCAGTTGCCATTATGTCCCCCCAAACCCATAATAAAATCTAAACATATATCCTCCTCTTATGATGATATGTTTTTTGCGAGTAATATTAAAATTACCAAAAAAAAAAAAAAAAAAAAAAACACAATTAGTGATTTGGCATTTTTTTCCTGGTCCTGCCTCTACATTCCCATTTTATTACTTGTTACGACTTTATTCTTATTTAAAATTATATGTTCAACCTCTCAAATTTTATTGATTTTAACGGTTTCGTAAGATGATAGAATAGAATGTTTGAAATGACATAGTTTTACATGTTTTAAGCTTAATCATATTATTCTACATATTATAATATGTAGAATAATGTGTATCAAATTATTGAAAAATGCTCTTGTTTTATCGTATAAATTGGGCTAGAATATTTTTGTTTTCTTATTTGGTTGGAAGCGGAATCGCTCTTGCCAACCGTTTCAATTCCTAAACATATTTCACTCTTTTTCAGCTATTTTTCAAGCAACAATTAGTGTTAATTTGACTTAAATCTCACTTTCACCAAACTAATTTTGGCCCTCCTCCCATTTGGAGAAAAAACCACACACAAAAGTTGTTCCAAATCGTATTCAGTTAAAGTCTATACAATGCAACTATACCAAACACTAACAACAAGGCCCTTTATTTTTAACTCTTTTTATGCTAGTTACCAACAAATTATATACTTGAAGATAAAGGCTTTAAGAAAAATAATTTAAAACACCTTGTTTTTTGTTTACTGGTTATTGGTGCAATGGATTTTTAAGCTAGCTTTATGGGTTATCAAACTTTTAATCTATTATTTAACCGTGTGGCCAACCTAAAAGGACGTTTATGATGATGATGGTAATGAGCATTTTAGCTTCTTCAACAACTAAGGTAATCATATTTCCCCCTTCCTCTTTTTTTTTTTTTTTTTTTTTTTTTTTTTTCTCGTTCAGACGCTATATCAAAGTAAGAGCAAGATGCTCTTAGCTTAGATCTAATCAATTTAATGAATTACTCCTAAAGGTTCACATCAAAACTAGTGCCAGTTGATGAGAGTGAGTTGCGAGCTGCAACGATTTCTTGCGTTTTTTAGAATTAGAATTAAGTAAGAAGTAGAGAGATGCAGGGGTGAGCATGAGTTTGAGCTGACCAATAATAGTAGACTATATTGGAAGTTTGGCGTTAAAACAAATTAGTGATAAGAGGAGTAGCTCTCAAATTTATATATTGGTCCATGTTTAGTTATTTAGTAGATATGAGATATATTGTCTAATCTAATAGTGTTATCATTCTAACCAAGTTTTCATGAGATCAGAATTTTTATCTACCACTTTTGTGTACAACATTATATTATACAATTAATCAAAATAATTATAAAGAAATAATAATCATAATAATAATATCATGAATAATGTACTAATGTTAAATTACTAAGTGGAACAACATGGTGGAAAATACACAAAATTTGATGTTAATTTTTACAATTTGCCAAAAAATTGTACATGGCCGGTTCTTGTTTGACATTTACATATCTTATCTAAGACGGAGAAATGGAAATCTATTTCTAATTCACGATGGGCCCAATTGCTACGCTCTCCTGTGGGTCCGTAGTGGTTACCGAGCCTCTTAGGTTCAGACCGAACCATCATTTTGAATTTTTCGAACGTTAAGGCTAATGACAGACTTTTAATTACATATATACCCTTGTGGGCCGGCTTAATTTTTTATTTTCCATACATAAAATGACTTACTAGGAAGAGCAATGCTAGGGGCACAAAATAAGGTTACAAAATCTTGCTCACAAAATGAGGTGACGATATTTTATTGGTTGCATCGATAATGGACACACCACACTCTAATTAAAAACACCAATAAAATCATGACACTTAAAATTTTGTGAGCAAGATTTTGTGACTTTTTTGTGCTCCTAGTATTATTCTACTAAGGAAATGGAACACTTCAAAGTTCAAGCCACATAACCAATAATAGTACTTTCTAATTGTATTTTCTCACAAAGTTGTTCCATCTCAATTAAAAAGGAAGTCTTACTTAAGAAATGTGATAATTATCATTTTGTTTGTCAAAATAATAGAAAAGTAAAATTATACTATTGGGATTTATTAGGATTTGAGAAACGTATACTCATGTATGTTCTGAACAGTTGGTCCTATTTAAATTTATATGATCAATATAAGTGAATTTTGATTAAAAGTGTCACTTTAATCTTTTCAATAAAAATTTGAAAATTGTTACTCCAAAAATGACTAAAGATTAATCACTTGGTATTTATCATTTGCAATTTTTAGAGAACGATTAGATTGACATTAATATTTAGTAAAACATCACTTGTGTTCATTATAAAAAGTTAAATAAAACTAACTTTCTGAGCCACAAAGAGTATTTGGCAGTGTTTTCTATTTCTCCAAAAATTAATGAGGTTTTTTTTTTTTTTTTTCATTTAAAACACTCCAAAGCATCTCCAATGTTGTAGTGTAATACAAAGTGACTTTGGACATCAAAGTAGACTATTTAAAAAGTAGCAATCAATATTCATGTGCAACTATAAAATACCCCATATGTCTCAGAAAGATAGTCTCATTTTGACTTTTTATGGTCAATAAAAATAAACTTTAACCAAATATTGGTATCAATTTAATGATCACAATGAAATTCTAAATTTGTTATTGATAAATCACTTAATGATTTATCAATTACAAATTTTAGAATTTCACTAGAATGATTTGATCGTCACCAATGGTTGGTCAAAATTCATTTTTGTTGATCATAAAAAATCAAAATGAAACTATATTTCTAGCTAGAACAGAGGGAGTATAAAGTAATCTAAAACATACTCCCTCCGTCCCAAAATGATCTTCTCATTTGCCATTTCTCATTGTCCCAATTTTTTTTTCACATTTCTACATTTTAGGCTTAAACAAAGCATGACTAGTGAAACAAGTGTTCATATCATTAAAAAGTTTGAATAGTCAAACGCGAAGATTATTTTGGGACGGAGGGAGTATTTGATCTAGTAAACTATTTGGTAGGTAGAGGCTGAGGGTAATGAATCTGTACTATAGTTATCTAAAAGTTTTTTCTGAAAGCACATTTTGCTTCAACATTTCCCTCCTCAGTTCAGTTTCCCTCCTCAGTTCAGTTTGATATGCCTTCAAATCAACAAATGACATTTTGGAAAATGAGCACATGTGAAAATGATTGGATGATTTTGACTTTGTACGAAAATACATGCACTAAAATGCAGTGGTGAAGCCAAGATTTTCTGAAAAGAGGGTTAAGGTTGCTTGGGGATAAGTATTATTGTTGAGGTTTACAAATTTAGTGTAAAAGGTGGTCAAATAGTGCAATTTTTTCTCAAATTTAAGGGGATCAAAATGAATAAATTCATCGTTTTTTTTTGTAATAAATGTCATTTTCTAAAATTTTGAAGGTACTAAAATTGACACATTTCAAAATTCAAGGGGTCGAATGACCCCCTTCCCTTTGCCCTAGCCTCGCCACTGCTAAAATGTTTCCTACTATTGATTTTAAAAAATGTTTCATATTTACTTTGGAATGAGGGTGATATTTTTTTATCCGCTTAAATTTTTATTATAATTTGAGTATCCATTTTGCTCAATATTGAAATAAGTATCTCGTCTCTACATTCACACATATTAAAAATGTAGTTAAAGTATTTTATAATATACTAACAAATATAATACTCACTTGACCTCAATTATACGCAAAAATAACTACATTCACACAGATTAAAAATGTAGTTAAAGTATTTTAACTATCTTGATTTTATAACAAACGATTTTTCTAACGTGTGCCCTAAGGCACATGTTAAGCTTTATAAATAAGGCAATAAAAGTATTTATTAAAATTACTTTAACTCATTCATTTCCATAAGGGTCTCTAAGACCGTTTATTAGCACGAGAAGGCGGTTCAGGCGCATCTTGTTATCATAACTAGTGTTACTCCCGTGCGATGCACGGAAAGTTACTTGTACATAAAAGACAAAAATTGAAATTATATTCATAAAAAATGAGAGCATACTTTTTTTCTAAATTATGGAACACTTTTTTTTTTGTTTTGAACACTTCTTTGAACACAAAATTATTATCAGTACATACATCATACGTGAGGCTTATCATAATTACAAAGTATTCGAACTTTTGACTGGAGATAAAGCAACAAAATCATTTAAAAAAAAAATAGTACATATTATTAATAAATCAGTAAATAAATAAATAATAAGGATGAAAAATTAACTGAAACCAATTAACGTTTTCATAGTTGTACAATTATTTTTCAAAAGGTCAATTAAATTGAGCAATAAATGTAAACGTGTGATATTAAAACGGGGAGAAAAGGGGGGGGGGGGTAATTTTATCGAAGAAAAAAAAAAGGTAATCTTTTGGAAAGTCAGATAAAGAAAAATACTAATTTTGCAAACATTTTTATAAGCAAACAAACATAGGGATGGCCAAACCGAACCGGAACCGGAAAACCGGACCGGAGAAGCACGGAACCGGAGCAAACCGGCGAATAAACCGGAACCGGAGTAACCGGAACCGCCATTCATCCGGGCCGGTTACGGTTCACATAAATGGCGAACCGGACCGGAACCGGACTGAAAATCACTTGTTTTTCAATACTTTTAAAGGGGGGACCGGAACCGTACCGGAACCAGAACCTAACCGGAACCGGATTGTGATAACCGAAACCGGACCCGGGGTAAGCACAGGCCGGTTAAGGGTCACCTATATACCGAACCAAAACCAGGCCCGAAACTGGTTTTGACCATCCCTAAACAAACATACTTACATTAATGTTTTCATAAGTACATTAATGATTTCACAAACCTTTTAGAATCATGGGCGGTTGGAACCCACCACTTACCTTTTTTTTATTATTTTGAAACAACCACTCTAACCTTGAAATGCCATTCATATTTGAGCAATAGTCTCACGTCTCTCTCCAAGCAGTGGCGGAGCCATGATTATTTTGTAGGGGGGGCAATCTATGTTTGCAAAAAAATATACTAACTAATGGGGGCAAAAATTATTTATAATGTATTTTTTACAAAAAAATGCACTACTAAATTATTGATTTTAGAAACTCAATGGGGGCAATTGTCCCCATAAGCTATGCCCTACCTCCGCCACTGTCTCCAGGACCCATTTATGAAACAAAAACAAAATAAAAAATTGACGTCTCATTATAATTATTAAAGTTAATTTGTCAACTTTTTGAAATTTATTTGTTTCAAAAAAAAAACTTTTTGAAATTTATCAATATTTATACGTGAATAAATAACTTGTCAACATTGTAAAATATTTGTTTTTATAGTATTATATTTAAAATGGTTAAATGAGACTAATATAGCTTCTTTTTTTAATGTACTAATAATTACTCTCTCCGGCTCATAACAATAAATCACTCCTAATAAAAGTAAATGAAACTAATATAGCTTTTTTTTTTTTTTTTAACTAAAATAGTCAATTTAATTATGTTTTGAACTATTTTAACAATAAATCACTCCTAATAAAAGTAAATGAAGATCAATATCAATAACAATAAAATATTTGAGGACAAATGTAAATAATTATATGTCTCTAAAAATAGTCAAGCCGAACTTACAGGAGCAATATGCAAATTAAAAATTTAATCTATCTGTCAAGTGTGTATCAAGAGTTTAATAATAAATCATTTTCTATACATATTAGATTAGACGTAGAGATGATTCCCTAAAATCAAGCGCATATAGTTGTAATTTGACAGTAAATTTGAAAATTGGTTACTTATATTTTTAAGACAATAAACTTTGCGGCTAGTAGTTTCTTTCAAAAAAAAAAAAAAAAAAAAAAGCTAGTAGTTTCTCACCATAAATTGCAGAGGAATATATTGAATAATTATTTGAGTCCCAATTAAACCTAACACTCCTCCAGACATGACCAAAACACGAAAATACGCCCTCTTCATTTTAATTTGCCGTTCTCGCTTCCAATTTTCATCTCATCACCCTCTCTAAAACACAAACACAAGCACTTATCCCCTCTTTCTCGGTCTCTAAAATACGCCCCACACCATCGCCGGCGATCACCACCATACCCGGCATCCTTTCCCGTCTCCGGTCTCCGGCAGTATCAACCTCGGCTCGGCGTAGACTCCTCGTCCTATCGTCGTCTCTCTCTAATCTCCCTTCCCTCCTTCCCAGTTTATTTCATCCCTCTATTTCTCTCTTAACCAGACACACGCTACTCTATCTTCGCCAACCACCGCCTCCTCGTTACCCACCGGCGCACAGATCTAGCGAGTTCTCCGCCCGATGTTTTATCCGGTGAAGGCATCGTCCCCTACCGCGGCTGCTATCTCCGGCAATGTCCCCATACCTTTCAGATCCGCCTATCTCGAGCCACATGTGCATAAATATCTTACCGAGTTCTTTGTATTTTGTGGAGGGGTTTGAGTTCAATTTTGTTTTCCTTGAATTTCAAATTTTTGAAGCAAAATTGAGAGGGCTCGGAAACTTGAACCGGAATAAACGCCTTTGGGCAGATTTGAGAAATCTAAGTCACTTCTTATTGAGACACGTAAAAGACACGTGCCTCTTTAGGAAAAGATAGAAATAAGGAGCTGCCACGTACATCTCCCACCAAAACCAGGTTCTAACAAAACCAGGTCTGCCTCAAGAAAAAACAAAACAAAACAAAACCACGTCCTAACCAGTTGGCAGATTTGAAGAGCTCACAATGCCACCCGTGTTCAACCTTTCCTTTTTAAATTTTATGTGGGCCAATTTCCAATTTTAGCAAGTTTATCTTGTTGTTATATAGTTATAGATGTGTAATAGATGTGATACTTATTTTAAAAAATAAGTAATTAATGATATATATTTTTAGTAAAAGATTATTAAATATTATTGCACTTAATGATTTTACATTGATTTATAGAGCTTGTTTATATTTAAGACCATATTTTTTAAATTCTTTTTTCTTATATTTGAAGTCAGCTAAAGTACATTTTTAAAATAATTGACAATTTTTCTGGAAAAAAATATTTGACAAACCAACTTGTGCCTTACTGTTTCATAGGTGACTATTAATTTACACACTGGAATCATTTACTAGAGACATGGAATCGCTACAGCGGATTTTTGCTTCAACGCTCCAGCAGTGTGAAAATTACACAACGTTTTCTACATAATGTAAATTGTGAACTAGCAAATGTTAAAAAAAAATAAAAAATGTGGAGCTAACACGTTTAATTTTTTTTTTCTTATGTTGGTTAGTGCACGTTTTATATTGTGTAACAACTGTATTACAAAACGGTGTGTGATTTCCATACCGCTAGAGCGCTGGAGCTAACTCCCAGTTCGAAATCCATTTACTAGTTGCACTATATCTGTCCAAAAATACTTGTAGTTTTAGGAGAAAACACCAACAATTTTTTTTTTTTTTTTTAAATCATACAATTGATATTGAAAATTTAGAGCATCTACAATGGTAAGAACTCTTTTAAAGCTTTTATAATTTTAATATGTCAAATTATTTTTAAACTACAAAACGAGCTATTTAAAAATTTCCCAAATGATAGAGCTCTCTCTTTAAAGCTTCTACAAAAAAAACAACTACTTAGCAAAGAACTCTTTAAAAACTTCTATAACAGCAAAAAACTTTAAAAGAAACCATTTTATAGAAATAAAAAGTTCTTAAAAATTTCCATTATAGATGCTTTAAATTGTGGATGCTCCTAAAAAAACCATTCGGAAATCTTGATAACTCTTCATTGGATCCTCAAATTACCATCATTGTAAGAAGGATAATTGTCACAACCCACACATGATAAAAAGGCATTTGTTCTAATTACCAAGGTTGATACAAAATAAAGTTACACTTTTTCGAAAGCAATGTAGTACAACAAAATAAGCAAAGGGTATAATGTTACAATCTTAAAAAACAAAACAAATAAATAAAAAAAAAACATAAATCACTTTTGATGCTTACCTTTGGTTGGCAAACTCAAGAATTGACAACAAAGCAATCCAAAAATAAGAAATTGGTAAAAGATGTTTTACAACAAATATTACGAATTTGTATATATAATTGACAATCTATGTACTCCCTCCGTCCTAAAATGATCTTCACGTTTGATTATTCAAACTTTTTAAAGATACAAACACTTGTTTCACTAGTCATGTTGTGTTTATGCACATTTAAGCCTAAATTGTAGAAATGAGAAGAACTTTTTGGGACAATGAGAAATGGCAAATGAGAAGATCATTTTGGGATGGAGGGAGTATTTAGTGTCTTTTACATCTCTTTGTGTATCACATGTTCAATATATATACTCTTTTAGTTAGATTTTAGTCATTATTTGGGCAATAAACCTTAAACTCGAAGGTATAAAAGTTCAAACATGGATTTTTTTTTCATAAGTTTTCATTTATTAGGTTTAGTTTATTAACATAAATATATCAATCTTTTCGGTTGAAATAATGTCAATATATTATGAAACTTAAAATGATGTCCATGATTAATCTTTGATTTATCACTCTTTCATACAATTAGAGTTTTCCTCAACATTTTTCCAAATATATAAAGCAAAAAAATCGCGCTTTGATTAAATTAAGGCTCACAATTGATATAATAAGTTAGGTCAATGAGTCTTAAGTAAAACGACATATAGAACTTGCATCCCATCAAAATGGTTTAGGGTTCGGTACCTTCTCTTCGTTGTAAAAAATAAAAGAGTATGTTCTACTCTTATGTTTTAAATTGAGTGCAATTAATATTACAATAACATATATTCTTAGAAAAAAAATAAAAAATTCAAAATTATAAAAATTTGCTCACAAAATTACGGGTGATAGTGGTATAGTGATTACTATTTAAATTATCAAAGTCTGGAGCCCACATCCTAAGAAGTCAATACATCCAACTAATTTTTTGTGAATATTTTTTGGCCAAAAATCATTATTTAAATAAATTAAGAAAAATGTATTTGAAAAGTTAATTGGGGTGGTGGCCGGTGGGGTTGGGACTTTTTTCTTGTTTCAAATTGTTTCAAATAATTGGGGGGAAATCCTATGAGTTTTCCTTTTATAAAATTAAAAATAGACTTCTTGCTCTGAGCCTGGAGGTTAGGAACTAGGTTCGGATGCAATTACAGAATTTTTCATTTATTTTTTTAACAAGTACTTCCTCCGTCCCATAACAATGTGCACAAATTACCATTTTGGGTGTCCCATTGATAAGTCACAGTTTCTTAAAATAACGGTTAAGAATCTTTACTATTCATCCCACTCATTCTCTGTCCTACTTTATTTTTACACTCATAATACAAACCTACTATTCTCTACCCCACTTTCTCTCTTGCTTCACTTTTCGTCTCACAACAACTACCTATTACTATTCATCTTTTAATTCCCGTGCAAAACTCATTTGTGCGCATTGTTATGGGACGGAGGGAGTAGTATTTTCTATTATTCAAAGTGTTGCAACAGCAGTATAAAGCAAAAGAAAAGCAAAACAATGGCGAATTCTGTAGCTCGAGCTGTAATGTATTAAGCCATAAAAGGATATCTTTGCTTCTAACTCCTCCATTTCAACTTTCTATTTTCTCTCTCTACAAATACTATACTAGTATCAATTTTTTTCCCTTAAAACATAAACCGTACCCTGATTGTTTAATTTTCCATGTCTAATTATCCCTTATTTATGTGTTCTAAATCCAGTTGAAGGGAAAGTTTGAGGTGTGTTTGGTGAATTTTAATGCGAGGAGCTTGAATTTTGTAAAATTCAAGTGATTTGGGGTTTTAACAATGGCGACAGAAGGTGCATTGTCGTTCTCAGTGGCATCTGTTGTTGAAGATGTTCTTCATCAGCACGGCGATCGATCTCGGCCTCTTGATTTGGATTTTCGTAGAGCTGAGGAAGCCGGTTAATTCTTCCTCTAATTCGCAGTTTGAATTGCATAATTTCACCTTTTTTTTTTTTTTTTTTTTTGTCTTTACTAAATTTTGATTATCTTTGCTAAATTTTGATAGTTAATGGCCTGCTGTAGTTCAATATTTTATCAATGTTAAAATTTGATATTTCTGCTGCTAAAATTTGATCATTTTTGGTAAATTTTGGCCTGCTTAAGATTGGTAGTTTGTTAACTTGAATAATTACCTTGAATTGAAAATTGGGTTTTGTAATCTGTAACTGTGACAACTTTGGTTCGCTGAGCGATTGGCATGTGATGTGTTTATCAAGTTCTGTGTTACTGTTACTCAGATTTAGTTTGGTGAAACTGTATCTAAGAATGAACCATTCTTTGACCAACTTTGACTGTAGCATCCACCGAGTTTCATTCCCCATTACAATTTCCTTTGTAGACCTTGGTTTTGTATTTGATGAAGTTGTTGATTCCGAATTTTAGAATTGGGCAAGTAAGAAAAATTTAGAAAAGTTGTCCTGTTTCAGCAGTTTGATTAACAGATGAATCTTTGATCTGTAGCAACGAGGAGATACGAAGGTGCAGCATGGCTGAGAAAGATGGTTGGAGTTGTTGGAGCTAGAGATTTGCCTGCAGAGCCTTCTGAGGAAGAGTTTAGGCTTGGCTTAAGAAGTGGAATAATTCTTTGCAATGTGATTAATAAGGTTCAACCTGGAGCTGTGCCCAAGGTCAACAACAGTCTTCTCCAAAGTCAACCTTTTTCTTTTACATTATCCAAGCTTAGGAATTGTTATTAATTTTCTCTTGTTCATCTGAGTTAAGAGCCCATGGTGAATTTCAGGTTGTCGAGAGTCCGTATGATGCTGCCCTCCTAAATGATGGAGCAGCTTTATCTGCATATCAATATTTTGAAAATGTGCGGAACTTTTTAGTAGCAGTGGGAGAAAGGGGGATTCCTACCTTCGAGGCATCTGATTTGGAACAAGTAAGTTTTATGCTTTTGTGGTATGATAATTGTAGAAATTTAAATAATTTTCTTGGGTAATGGCCAGTTCGGACTAATTTTAACTTTCAGGGAGGCAAATCATCAAGGATTGTAAATTGTGTTTTGGCACTCAAGTCCTATGAAGAGTGGAAACGGTCAGGTGCCATTGGAGTTTGGAAATTTGGCGGAAATTTAAAACCCACCACATCCGGTAAACAATTTATGCGGAAAAACTCGGAGCCATTCACGAATTCCTTATCAAGGACAATATCAATTGAGAAGTCTTTGAGTGCTCAATGCCTTGAAAGTGAATGCAGTAAAGCGGTAAACATTTTATGCTGACTGAGTTTTTGTTTCCCTTAATATGACCATTAAGGACAGTAAACAGGTCTATTTTTGTGCTTACTTTAATTATTTTCTGCAGCCTAATTCTTCGTTAAGTATTCTTGTCCGTGCGGTTCTTTTGGATAAGAAGCCTGAAGAAGTGCCAATGGTATGTGTTGAATGTTCTTATTCTCTGTTCCAGTTCGGACTTATCAAGTTTGGTACGTTCTATTCTTTTCCATGGTCTCAAGATTAGGCAGAAGCAACAACATTCATCTATGAATACATGTATCATGAGAAACACAAAAAAAATAGAATGAGAAACAGAGAAACCCATTCGTATATCGGTCACCCCTCTATTTAAGTAGAGAACTTCTGCCATTGGAGATAGATCATCCACTGTCCTTGAAAGTTGAAGAGTACAACCAAGTGGAGATTAGCCCTGCCCTGCAAATTATGCTAAACAAGTGGAGTGATACTTGGCCATAAATCACAATATGCATGAGCCTAATGCCGCTGCCTAAGATTAGCGTTTGGCGGACTTACTATTAGGAATGTATATGGTTACTAATCAATCCCAACAACCTGAATCTAGATACGGTGGCATCTTGTTTATCCCCGTGTTGGCATATTGTTGGTCCGTTAAAAAAAAGGGTAGTCCATGTGGCTTCTGATCTAAGGTCAATTTGCTTCATGTTCTGTTTATGCAGGTTATAGAATCAGTGTTAAGTAAAGTCGTCAAGGAGTTTGAGCAACGTATGGGAAACCAAGTTGAAACGGTATGCTTCATTTGTTAATTCATTCAGTAGCATCACTATATACTACTCCCTCCGTCCCAGAGTATATGCCCACCATCTCATTTGCACGGAGATTAAGAAATGGTGGAAGTGATTTAAGTGTTGTAAGTATGAAAAGTGAGGTAGGAGAGAGAAGGTGGGGTAGGGAATAGTAAGTTGATTGGTGTTGTGAGTATAAAAGTAAAGTAAGAGAGAGAATGAGTGGGAGGAATAATAAAGATTCTTTACCATTTTGGAAGTGGACATATACTCTGGGACAGACTAAAAAGGAAAGGTGGACATATACTCTGGTGGGACAGAGGGAGTACATGTAAATGATTATACAATCAGATAATTCCTTCTCACCTTTAATTAACAGTTTCTGTTTGTCGAACAGAAGAAAGCTGCTCCAAGAGAATTATCTGCATCTCAGGCTAACAAGACACTTATAAAACATAACTCTGTTGATGTAAAGGTAAATTTTAGAATCAGTTTTTACAGTTACATGAGGATAAAATTGCCATTTTGTGATGTTGTTTCTCTCTTCTTTTTTCTTTTTTAGATGGATGGCAGAAATTTTACAATAGCAAAGAAAGAGCAAAGTGTTCACCTCAACTTAATTTCTGATGAAGAATCAAAACAAAAAACTTTAAAACAACAAATGATATTTGACGAACAACAAAGAGATATTAAGGTATGTATATAGTTGTCATGCATTACAATATATTTAGCTATAAAATTCTTATTTCAGCTTTTAATGTGATAATTTCTCTTGTAGGAGCTCAAGCAAACTCTTTCTACCACAAAAGCTGGAATGCAGTTCATGCAAATGAAAGTTCACGAGGACTTCAGAAATCTTGGTAAGCTAAATAATTTTTCTTTCATTTTTCTGTTTTACTTTTTAGGGTGAATTCGTTGTTGTCCATCGTACTTTGGGGTGTGTTTCACTTTTACCATCGTACTTAATTTTTTCATCTTTACCATAGTAGTACAAACAATGGTGTCATATCAAAATGTTGTTTCTGGTACAATGGTAAAAATTAAACAAATTTGGATATAAATGAAACAATTGTTTGTGGTACGATGGTAAAAAGGAAAAAAAAAAGTTTGATGGTAAAAGTCAAACACCCCCCAAAGTACGATGGACAAAAACAGAGTTTTCCTTGCTTCTTAATCAGAGCTTGGATGAGGAGAGAGTTTCACACACAAAGATCAATTTTTTAATTACTTTAGATGTTCCTTTTCTCTAGGAATCCACATTCATGGTCTAGCTCATGCTGCTTCTGGATATCATAGAGTTCTTGAGGAAAACCGAAAGCTTTACAATCAAGTCCAAGACCTTAAAGGTGAGATCAGCAACTTACGTAAACCTAGTTACCATACTATCTTAAGTTTATAGAGCGAGTCTTTGCATGAAATTTTCTTACATTAAGGTTTCTGTTTTCCTGCAAACAGGGAATATTAGGGTTTACTGTCGTGTGAGACCCTTCTTACCGGGACAAACAAACTTTATAAGTTCTGTGGATCACATTGAGGAAGGAGTCATTACCATAAATACCCCTGCAAAATATGGAAAAGGATGTAGGTCTTTCAACTTCAACAAAGTATTTGGGCCCTCTGCAAGCCAAGGTTGGTAATTTTGTCATTTTAGAGCTTTCGTTGATTTCAATTTACTTGTATACCTGTTAGCCTTTTCAGAACTTTTTTTTTTTTTTTTTCATTTTCAAGTTAAAAGTCACATTTCAAAATTTATACATAACACATGATAGGTAACAGTTTTGGGACATTATACTTGTGTAATTTTGTAAATGAAATTCAGAATATGTTAAAGCTCAAGTTTAATGCTGGTCTTGGCTCTTTGCAGCTCTTCATTCTCTCATTTGTTAATTTGTTCTTGGCAGGGATGGTCTTTTCTGATACCCAACCGCTTATTCGCTCTGTTCTTGATGGATATAATGTCTGTATATTTGCTTACGGTCAAACAGGATCAGGCAAGACATTTACAATGGTGAGATAAGTTGACTTACATTTTCAAAAAGTTACTTAGGTGTCCTCATTAGCTATTAACAGAAAATATTGGTTTCTTTTTCTATTCATTTCTTATTTTAGAGTGGACCGAAGGATCTTACCGAGAGTAGTCAAGGTGTTAACTACAGGGCATTGGGTGATTTATTCCTTCTAGCCGAACAAAGAAAGGACACTCTTCAATATGATGTTTCTGTTCAGATGATCGAGATTTACAACGAGCAAGTTAGAGATCTCCTTGTTTCTGATGGTCTTAACAAAAGATATCCTTCGAATATATATATATATTTTTTTTTTTTGCACGCATATACTATTAAGTAGAGTTTTGATTTGGCAATACTCAAAGTAAACGTCAGCTGATTTTATTTCTTAGATTATCGTATAAATTAAGAACCTTGGTTCGTGCTTAAACTTCCCATTCTCAGGTTACCTTAACCAATTAACACATTAGAAATTCGCAATAATTCCCAGAACGGATTCAATGTTCCAGATGCAAGTCTTGTCCGTGTGAAATCAACGTCTGATGTTATACAACTGATGAACATAGGTCACAAGAACCGCGCAGTTGGAGCAACTGCCCTAAATGACCGTAGCAGCCGTTCCCACAGGTAAGCTGGTATCTCATTATGATCATCTCCATATTTGTTCCCCCAAATGAGTGTCTATTTTCAAATTTCAAGAAGATTAGGAAGTTGGCTTAAAGCATTTTTTGTAATGCATATACATATAAATTAAGAACCTGTATGAGCTCACTTCGTATATTGCAAGAAGGTGATCATTTTAGTAACTTCACCATAAAATTGATACTCATTTTAGGTTTTGAAGACATACTCATTTTGCGACTGTACCGTCCTAAGAAGTAGTACTCCTTCCGTCCCATACTTATCGCTACTAATTTCCATTTTAGGCGTCCCATACTTATTGCTATTTACCCAAAAATCAAAATGTTCACTTTTCTCTCTCCTCTTCACTCACACCAACTATCCACTAACTTATTTTCTCTTTCCTACCCACTCACAATACTTACTTTTCCAACATATTTTCTTAATCCCCGTGCACTCCTATTTAGTAGCAATAAGTATGAGACGGAGGGAGTATTTGGTTTAGGAAGACCAAAAGACTGATATGCCCCAAACTTTTATGTGTAAGGCCTACCATCATTTTCCATCATGATACCATATTTGTGACAAAATGAGAGAATGACACAGTATACTCAACTTTGCATTGTGGAGATCAAAATACAAAATCAACCCGAGTATCTTTTGTTTGTGCTGATCTTTCTTTGTCGTCAATTTGTAGTTGCTTGACTGTCCATGTCCAAGGACGGGACTTGACAACAGGAGCAATTCTCCGTGGTTGTATGCATTTGGTCGATCTAGCAGGAAGTGAGAGGGTGGACAAATCTGAAGTGACCGGAGATCGATTAAAAGAGGCACAACACATTAACAAATCTCTATCTGCCTTGGGGGACGTGATTGCTTCTCTTGCCCAAAAGAATACACACGTGCCCTACAGAAACAGTAAACTCACACAGTTACTCCAGGACTCACTTGGTAAGGATGCCAAATATTTATGAACATATGAATTTAGGAAAATTATCAGCATGCCTATTATTATTGTTTTTTTTTGTTTTTTTGTTTTTTAAATATTTTAATATTTAAAAATGGTTATCATTGTTACGAATTTAGGTGGGCAGGCAAAGACTCTTATGTTTGTTCACATAAGCCCCGAGGTTGATGCTGTTGGAGAAACAATTAGTACACTCAAGTTCGCAGAGCGGGTTGCTACTGTTGAACTTGGTGCTGCCACAGTAAACAAAGATAGTTCAGATGTTAAAGAACTCAAAGAACAGGTTTCCATGTCTTCTCTTTGCCTTTTCTCTTATCAGTTACTTCATCCGTCCCAAAAAAGACGTCTTTCTCTCCTTTCCCGATTGTCCCATAAAATATACCATTTCTAAAAGGAAAATACTATTAGTGTGATTTCAAGAGGTACGAGCATGCAATGCTACATTTTGAAAATGTTCGACTTGTCAAATGAAACTAGCTTATTGGAATGGAGGGAGTAGGTCAACTACCAGGCCACCTTTATTATGCTTGAAAATATTTCTTGTGATTATCACGACACAAACACAATAAAATAAAATAAAATAAAATTTGCATATCTTCACCAGATTGCAAGTCTTAAGGCTGCTTTGGCAAGGAAAGAAGGGGAATCGATGACTATGCAGCATGCTATATCTGGCAGCCCAGGTGGTTTGTTCTCGTCTCCATTGCAATACAACTCACCATGTGGAGATGTGCTAGCTGATCGAAGCAGCCGCCGGAAACCCATGGAGGATGTAGCCAATATCGAGGTAAAATAAATTCCACTCAAGAACTGCAAGAATTTCTTGTTCTTATCAACTACTCCCTCTGTCCCACTTTAATTTACAAATATAAGTTTGGGCACAAGAATTAAGGAAAAAATTGAAAAGGTGATGTGTTGTGAGTGTAGATATTTGAGATTGAGAGATAAAGTGGGATAGGAAATAGTAAGTAGAAAGTTGTTGCGAGTATGACAAGTGGGTCCCATTATTTAAAAAGTGTTAAAAAGTTTCCATATTAGGATTTTGTAAATTAAAGTGGGACAACCAAAATGGCTTGTAGATTAAAGTGGGACAACCAAAGTGGCTTGTAGATTTAAGTGGGACGGAGGGAGTATGCTCTTAATAATCTGAAAGTGAGAGTGGTGTGCTAATTTTCAGGTCAACAAAAAATCAGCAACGAGGCAAAAAAGGCAAAGCTTTGATCTTGATGAACTTTTAGGAAACTCGTCTCCTTGGCCTCCAGTAAGCAGCCCAGAAGAAAACTACGGGGAGGATGATAAGGATATGGGATCAGCTGATTGGGTCGATAAAGTCATGGTCAACAAACAAGACCGCCCACGTGGACTTGAAAATTCATGGGACCCAGACAATGCCCAAATGTCTGATTTTTACCAGAAGTTTCTTCCTGATTCTTCTAAACTGTACCAAGAACAACCTTATAACATGTTCCCGGGTGGAAACCTGTTTGAGGTTGCTACTACCAATGATTTGGATGAGATCGATGCTGGCACCAGCGACTCGTCCGAGCCAGATTTGCTTTGGCAGTTTAATCACTCCAAGCTTTCTGGTTTGACCAATGGATCTGCATCAAAACTTCAGAAGTCTAATCCAAAGACCATCCAAAGCCCAGAACTAAGGTATGCATGTAACACATGGAAGTTGCGTTGAAATGTTGTACAGTACAACTATCAATGCACATTAAAATATTTTATGCATTCTTTATTTTCTGTATGTATATCATTTTCTTATATGTATATACATAGTCTGTAAGATTTCTGACAAGCTGCATTGTTCATGGTTGTCTTCAGCAGGAGTAGGATTCCAAAACTAGGCCCCTCACCGGCAAGGAAAACTATGAATGGAAACGGCCACCCACTGCAACGAGCAGGAAGGCAGGGAGCCACTGCTGAAGTGAAAAGGAAATCTGGGAACCGGAAGTAGCGAAATAATCAGAATGGTGTTTGTCGATTTTTTTTTTTAAAAAAAAATTATTCAAAAATTAGAAAGGAGTGACTGTGAGGGTGAGTGATAGGTTTCATATAGTGGTAAATAGTATCTTTTCTTCTTTTTTGTGGGTAGGTTTTTATTATATATGTACACATACAGTATATATCAGCAATAATTCCAGTTGCTTGTAATTTGTTTGCCATTGTTGAGCATTTTGTTAAGTGTTCAAAAACTCTTTTCATTTGGGTTATAAGATATAATGTGTGGCTGCTGCTAAAAATGGCATGGAAATATGGAATGGTGATAGAAATAAAACAAAAAAGGGAAGGATGTAAATGATTTTTGTTAAAGCTAAAATTCAAAAGGAAATTCAGAGCAACTAAATCTAAATATTAATGCTATGACCTTGTCAGATTTGAACAAAGCTTTCGACGTACGAGTGGAATGCTAAGCTACATTCTTTCTTCTCGCGGCAAGGAATAACACTCTTCTCTTTGTTGAAAGGGTTGTACAAATATGCATCAACTGATGTTTCCGAAGGTTGATAATCGTAGTTCTGTCTAACAATAATATTCCCATTGCTCCAAAATCCCAAGGGAAAACTGCGTCTCGACAAAGGTCCAAAACTATATTTCTTTGACCAAGACCGAGTCGACCCATTCCAGACCCAAAGTTCAAAAAAGTTGCCTAAACCTTCATCACCTCCCTCCTCAGGAGCTCTAAACTTGGGACAAACAAACATGGCAAGATTTTCGTTAAAAAGGGTAAGCATCCTCCAGCATTTGTTACGAACGCAGTTTAAATGATTGCAAAGGTAGGGCACCACCGATGTATGTCTAAACCTTTCCTCGTCCAAATCAAACGAAAGAAGTGATGCATGATGGTGAGAAGAGGCTTGACCCCCTTCAGGTCGAAATACCAACACATGCAAATAGCCATTGGCGACCACTACATTGTGATCCAAATCAGTACAAGGCAACTCTTGATATGATGGTTCTCTCCAACTTTTTGTAGCCATATTGAGCACCAAAGCACGGCCCAAACACCTTTTATTATTATCACTCCGCTTGTTCTTGAACACCAAAATCCTCACAACTTTGTAATCCCTGATCCTCGGGACATAAGAGAACCCATCAATACAACCCAAGAGTTGATGATCATCATCCGGAAGACGATACATCGCAATATTTGGTGTCGAGAGAAGTTTGAACTGTCTGGTGGCGGGGTTCCATAACCCAAAACGAGTTCTTTCATGATGAAAGAAGGTTGTCTCGCACAACCGGATGCATACCAAGCCATTAGAACAACCCACAAAGCAAACTTTGTTAAAATAACTATCAAACGGCGAGGAAAGGTCCTCGACAGCAAAGGGTAAGGGAATATCCGTCGTACGGGTCTCAATAATACCTCCATGATCATCATCAGTTTTCTTGGAGATCAAGCAAACCCCTTTCTTGATGTCCTCGTAACGATGAAGAAATCGAATAACTTTACCTTGATGATAGAGTTGATGTTTTTCAGTGAAGGCAGGGGAGAGGATTGCAGAGTGCCATGATTTTGATACGGACACAAATCGCATCAATGTCTTTAAGGGTAATCTTTTAAGGATTTCTAGCATCAAATCTGTCGGTAAAGCGCCATCGAAACAATCTTCAAAAGGAGTGTTTCTCCTCCTCCTCCTCATGGTATAGGAAAAGAAGTTGCCCATGTTGTTTGTTCAATAATAAAGATGACCGATTTGCAGCAAACGGATTAAAATCTAGACGTGTTGATTGTAAGGTAGATGTATATATATTGGTGAACAAGAGGTAGATCCGTATAGGCTACTAGGACTTGGGGTTTTGATTAATTTGACCTTTCCTTTTAAACTCGTATAATAAGAGTAGAATTGTATACTGATTATATTCCTAGAAGAGAAAATGTTGGGGGAAACTAGTTTCTCCATAAGTTATAAAAAGTCATGTTTTTATAGGGGTTAAAGTTTAGGGTTTAGGGTTTAAGGTTTGACAAAAACTTGTGTGAGAACACTCCAACCCGTCTCATGGGTGAGACGGGTCATTTTTTTGACACATTACCCGACCCACAACCCTGCTCCAGGACCCATGGGGGACCCTGCCACGTGGCAGCCCCTCATTGGCCCAATATTTTATTATTATTTTTTTTGGTTTTTTTTCGGTTTGTGAAAAGTAATAGTTACCATCTCTTAAAGTAATAGTGTTATTCCTATGTTTTCTTCGTTTGCCAAAAGTAATACTTATTATAACTAAAATGTAACAAACGTGTTATTTATATGTAATAGTATTTTGTACATAATTGTAATATATATGTATAGATATCTATATGTTTTCAAACAATAAGTTACAATGGCGTCAAATTTATCATGATACATGTAAAAGTATTACATTATCTATAGAAATCTGTTACAATTTTGTCAATCAAAGTGTTACATTTACTTGTATAAACTTACTATTACATTCATATACATAAGTTATTACTTTTCAAATGGGTAAAAACGAGCTTTTGTTTTTTTAAAACAAGTATTACGTTTACTTATGAACAATGTTACTTTAAGAGATGGTAACTATTATTTTTTTCTAAACCACTGAAAAGCCGGAAAAAAAATATAAAAACTCGAAAAAAAAAAAAAAAAAAATATTCGGCCAATGGTGGGTTGCCACGTGGCGGGTTCGGCCCATGGGTCATGGGGCGACCCGTCTCATGCATGAGACGGATCCCCTTGTTCTCATGGGAGACCACCTCTTAAGGTTTAGGGTCTAGGCTTTTTAGGGTTTAAGAAGGGTTAAAAAACAAGACTTTTTATAACTTATGGAAGAACTAGTTTCCCCAAAAACTAACTCTTCCTAGAATATCTAAGGCTGTCTTTTAAAAAAAAAGAATATCTAAGGTTGTAAATATGGACTTGGGGTTTTAACTTAAAACCCCTTCCGTCCCGAACTAAGGCTCTTAGTTTGACTTTACACGGAGATTAAGAAAAAGTAAATGTTGTGAGTATGAAAAAGTAAGTAAGAGAAAGTAGGAGGGATAAAGTGGGTAGGGAGTTTTTGTTGTGAGAATGACAAATGGGTCCCATGTTCTATTTTAGGTAATAAAGCAACTAAGAACCTTAGTCTGAGACAAACGAAAAAGGAAAGTAAGAACCTTAGTCTGGGACAGAGGGAGTAATTAATTTGACCTTGTATTATTCAAAGAGAAATTTTTTGGAGGAGAAACTAATTCTTCATAAGTTATAACCCAAGAACCCGACCGGACCAAAGAATAGCTCGGTCGTGCAAGCTCCAAGACTCGGCCGTGCACGACGTGGGGAAAAATAAGGACAACCTCAACAACAATGGCACGACCGTGCCAGATTTAGGGCACGACCGTGCCCGGCATTTCGGCCAAGATTTTAATTGTTTTTAAAACTCCCTTTTGGTTTATTATTTGGGTATTTTTGGTATTGTTTTATTAGTCCTTTTTAGATTATGGTTTTAATCATGTCTAGCCTTTAAATACTCTTTTCCTTTCATTGTTTAGACAGTTTATGATTTTGATATTTATTCAAGTTTGCATTCTTGCATCTTTGTGGGTTTAATCCCTTAAACCTTAATTGGTTTGTTGAAGGTGGATTCCTTCATAGTTTAAGAACTTCATCTTCTTGGTGTCTTTATTGCCAAACCCTAGTTCGTGGATTCGAATTAAGTCAATTAATTCGTTGATTCGATAATTGCCTATCCTTTTATTTTATTGTTATTCCGCTGCAACATTCATATTACATCAGTTGGTATCAGAAAAGGTTCGATCCTTGGAAGATGACCGATATGAACGACCTCATCGCCGCTTTAACAGAGAGTATGCGACGTCTCACTGATTCTCAAGCAGCGCAGGTGCCGCAGGTAGCACAGGCGGCACAGGCAACTGCCACCGCATCACAAGAAGCAGCTGCTCGTCATACAGAACTTCTAGCAGCAATAGAGTGTGGTTTTGGTGGTCGTGACAACGAAAACCCTAGAAATCGACTCCGCCGCGATGATCAGGTTCAAGGGGATTTCCGAGATGGTGGTTATTATGAGGCCAGGGTAGCGCCTCCGGCTGATCAACGACCCAAGATTCGGGCTGATATACCGTGTTTTTCTGGTGAGTCGAATACTGAAGATTTTATGGATTGGCTATCTGAAGTTGATAAATTCTTTGATTTAATGCAAACTGAGGAGGATCGTAAGGTTCCTTATGTTTCATATAAATTACGTGGTGGTGCGTCTGCGTGGTGGACACAAGTGACGCGACATCAAATTCGTAACAATTGGCCTTCGATTCGTCGTTGGGTAGATATGAAGACCGCCCTGAAAGACCGTTTTCTACCCGATGATTTTGACCAAGAAATTTATCGGCAATTTTTGAAGTGTAAACAAGGTAACCGGACGGTTGATGAATATGCTCGCGATTTTTATGCCCGTTCCGCCCGCACGGATGTGAATGAAACAGAGTCTCTTCAAGTTGCGCGTTTCATCGAAGGTCTTCTTCCTCCCATCCAAAACCAGGTAGACTTATTTACTACACACTCACTCAGTGAAACCATCACAAGGGCTCGAAAAGTGGAGAATCAACTAGCTTCTTCTTTTCGTTCCCCTACAAATTTTATTAAGTTTGGTGACGCGTCTTCTTCTAGTACCCAAGCCAAAACTCCCGTTGGTATTAATGATGATAATTCAGCACTACCACCGACCGCGGGTTCTAAGAACGACGATGGGAAATAACAAATTGCCACACGGACTCAACCGGTTCGTCATAATAATAATGTTCCCAATCCTACTAATCCATATGCTAAGCCTCATGGGACTAAATACTTCAAGTGTGGTCAACCGGGTCGTATATCTAGTAATTGTATTAATGGTAAAGATAAAAGCGTTCATATGGTGGAGCGTGATGGGTTTGTTGAGGAGGACGACGATGACGATAGCCCATAAATTTGTTACGACCCCAATCTTGAGGAAGATGAGGATGGTGATGCTCATGCCTCCTTTATGGTGCGTAAATTGCCTACTCCCGCGGTGAAGGTTGATCCTGCACGTCATAATATTTTTCGTACCAAGGGTAAGGTCTATGATATGGCGGTTTGCATCATCATTGTTAGTGGTAGCAGTAAAAACTTGGTGGCTCGAGGTTTGGTGAATAAGCTCAAGCTTGAGGTACGTCATCCATCTCCTTATGTTGTTGGGTGGATCAATGCTACTGGATCGGTAAAAGGTAACACATCAATGTCTCATTCCTTTTTCAATTGGCAAATATACGGATGTGGTTACATGTGATATTGTGGATGAGTGCTTGTCAACTATTACTTGGTAGGCCGTGGCATTTTGATGTTTGTTCCATGCATTGCGGGCGTACTAATGAGATTCGTTTGGTTAAGAATGGGCGTCAGTTTGTTTTGTATCCATTGAAGGTCACGGTGAACCGTGGGTGCAAAGGCAACGAAATTCATATTAGTTCTATTTGTCTCCCTAAACATGTTTTTTTAGGTTCATTGCTTAAGAAAAGGATCAAGGGGACGCCGCGACAGTTGATCGCCAAAGGGAAGCATGCCATGGGATGTTCTTCTTTGATACATGATTCGGGGACGAATCGTTTTCAAGCGGGGGTGTATGATGTGGATCGAAGCAATCAGCCAAGCAGTTCAGGTCCGCCCGGATCAACCCAAGAACCCGACCGGACCAAAGAATAGCTCAGCCGTGCAAGCTCCAAGACTTGTCCGTGCACGACGTGGGGAAAAAGAAGGACAGCCTCGACAACAATGGCACGACCGTGCCAGATTTAGGGCACGACCGTGCCCGGCATTCCAGCCAAGATTTTAATTGTTTTTAAAACTCCTTTTTGGTTTATTATTTGGGTATTTTTGGTATTGTTTTATTAGTCATTTTTAGATTAGGGTTTTAATCATGTCTAGCCTTTAAATACTCTTTTCATTTCATTGTTTAGAGAGTTTATGATTTTGATATTTATTCAAGTTTGCATTCTTGCATCTTTGTGGGTTTAATCCCTTAAACCTTAATTTGTTTGTTGAAGGTGGATTCCTTCATAGTTCAAGAACTTCATCTTCTTGGTGTTTTTCTTGCCAAACCCTAGTTCGTGGATTCGAATTAGGTCAATTAATTCGTTGATTCGATTAATTGCCTATCCTTTTTTTTTTTTTTTAATTGTTATTCCGCTGCAACCTTCTGATTACATTAGCTGAAGTGAAAAGGAAATCTGGGAACCGGAAGTAGCGAAATAATCAGAATGGTGTTGGTCGATTTTTTTTTTTTTTTAATTATTCAAAAATTATAAAGCAGTGAGAGTGAGGGTGAGTGATAGCTTTTATATATATAGTGGTAAATAGTTAGTATCTTTTTTTCTTTTTTGTGGGTTAGTTTTTATTATATATGTACACATACAGTATATATCAACAATAATTCCAGTTGCTTGTAATTTGTTTGCCATTGTTGAGCATTGTGTTAAGTGTTCAAAAACTCTTTTCATAATTTTAATTGGGTTATAAGATATAAAACGTTTGATAACTGAAAATTCTTTATTTTTGGTCAATACTAGAAGTTTAAGACTTTCTTACAGTGGCTTGTATTATACTCCCTCCGTCCAAAAATAATCTTCTCACTTGCCATTTCATTGTCCCACAAAACTAAATGTGTGGAAAGAGGATTACATGATTATTTACGAATCTTTACCGCTAAATTGTATGAAACATAGCCTTAAAACAAAATTTGAATATTCATTTATTTAGGGACAGAAGGGAGTAGTAAATTTGAATTTCAAGCATTGAGAGAACTGATTTATGTTGTGTTAATGTTGTTGTTTATCAAGGGGTTGCTTATTTCTTTAACTTTTTCTTGTTTCAACTTTCACTTGTTTACAGTGAAAAGCATCGTGGATGAAGCTATCAAGAATCAATTTTCTTGATGAAGCGATTTCTTTGGCATGGATAGATTTACTCGCTCTCTTAGGTCAAACTACTTTCAATGATATACTCCCTTTGTCTCGTCTCGTAATAAATGTTGCTGACTGACTGAAACTGTGTTCAACAACTTTGGATCTCATTTCTTGACATACAATGTGTAAATTACTCATTTCCAGAACCTTTCTACTTAACATAGAGTTGAACTCTCACTCCATTTTAATTTTACTCTGTTAATTTTTAGCGGTAAGCTACATTAACTTTGTTATTTTTAGTTTAGCTAAGTGGCCATTTTCTTTTTGGTACAATACAAAAAGTGATATTTTTTAAATGTGTGTTGTATTACAAAAAAAATCATGTTTTTCTTAAATAGTAAAACTGTCATTTTATAAAATTTAATTGCGTTCTAAAAATGAAGTGCCAAACACATTTACAGAAAACACGAAAGCTCCATTTCAAAAATTGCTCCGTTTGTACAACTCTCTGTTTGTAAAACTGTGTACCAGACGAGCCCTTATTTCCGGTTTTGGGAGTCTTATATAAATTGATACTTACTTAAAATATTTAATTTTTTTCTCTTTTACCCACCCACAACAACTATTTATTTTTTATTTTTTCTCTACTATCTACTCACAACATTTATTTTTTCAATTATTTTTTAATCTCCATGCATTCAATTTTAGTTTAGCTTGAGATGGAGAGAGTACACAAGTTTAAGTTTTATAATAAATCATTTTTTTCTAAAAATTTTGAAAGAAGAAAATTGAGTTTTTCAAAACCTTAAATTGTTAATTTTACTACTAAAATTGTCATTGTCAGTTGAAATTGAAATTATTTTAATACAACAATTTTTATTTTATTTTTTGACAATTTTAATTGACGGGTTAGTTGTTTTCAGTTTTGGCTTAAAACAATCCTATAAAGGGAAATTGAGCATTTTAACTATCGGCAAATTGATTTTTTATTTTTGAAATCAACTCCAAAATATTTCTAAAGCCTAAAGTAGAATATTACTATTTACTACCTCTGTTTTTCTTAAATGAGTGTCCAAGTTTCATTTTAAAGGACATCTGAAAATGTCAACTTTTTGTACATTTTAGTGGCTAAGATTTATATATAATCTTGTAATCTCCCTTCCAAATATTTAGTTTTACTTGTATAAAAAGGCCGGTGATAAAAAATTCGAAAAAATATTTAGGAACAAAGTTATTCTAAAAAAAACACTCATTTTGGGACAAAGATTTTTTGAAAATTGACACTCATTTAGTGACAGAGGGAATAGTAAATAAATAATTTTCACAAAAAGTTAATGTTTCATAAAATAATAAAAAAATCTCAAAAAAAAAGGAAAAAAAAGTTATGATAAAAAAAAAAAATTTTTTTTTTTAAAAGCAGCAATACAACTTTCTAATGGGTGTTGTTATACACACCCTGTAAAACTTATAAATACACCTGTAGTGTAGAATGCTTGAAATTTTAGATGGTACAATACTGTAATGCGATAGTACAATACTGTAATGCACTGTTACGGGGTGTGTATAACAACACCCCTTTCTAATACAACTTTGTTTTGTGTAGTGTGTGTAACGACAAGACAATTGTAAAACCCTAAAACCCCTAAGTTTGTCCGTCGTCGCCGTACTCTCAATCACCGGAGCTATCCAATTCCGTTTCAAATATCCTAAATTTGAGTATGTCAGACAGCCGTAAAAATGATGGCCTGTTAGATAATAAGCCCAGGACTTTGCAAATCACACCACTTTATGATGATGATGACGATGAAGATGAAACCGTAATTGATAACGGAGATACCTTCGATGAGGATGACGACGAAGACGATGAAGAAGAATTACCTGTAACCCTAGGATTTGTCGAGAAGCCTATTAATGAATGGTCACTTCTTCGTCACATGTTTCCAAGTAAAGCTGGAGGCACTTCTGTATGTTTTTAATTTTTTTGTTCACATTCAATTTGTGTTTCTTCAATTTTATTTTTTTTGGGGGGAAGGAGAGATTATTTGAATTGATTGATTTTTGATATGTAAATTAGGCTTGGTTGGACCCGCTAAATTTGCCTTCTGGAAAATCATGTGTTTGTGATCTTTGCAGCGAACCATTGCAGTTCTTGCTTCAGGTAGTGTTCTTTAAATGTTTTTTCTTACAGTTTTTGGTTGTCAGTGTTAATCCACTCATTATTGGGTTATATAGCCGGATCGTACCTTAAAATAATGGATTTTAAGTTAAAGAATGAGCAAGTGTTTTGTTTAAATCAATGCTTAATTGTTTCTTTATCATTTTGAATGTTTGGTTGAAATTGCACTTAATTTACCTAAGACAGCAGGTTTATAGATTGAAATTTGTTGCCCTTGAGGATATTGTTGAGTCAAGCAATATGAAAGATTGGATTTTTTTTTTTTTCCGATTTATCCCTTGGACTTGGCTTTCTATGGGCAGTATAAGTGGGAGAGTGAAGATGAGTGGGAGCTGTTTTTTTGATAAAAGTGTCAACTCTTTTCATCGATTATTGTAGGTTTATGCACCACTTACAGAAAAAGATTCAACATTCCATAGAACTTTATATGTATTCATGTGTCCATCGATGTCATGCCTTCTCAAAGACCAGCATGAGCAGTGGAAACATCATCAACAGATGGCGCCTAGAAGGTATTGTAATCTCCATCATTTTCGATATTGATTCTTTTCAAAAGTAGCAGCGGCAAAGTTGAAATAATCAAGTTTTCCCCTTTTCAAGATCTGCCTTTTGACTTATATGTTTGTTTGCCAAGTGTTAAGGTATTCCGCTGCCAATTACCACTCTCCAATCCATTTTACTCTGTAGAGCCTCCAAAACACGATGGGAGTGACAAGCCATTGGGAGTTGCAGGTATTGTATGCTTACATAGGTGCTCTTTTTATTTTCTTTGTTCAATTACTTCTTATGTAGGTCACAATAAAAAAAAATAACCTCTTTGAAGCTGCAGTTTGAAAAAGTCTATACCTTTAGTGGTGTTGAACTTCATAACTTATCATGAATACAATTGTCCAAAAAGTAGTCCCGTTTACAAGTCAAACGTTTTAAGTACTTTTAATTTTATCTATCTCCAGTAATTCTGGCATGGGAACTTTTTCGGGCGACACATATTAGAGGAATTTAAAGAGAATGAAGAAATTTGAAATAGAATGGAAGCTTATAGGTTACAATTTACTAAATTTCCCATTATCCAAAATGTAGTCCCGTTTGACAAGTAAAAGTTTAAGTACTTTGAATCCTACCTATCTCAAGTAATTCTAACCTGTGAAGTTTTTGTGTGTCACACATATTAGAGGAATTTATAAAGAGAATGAGGGCTTCGAAAACGAATGGAAGTTTATAGGTTACGACTTAAAAATGGAACTGCTCTTTGGGGACAAAAAAGATTGAGAAGGAAATTTTTCTTTTAATGGAGGGTGTATTATGTTTCTCAGAGTGATTAATGACTACTAGCTTTACATAAGGACATGGCATAAAACTGATATAAATTCCTACAATCACTTTGTATAACATATGCTATTGATGTGTAGCATTTTGACCCCTTCTTTTTGTTGCTTGCTTTAGCTGCACTTTGTAGTTGGTGTGCAACCTGGAAAGGAGACAAAGTTTGTGGTAATTGCAGAAGAGCACGGTATTGCTCTCAGAAACACCAGGTTATTATGGTCAAATATGATATTTGATATGTGCTGTTTAGTTAAAGCAATCCCTGCTAAACTTTATTTCTTGTATGCAGGCTATTCATTGGCAGAAAGGTCATAGAGTCGAATGTAGAGAGTTGAATGTTACTCCTCAGGCTTCTGACTCTGGCTCCGCCAACTGTTCACCAGACATACAAAAAGGTCCGTGCTCTAAATTTAGTGCCTTGAATTTTGCAGGCATCAGGCATGTTTCTAAACGCTTAACTTTGAAGTATTTATTGCCTTGAATTTTAGAGACATGGGATGCAGTTTTTCGTTACTATATTAAGTGACATCACCTTAATATATTTTCCCTTGAGAACATATATGCATCAATGCTTAGCTGATTCAGATTTTAATTTGGAAACAGCTGCAAACAAGACTCTCTGGCCCCAGTTTGAGATTGTTAATGAGGATGAATCTGAGTTCGATGCTGAAATGTCAAATACTGATAAACTGGACTCAACTCAACTCGTTGACCCTCTATCTACCGTTAACGCGCCAGCAAATTCAGTTCTTGATAGTGATGAGGTATTGATTGCTTAAGATTCTAGAATTTTACGTGTATGAAAGAATCATTACATCTTCTTTTCTTTGCTGGCCAACAGGGGGATGATGACAAGAAGAGTTGGATCTCTTTTCATAGACGAATAACCAGGGCACCAGAACAAGTATTGAGGTGATTAGAGATGTTTGATTTAAGGAATAAGTGTCTCCCTCCGTCCCAAAATGAATGTCCAAAAAAAAAATCATTTTTGCTTTTGATCAAGAGCAAATTTGAAAATCTTTTGGACATTCGTTTTGGGACGGAGGTCTTATCTTATTTTTGGTGCATAGACTATGCTGGAAGATCGTGTTTATGCATTGCTACATCCAAAATCTTGCTTAACTATAAAAATTGTATTTCCTCCGCTCCTAAACGAATATCCATTCTCTAACAAAATAAGTCCGTAAATTAATGTCCATTTTTTGGAGAAGTTACTACTCCCTCATCAATCATCCGGTTCTAGTTCACTCTCACAATCATAGTATCATACGGTGAGATCGCTAAGGGTGTTTATAATATACGTGCTTTGCTTCCAGACACTGAAATTTTAATCAGTGCATTAGAAAACTCTTGCACTATTATTGTTCACATTCAAATGGATGCTTCATAAGTACGTTTATCACCCGAATATGTATTTTTCTTGAACATTGTTCGGCATTCAGGATAAGCATTTACGTCTACCAATAAGAATGACTTCTGGTGCAAGAGTAGTGCTCCTCTGTGCCTTGGAGGCCATAGTCCAAAGTAGGGCTCGACTTGTATAGAGTCCTATGTGCTCGAAAACATATTGGCAGAGTATATCTTATTCCCTCCGTCCCTAAATGAATGTCGAAATTTCATGTTAAGAGACATTATGAAAATCTCTACTTTTCATACAATTTAGTGGCAAAGATTCATATATATATATTCTTGTAATCTTCTTTCGAATCGTGTAGTTTGGCAAGTATAAAGAGACTAGTGAAAAAAAAATGGTAAAAAACAATTAGGCACAAATTTTTTATTTTTTCTTTTTTATTTTTCAAAAAAGACATTCATTTTGGGACTTTTTTTTTTTTTGAAAATGGACATTTATTTAGGGTCAGGGACAGAGGGAGTAGTATGCTTACCGAAGCTAATCATGGCGATCTGGAAGTACCCAAATCCTGAATGCTCATCTAGATAGAATAATGTTAATGTAACGATCAGTCTAGTTTCTCTAACCGATCTTTGTAGTAAGTTCCCTTTTTTGGCTGCCTGTTTTCTCAGTTCATCATATCCTGTTAAACATTACAGGTACTCTAGAGATGCTGGGTCTAAACCGTTGTGGCCTATGTCAAGTGGCCGGCCGTCAACTGCCGATATTCCCAAGTGCAGCTTTTGTGGAAGCAATCGAAGATTTGAATTTCAGGTTCTTATTCTACTTTTATTTCTTCGTTTAGGCGCCTCAATTGCTAGATACAGTTCCTCCTGTAAAAACGACCCGAGTCCGAAAACGTGGTCCGCTACCTAAGCACCACACAGACACTGGCCCACTTAGGTCCACTTGGCTTTCCACCGGCCCACTCAAAATTCCATGGATGATGTTGGTGCCCAGTAGTAATGGGTACTTAGAGCAATACTAGGGTTACAAAAGAAGTTCACAAAATTTTGATTACAAATACAGTTGTCAATAAATGATTGGATATTGAAATAATAAGTAGTGAGGTCTACAAACACAACATCCAATCATTCATTGACAATTTTATTTGTAACAAAATTTTCGTAAACAATTTTGTCACTTTAGTTTTACTCAAGGTACTTATCTATCACAATCAAACTCTACATTTTTTGGATGTGAGATGAGAGTTATCACATTTGCATTTCTCTAGCTGCGTTATTTTGTTAATGAAACTAATTTATATACGTGTTTGGTTGGACCGTGATTTGCAAATCATCTTTTTTGTTGCCAGATTTTGCCGCAGCTACTTTACTACTTTGCTGTGAAAAATGATGTGGACTCACTTGATTGGGCAACTATCTCCGTGTATACCTGTGAAGCCTCGTGCGATGGAAGTTTGGCTTACAAAGATGAATTTGCTTGGGTTCAGCTCGTCTCTCAATCAACCACAGGACGTCGATGAGGCTCTTTTGAGCATGTTATGTGCCGTATATTTTGCTTTCATACACCCAGGCATGTGTGCCTTTCCAGAAACATACTGGTTTGAACTTTGTAGCATGATTGTACTGTAGTCTATAGTATTGAATTCAGTTCTTATGAAGGCTTAATTGGTCATTTAGTAGCTATTTTTGTTGAAGCCATTACTCTTATTGACTGTATTCCCCAATTCTGTTTCTTTGCTCCTCCGGTACGTGGAGGGCAATGGTCGGAAATTTACACGTGATTACTTGTACCACATTGTGTATAACGGGTGATCCGGTGATTAAGTTATTAAGGCTAACGTCATGATGATGTCATCAGTGATACATAACCGTTGGAGGATCACACGTGGTAACAAAAGTAGTGCAGGGGATCTCATCTCCAGATGGTATCAACAAATACCAAAATGAGACTTAGCCTTCTATACCATTTTATGCACCTCATTTTATACCATTATGGCATTATTAATCCAACTGTTTATACATTTGCATGATCATCATAATGTCTGATCTAATAACTATGAGTTGTTAAATCATTAGTGGGTACAGAATGTTGTCCACCCATAGTGGTGGGTAATAAGAGTGATACACAAAAGTGGTACTGAAAATCCGGTCTCCCATCATCAAACAGGGGTTCATAAAAAAAAAAAAAGAAAAAAAAAACTATTCCAAAATGGAATCAACATTTTCTGTAATGAATTGGCTATCATTGACTGCAGCCAAGAAGATCTGTGGAGTCTCAAAATTAAACAATATCCTCAGAAGTCCAACAACAGGGGAAAAAAAAAAAAAAAAAAAGAGCTTTATATTCAGAATAAATTGCACAGAGAAACATAACATCAAGAACAAAAGAACATGAATTGTACTACTGCCAAAATTTCTTACAAAAATGAATGAAAAAACAGAGGCTGTACATGGAGAACTAAAGGGCAAAAAGTGAAACTATTTTCAGGAGTTCTGCAGGACTGCTTCAGAGGGTATAATTGAATGATCATCAGACTGGATATGCATCTTATTTGAGGTAGAGTGGAGTTCTAATTGTACATGCTCCACAAATGAATGATGTGTAGTACCTTTACGTACTGTATTATAAGCTGGCGGTACGACTTTTCTGGTGTGGGGAGAAACAATCGGAAGAACTAGGAGACAAGCTTTGGAGCTCGGGGCATGGTTCGGGAGAAACATTCTCAGAGGATCCCAACACACTGGAACAAACCCATGATGGAGAATGATGAAGTCGAGAATCACCGGAGAAAGATATATTAGATAGACAGATCAAAGTGAAAGGAGATTCAAGAATTCCGGTAAAATTCCCAGCTGTATTTATCTCCGTGCCGGTCATATCCTTGAACGTGATGCGGGTAATAGTCGGAAGTGCATGGGGGTCATATTTATCATCCGGGTGGGACCCACACTCACCTGTTGCCTTGATCGCCGTCCATACGTTTTCGAAATCAACGTCTGATATCAGAACATCTTTTATGTATCCGCCTCTGCCTTTTGATGTCTTTAGTTCGCATCCAATGAGGGAGTCTTCTAATTTTATGTGTTCTACGAGAATGTTGGAAATGCCACCGGACATTTCACAACCGATAGCCAAAGCGGAGCCCACAGAGGACTTGAGATGGACGTTCCTGATGTGGACATTTGTGGTCGGTTTGCCATAAGTAATTCCGTACTCGTCCCAACCACTCTTGAGCGCAATGGCATCGTAGCCCATGCTAATGTTGCTGTTCTCGATGCAAACATTGTCGCATGAATCTGAAAATTTGCATTTCACTCAATTAATATGGAGATTTTAAATTAAGATTCATATGACAATCAAGAGGAACTAGTACGAAAATAGAAGTGAAAATAAGATAGTGTTAACAAAATCTATAAACTTCTAGGTTTTCAGCAGAAAATAACTACACTACTGACAACATCACTAGCAGAAATGATAGCATAGATTGTCCAAAAACAGACTAGTAGTTATTCCTTATAAATGCATCTGATTAATCAATTCAAAATCTGCTTAATAGAGCTTTTGTACATCTCCAAGATTGTGTGTTTCAAGTAACGCTCAAGTCGGAAAAATGGCCTTCCACACAAAATCGGGAAAGAGCTCTGCAGCACGCAATCTTAGGGGGACTAAATGGTGAGACATGTTTATCATTGCAAAACATTGTGTTAGTTTTAGGGGAATTTGAGAACAAAAACAAAATTATATGTATCAATCTAGCAAATTCATAGTAGTTTTGCCGATATTTGGAGAGAAAAAAAAGATTAAGCGGAGTTGATAGATAGGTCATTTTAAGTTAGCTATTACTGATAGGGAAAAAAAGTAGCTACCCAAGTTATAGTCATTTCTCCTACTTAGTTCTTGCTGATGATAAAATAAAGTAATTACCCAAGTCATAACTATGGGCGAGGAAAGTGGCAAGTCATTCAATATCCACAAGGGGGCAAGAAAAATACAGAGGAACTCATAAAAAGTTTAGTTTATGGTAATTGTTAAAGAATGAGTATTTAGATTCATCATACCTGGTACTATTCCACTAGTATAAGGAGATTCTGGTGGAGAATGGGCTGTAATGTTCTGAACTAGCACGTTACTACACCATTGCCACACAGCAGAGAAATTACCAAACTTGCATATTTCTAAGAAGTGCAAATGGTTCACTAATCAGAAATTAATTTCTAATTCCAGTCAACCAAATTACCTGCAATAGACAGGGTGAATATTCCAGGCAGGAGAATTCAAGAAGGTTATATTTGAAACAATGACATCTTTCGAACTAATAAGTTCCACTATATGAGGACGACTGTAGTTCAGGGAATGAGAACTGAACTTCTCCCACCAGATTGAACCCTGGCCATCGATAGTTCCATTATCGCCTGTACAATTGATAAATGCATGGTATATAAACGAGAATATAGCTTAAACGATAGAACTTCAATCTTGGAGCAGTACAATTGTATAAATGCACATACCTGTTATGACAACGTCCGTTAGATTAATTCCCGTGATTAAGCTACGATATCTTCCACCAGTATGTTCGATACCTCGACCATAGGAAGGTAAAGGGTCATCCACTTTATAATGAGAAGAATCCTGAACAGTCAAAAAAGATGCGAGTAAAAACTGACACCCAACTTCCCAGGAATAACTCTATCCAAAATATGACCGCGGGGGAGGGGGGAGTCTATGGATCAAGCATTGTGATTGATCATACATCACTTGTGGATTTTAGACTAATTATGAACATAAAAGATAAGAAGGGAATAAATAATGATATAGTTCTTCTTCTTTTCTAACAGTAGTCACAAAAGAAAAGAGCTTTATATACTTCAATTAAAATAAAGAATACAAACAGAGTTGAAATAAAAACCTGAGATCCAAGAATGATAGCTTCTCTCTCCAGAAAGAGAGTAAGATGGCTAGTAAGGCTGACGCTTCCTGTAAGCCATTTACCAGATGGAACATAGAGTTGTGCACCGCCCTTATCAGCAAAAGACTTGAGATAGAAAATGGCATTTTCAAATGCAACTGTATTTAACGTCTTCCCGTCTCCAACTGCCCCAAATTCCAATATAGAAACACTGTGAGGTCTGGGCTTCAAAGGCCTATTAAAGTTGCACTGTCCTATATTTTCAGCTTCGAAGAGTTCAACAGCATGACTAAAGGCCAGAAGCAAAAGAAATGCCACCTGAAAAGAAGGGACAGCAAAAGCAAAAGGTAAAGAGCAAAGCATCACACTAGTCTTCAAGAATTAAGCAGTTAGCTCTTTTTTGGAATTGCAGTGATCACTTTTAAGTGTAAAAATAGTTATGCCATCTTTAACTATGCAAATAACTGACACAACCAACAAGTGGTGATTAGTTATATGGTTGATAGTATATCTAGAATTGACTACTTACACTCTCCGGAAAAGGAAAAGAAAAGATTGAAATAATTAATCAGAACAAACAAGCTCTAGCCACAGTACACAAAGTTAGTAGAAGCCATGCCTAAAGATATTTAATGACATTAATTATTTGGCTAACAAGCAGTGCCAAATCGAGTCCAAATGTAGCAAAATGTCATCAACGAAACACCAAACTAAAAAAAGTGCTGATTACAACTAAGAATTCATACTAAAAATGTGAAAAACGTTAGCTCTTTGATCATTATTAGAACAGTGAAGAGAAGCTACCAACTGACAGAGAGCAGACCAATTGCCATTCATTTACAAGAAAACAACCAAAATCAAACACAGAATAGAAGCACAATATTTGTTCTTTACCTTACTAAGGAAAAATAGATAACTTTAAAGACAAAGTAACAAGCCAAACTCCAGTAGCAAATGCTACATAGTATTGCACAAAAGACAATGTAAACAAAACCACAAAAGAACAGCAGTAGAACAAAGATCTGATTGATCTGGCAGAAATTTGACTTCAATCAACCCCTAACCCAAATAGAATAAACAATCAAAACACCAAAATCTGAACTGAGATCAGTATATCAGAACATGAACCACCCAGATAATAATAAGCCAATGCCATAACTAGAGTTAAATCTTTCAGTCAATTTCACAAACACCCAGAACACAAATATATACTGACAGATCAACGGAAGTAAATACCAACAATTTGCAATGTCAAACCGAAAATTGAGTTTATTCAGGCATTTTAACAAACACCCATAACACAGAGAAGTCAAAACAGATTACGGGAAGTAAATTGAACTCATCAAAACAAACAAGCATACAGAAAATCAGAGAGAAAACGTACTTACTAGCCTCTTCATCATCGCTGTCTTTCTCTCTACAAATTCTTTGTCTGTAAACCTTTCTCCTTGATTCAAAGCCAAGAAAGATGAACAATGTGTGTGATTGATTGAATAATGGTGGCAATTAAGGTGTAAACGAAACAAAAGAAAGAAAATGTATGGTAATAGAAAACGACAGCACTAAAACTTAAAAAAGACAGCTCGTAATCAAATAGGGGGAGGTACAAGATAATTAAATTTAGAAAAATTGCTCATAAATCATGTTTGGAAAGTGCGACCAAAGAATAATTTATTCAGGATCTCATTATTCCCTGTTAATTAGGGATTTGAATTAAGGAGCTCTAACGGGTATCGCCGACATTGATAATTAGTCTCATGATCCCACCCATGGCGGAGGCTTTACAGATTGGAGAAAATAGAGAGAGAAGCGGTGCCTATTATAGATAGTCATCTTTTTCTCTCGGTTGAGTCTGTTATGCTCATCTTCAACAGTATACTGCCAAAAGTGTAGTCCATTTTCTAAAATGACAAAAAAAAAAATTACTATTCTTCACACTCATTATCGGTCATACTTTACTTTTATATTCATAACACCAATTAGTTTATTATTCTCTACCTCAACTTCTCTTTCCTACCTCATTTTTTGTACTCACAACACTTACATCACTTCTATCATTTATTCATCTCCATGCAAATAGAAGGCTGGACACTTAATCAAATACGGAAAGAGTTTTTTTTTTAAAAAAAAAAAAGTTTTTAAGAAATATTACTGCAATTTAATGATTAATTTTCATATATATTATTATTTATTATATTAGTCCACACGTCAAACCAACTAACAAAGTAAAACAAATTCGTACTTAATGTAAATTAGGAATTTTAATAGTTTTGACTTAAAAGTGACATTTTTTATCAAAAAAATTGTCTAGTAGTGTTGAGTATTTTTCAGATAGAGTATAATATTGATAGTGGAGTAAGTGTTGTGGGTATGAAAAGTAAATCTCAATTATAATATATTGTATTTTATTAGGACGATAATGATTATCTTTCACGCATATCTATACACGATTTCATAAAATTTTCCAATGACAAACGCTCTTGCTGAATTTTATGTTCATCGTGAATCGTGAAAAGCCCCGACTTAATGATATGTGCACTCAAATTAGGTCAGGAATGTCCAAAACCAAGCACCCCTGAATTAACATTATATGCTCTCACTCAACGGGACCAATGACCTCGAGGCGTCTCGGCCCAACCACCACTTCACATGAGTGCAACTTCCATAAAGTCGTCTGGGTTAGCAAGCATCTCTATTTGACCCAGTGTTTTAAAAGACCCCCGTCTAGGCGTTCATGAAACGCCTAGGTCCCGTCTAGGATATTATAGCTATTTCTGAATTCTCGGCCCCGCCTAGGCGCTAGGCGCCTAGCGTCTTTTAGAACCTTGATTTGACCTTGACTTCCATTAGTCCGCAGGCACCCTCGTATCCATGACGAGCCAAGCCAAATGGGGCCGGACTGATCATGTAACGGTTTTTGGCATCTAGATATCTGGCTTAGAATGGTGTTACATGAAATGGAATCAACACCGTGAGCTTAGTCAAAAGTGTTTATTAGCTTGAAATCTCAGGTGTGAAACTACGATCTCATGAAAGTGTGTGAGTCTTATGTGTGTTCGTGTGTGTAAAAGGGTGGGCAATATTGAACTCTACGTGCCTATTTCATTTAGGCGAATTGCTTGTATAGTCTGGTCCATTTTACGTGTTGCGGGATGAATGGTGACTTGTTTGATAGAACTTAACAAAGGCAGACAACCTGCAATGACTCGACATGGACAGAGGTAACGGTGGCCACCTTTTTGGCCCTCATGATGCATACAATGAACAACACATCAGTCAACAATATAAAATGCAAGACGTACGGGCTCACGATAATTCCAGAAAAGTCTCGCTCACACGGAGGGGTAAGTCGAGGTGGAATGAGAGCAATTCCAAGGATGTCTTGCTCATACGGAGGAGGAAAGTCTCAGTCACACGGAAGGGTGCTCACAATGAGATGCCCATAGGTCACTGATCCCTATACCCAGTACCCAAAATGTTAAGTGGGGTGTTCATGCCTAAACCTTGCCATTCAACTTGTGAAAGGAATTACCCTAACAGGCCGCCTATCAGGTGGACCGGGCATAATTAAGGCCGTCCCACGAATGGGCCCAACACTTGAGCCCAGCTCGCCCCCGATCTGGGATGGAGGTCAAGAAGGATCTGTTGAGAATAATCCAAAACCAACTCGCCTCTCAAATCGTTCCAGCTCGTGTAATTCACCGAGCTCGATGTATCGACCTAAGGACAAGGAAAGTTACCGTCAATCAAGTTGTTGGTCCAGATCGTGACGACCGACCAGTCTAGCCCTCCAGAAGAGCCCAGTGACCGTTCCCTTTTGCTTAGGTCCGGCCCACTAAGGCTAGCTGGGCTTCAGTTCTCAATTCGAAACCCTACTATGGATAAGGATGACTCGAGTGACTTCAGACAAGGACATAGCTGACCTCATCCTATCCATAACTTGGGGAGAAGGCCAGTCTTCTATAAAAGGGGACTCCAACATCCATTTCACAGGTTCACACTCTCACTCACTCTATTAGTCTTTCTATCCCTGAACGGACTGATTTACTCTCACGCCGGAGGGTCTTTGCCGGTGCAACCCCGGCTAAGCTCACGGTGTTCATTTTGCAGGTCTTAACTAGCATTCCGGGTATCCAAACCACTGATCCGGCCTTTGATCACATTTTGTGCGTGATCAATTGGTTCCATTGCCGGGAAACTTTGAAATTGCTTGTTAAGACCTAATCAATATCAAGCAGACTCCTCCCTGCTCTTTATTTCTGGTGGTTCCGACGAGCCAATGGCTGAAAACGCTGAGAACACCCATTCGGGGTACCATCACATTCCCGGAGTCTTCACCCCTCCCGGAGATTCCCAGCCTTTCCAACCTTCTCTTCAGCCACCTGCCGGAGTGCTGACAAGAGCTCAGGCCGCCCGCCTAGGCTCCCGAGCCGGGAATGTGCCATCCCAGGTGAATGAGAGAGACGGCGCGCCGCCGCCGACGGCTCACCCCACCAGTGAACGACTGAACATGCCCAGAAACCCTCCGTTGATCTACGCTCAGCGCACCACCACCATTCCTCATGACGAAGCTGGACCCAGTGTTACAAACTTGGACGGGAGAACGGTTGCGCAGGCGGCGGCGGTGAATTACCGTTTGGGTTTGTTGTTGCAAATTCAAGAGCTGTACGGAGCTTTGGAAGCCCTAGGCCCAGAGGGCATGGTGAATTTACTACCCTTTCCCTCTATACCACGTGTTCCTCTCCAGCCTTGTGGCAATGCCCCACTGGCTAACGTGAATGCCAACAGGGATGCCAACAGGGCCCTAGATCTAGAGCAAGAAGTATCATCTCATCGGGAGCACCGGCGCGAGGAACGGACTGGAGCCATCGGGTCAGGCAACATCCTTGGTCAAGAAATCGTTCCACCCCTACCTCGCAGTGACAATCTAAATCAGCCACCGCGCCGTAATCCCTCTGCGCGTCGTTCTCAGTACGGGAGTGAGGATGACCAAGAGTCAGCACGATCTGGGAATCCGAACACCCGAGATGCCGTGATCTTAGACTTACAGAGGCGAGTACATGAGATGGAAAAAGCGAAGAAAACGACGACCAAGTTGGCAAATACCATGGCTCCGTTTGCCCAGTGGATTCTAGAGAGCCCTCCCCAACCTACCCTGAAACTCCCATCATTAGGCAAGTATACGGGGTCTGAGGACGCCCGTGATCACATCCACACTTTTGAAGCCATCATGGCACTAGTGTCCCACGACGACGATGTGCTTTGCAAGGCAATGGTCAGCACTCTAAATGGGCCCGCGTTGGCTTGGTTCCGAGCTCTACCTCCGGGCAGCATTGATAGCTGGGACGAGCTGAGGAAAAAGTTTGTCGAAAATTTCTCTACATCGGGTGACCACAAGAAGCGACCTACAGACTTGGCAAATGTGAAGCAAAAAGAGAATGAAACGAGCATGAGTTTCTATCAGAGGTTCAGAACCCTTGCTGAGCAGATCGAGGGTATCACCGACGACATGGTTATGGTTTGCTTTACAGCTGGCATGAGTGACGCGAAACTCAGATTTGAATTTGATGTGAGGCCTCCGGAGACCAAAGGCGATATGTACGAGCGCGCATACCGAGTTGCTCTAGCTGAGTTAGCCCTTAAGCAGGAGCCCAACAAAGAAAAGGGTAAGGGACGAGCTGAATCTGATACGGTGGAGGGCAAGAACTACGATGAGAAAGATTATCACTCTCGGCGAGGGAAAAACCGAAGTCGTGGGACTGAGCGCTACAACCGCGGAAGCGAGTTAAAGGAGGATAAGGTGGATAATTTTACCCCTTTAACCAGAACGAGGAAAGAGATTATGAATGTGGTCGAGCTAGATCCACCTCGTCCTATGAAGGGGCATGAGGAGTCCAGGCGCGCCACAGGGAGATGGTGTTCCTTTCACAGGGACTACGGCCACGAAACGGAAAATTGCTTAGCACTGAAAAGAGCTATTCAGCAGCGAGTTGATTTAGGCGAGCTCGAGCGATTCGTTAAAAGAGAAGCTAAGAGGGAAAGAGAGAACACGGGGAAGGCCGATGAGCACCACGAAGAGCGGGCTCCTCGTAAAAAGATTGGGGTAATCAGCGATGAAGCCCTGTCCATCACGGCCTTGAAAAGCCAGATTTACAGTCTGAAGAAAGTGCCTTTTGTACCAGCATGGAACAACAAGGAGGAAACCATCTCCTTCTCACCCAACGAGCTTGCAGCCAGTCGAATGGCTCGTGAACAACCCATCGTATTGGAGGGGCGCATTGATAATTGCATAGTCGACAGACTCCTCGTTGATACAGGAGCAGCCCGAGACGTACTCTTCTATAAAAGCTTTAGAGATATGGAGCTATCCGATAGTATGCTCGTCCCATACGCAGGTCGTTTAGAAGGATTCACCAATCATAAGGTGGAGGTGAAGGGTACGGTAGAATTGCTGGTCGAACTCGGTACCGTCCCATTCAAAATTCAAGAGCTCGTGACATTCATGGTCATCGACGTCTGCAGCGATTACCACGCCATCTTGGGGGTTCCTAGCCAAGTGAGATTGGGTATGGTCGTCTCTCTACCCCATCAACGGGTCAAATTCCCCACACCGGCTGGAATAGGGTGCCTCTGTGGACGGGCCCGGGAATTTTTGGAGTATGTCGTAGAAACAAGAAAGGCAAAAAGGAAATACGAGCTTGATACTCCCGAGGAGAAAGTTACCATCTCGAAAACCATCAGAACCCGAGAAGCAATGAATATCGGGGTTATCAATGAGGTGAAGTCCGACGAGGAAATTACCGGAGAAATCATCAGCCTCAAGAGGGAAGTAAGTGGCAGAATCAAAGAGGAAGCCCCAGGCATCGAAGGAGAGGAGGTGGAAAAAATAACGGATATTATCGTGGACACCTTGCAATTTAGGGAAAGCCCCGAGCTGAAACCCATCGACGAGCTAGAAGAAGTCGTTATCAATCCTTCCTTTCCCGAGCAGAAAGTTAAGATAGGAAGACAACTGACCCTGGGGGAACGGGCCAACCTACTTAATCTTCTACGCGCTAGCACCGACATCTTTGCATGGCAATTAGAAGATATGAAGGGCATTAGGGAAGAAATAGCCATGCTCTTCGTCTTTGTTTGACTGGTTGGAATCCAGGATCCACATTCAGCTCGTGCATGGCTATTTCTTCCCTAATGCCCTTCATATCTTCTACTTGCCATGCAAAGATGTCGGTGCTAGCGCGTAGAAGATTAAGTAGGTTGGCCCGTTCCCCCAGGGTCAGTTGTCTTCCTATCTTAACTTTCTGCTCGGGAAAGGAAGGATTGATAACGACTTCTTCTAGCTCGTCGATGGGTTTCAGCTCGGGGCTTTCCCTAAATTGCAAGGTGTCCACGATAATATCCGTTATTTTTTCCACCTCCTCTCCTTCGATGCCTGGGGCTTCCTCTTTGATTCTGCCACTTACTTCCCTCTTGAGGCTGATGATTTCTCCGGTAATGCCCTCGTCGGACTTCACCTCATTGATAACCCCGATATTCATTGCTTCTCGGGTTCTGATGGTTTTCGAGATGGTAACTTTGTCCTCGGGAGTATCGAGCTTGTATTTCCTTTTTGCCTTTCTTGTTTCTACGACATACTCCAAAAATTCCCGGGCCCGTCCACAGAGGCACCCTATTCCAGCCGGTGTGGGGAATTTGACCCGTTGATGGGGTAGAGAGACGACCATACCCAATCTCACTTGGCTAGGAACCCCCAAGATGGCGTGGTAATCGCTGCAGACGTCGATGACCATGAATGTCACGAGCTCTTGAATTTTGAATGGGACGGTACCGAGTTCGACCAGCAATTCTACCGTACCCTTCAACCTCTGAACTTCCTTGATTGTTGCTGGCTCCCTCATGCTTAGAAGAGCAGAGATTTTTTCGGGATTTGCTTCAATTCCCCTCTGGGAGACCATAAAACCCAGGAACTTTCCCGCGGTGACCCCGAACACACACTTGCTCGGGTTTAACTTCATCTCGTTAGCTCGGAGTGTCGCAAACGTTTCAAGCAGGTCGGGGCAGTGATCACCCTCCTTTGTTTTGATTACCATGTCATCCACGTATGCCTCCATGTTTCTGCCGAGCTGATCTTTGAACACCTTACTCACCATACGCTGGTAGGTGGCCCCCGCATTCTTCAGTCCAAAAGGCATCTTCTGGTAGCAGTAGGTTCCTTCGCCTGTCTGGAAGGCTGTTTTCTCGATATCCTGCTTGGCCATTTTTATCTGGTGATAGCCCGAATAGGCGTCTAGGAAGCTTAGGACCTTGTGACCGGCTATTGAGTCGACGAGCTTGTCTATCCTCGGTAAGGGAAAACAATCCTTGGGGCAGGCTTTGTTGAGGTCGGTAAAATCGACGCACATTCTCCATTTGCCATTAGCCTTCTTCACCATAACCACATTGGCCAGCCATGACGGGTAGTAGGCCTCCTTGATTATTCCAGCTCGTAACAACTTGCTTACTTCTTCCCTGATGGCTTGCTGCTTATCCGACGAAAAGGTGAAGAAGGCTAATGGCAAATGGAGAATGTGCGTCGATTTTACCGACCTCAACAAAGCCTGCCCCAAGGATTGTTTTCCCTTACCGAGGATAGACAAGCTCGTCGACTCAATAGCCGGTCACAAGGTCCTAAGCTTCCTAGACGCCTATTCGGGCTATCACCAGATAAAAATGGCCAAGCAGGATATCGAGAAAACAGCCTTCCAGACAAGCGAAGGAACCTACTGCTACCAGAAGATGCCTTTTGGCCTGAAGAATGCGGGGGCCACCTACCAGCGTATGGTGAGTAAGGTGTTCAAAGATCAGCTCGGCAGAAACATGGAGGCATACGTGGATGACATGGTAATCAAAACAAAGGAGGGTGATCACTGCCCCGACCTGCTTGAAACGTTCGCGACACTCCGAGCTAACGAGATGAAGTTAAACCCGAGCAAGTGTGTGTTCGGGGTCACCGCGGGAAAGTTCCTGGGTTTTATGGTCTCCCAGAGGGGAATTGAAGCAAATCCCGAAAAAATCTCTGCTCTTCTAAGCATGAGGGAGCCAGCAACAATCAAGGAAGTTCAGAGGTTGAACGATCGAGTAGCAGCATTGGGTCGCTTCATTGCCAAGTCGGCTGAACGATCTCTTCCCTTCTTCAAAACTCTCAAGGGCGGCAAAGAGTTTGAATGGACAAAGGAGTGCTCGGAAGCTTTCCAAGAGCTAAAAGAATACTTGAGCAAACCACCTACACTTAGCAGCCCCGTTCTGGGAGAAGCATTGTACGTATATCTGGCCGCCTCGGACCGGGCTGTTGCAGCTGTCCTAACGAGGGAAGACAGGGGGATGAAACATGTGTTCTACGTTAGCAAAGCGTTGAATGATGTGGAATCCCGCTATTTCAACGCAGAAAAGTTGGCGTACGCCGTTGTGGTCGCAGCTCGGAAGCTGAGAGCATATTTCTCCGCCCACTCAATTATCGTTTACACTAACGCCCCATTGAGAAAGATACTGCACAAGCCCGATAGCTCAGGTCGGCTGCTCAACTGGTCGATTGAATTGACGGAGTTCGATATTTCCTACCAACCGAGGAAAACTCTGCAAGCCCAACCCCTCGCTGACTTCGTGGTAGAAACTACATTTAGCCTTGACGGTGACCAACCATCCCCGGAAGCAGAGCCTGATCAACCACGAGGCACAGATATACCGGCCAATCGTTGGCAACTTTTTGTTGACGGGTCGGCCGGTAAGAATTGCGGTGCTGGAGTAGTCCTGATCGAGCCCGTCAACGGCGAGGTCATAGAGAAGATACTAAGGTTTAAATTCCCGACCTCAAACAATCAGGCTGAATACGAAGCACTGATAGCTGGGATCGACCTGGCAAAGCATATAGGAGCCGCCAGGCTGCAGGCCCACACCGATTCTCAGCTCGTTGTAAACCAGTTGAAGGGGGAGTATGAGGCCATCAATCCCATCCTCTCGAAGTACAAAGATTTGGTCCAAGAGTTGGTAAAAATTTTGAGTTCTGGCAGATCATCCAAGTCGCCAGGAAAGACAATGCGCGGGCGGACCTGCTCTCAAAATTAGCAACGATGGAAACCGAGGAAGTAGACCGACCCAAATGGATTGAATTCGTGGAGAAACCGGCCATTGAGAGAGCTCAAATAATGGAGATCGGTGAAGCGAGCGAAACTCCTACCAACTGGGTGGACGACCTCAAAAATTTTATCGAGAAGGAAGAACTCCCTCAGAATGGAGAAAAGGCGAAGATGGTAAAAAGAAAAGCACCCAGGTTCACCATAGTTGATGGTGTGTTGTATAGGAGGTCGTTTGTCAAGCCACTGCTAAGATGTGTACCCCCCGATCAAACTCTTAGCTTGATGGAGGAGGTGCACGAGGGAATCTGTGGGGGCCACCCGGGTGCTAGAACCCTGGCAGAGAAAATCATAACATTAGGCTACTACTGGCCAACAATGAGGAGGGAGGCCGTTGAATATGTCCAAAAATGTGATAAGTGCCAGAGATATGCAGATATCCCCCGTCTCCCAGCAACAGAGCAGACTCCGGTAGTTGGTTGTTGGCCGTTCCACATGTGGGGAATAGATATGATTGGGCCTTTCCCTTTGGCACGCGGAAAATTGAAATATGCCGTGGTGACAGTTGATTATTTTACAAAGTGGATAGAGGCTAAGGCGCTGGCAGAGATCACCGAGGAAAATGTGCTGAACTTTGTGCATGATCACATATGGTGCCGCTTCGGAGTGCCCAAGCACATAGTCTCGGACAGAGGGTTGCAGTTCTCAGACCGCTTCACTACAGAATGTGCTCGCCTCGGTGTAAAACACACGAAATCATCAGTATCATACCCCCAGGGAAATGGTCAAGCTGAAGACGCAAACAAGCTGGTGATGCATGCTCTTCATAGGAATTTGACAGGACGAGCTGGGAGGTGGGTGGACGAGCTCCCCCTCGCTCTCTGGGCAATTCGGACCACGACCAGAGGACCTACCGGAGAAACTCCCTTCGCTCTAACTTTCGGCTCTGAAGCCATGGCGCCGGCCGAGCTCGCACTCCCCACAGCCCGGGTATCTTTCTCCAATGAGGAATTAAATGAAATGAGAAGGAGAACAGACTTAGACCTGCTCGATGAAAGAAGGCTGGACGCTCATCTCAGGACGATGAATTATAAGCAGAAGACCAAAAGGTATCACGACCAGAAGGTTAGGAAGAGGACCTTCCAGGTCGGTGAATGGGTCCTAAGAAAGATCGAAGCAACGAGCACGAAAGCTCAGCAGAACAAGCTTTCTCCCAACTGGGAAGGACCATTCGTTGTGACAAGAATAGTGCGAGAAGGGACGCACATGCTAGCAACTCCAGAAGGCCGTGAGCTCAAAAACCCGTGGCACTCCACCAACTTGAGAAAATACTATCACTAGCTATCAGTTCTATTTAGATCATTTGGAAAGGGTAGCTCTTTTCGAGCACTTTCATGTTTGCTTTTCTGTAACCAGGAGGATATTCTTTTATTAGCACTTTTAATGAAATTACCCCTTATTGAACCAGTATGTACATTTAGTCGCTCGCACAAAACGAGCTCAAGCCTTGCTCTTAGCAAGCATTGGGTAAGACCTGCTCCGAGCAGGCATCACATCGCTCGTACCAAACGAGCTCAAGCCTTGCTCTTAGCAAGCATTGGGTAAGACCTGCTCCGAGCAGGCATCACTTCGCTCATACCAAACGAGCTCAAGCCTTGCTCTTAGCAAGCATTGGGTAAGACCTGCTCCGAGCAGGCATCACTTCACTCGTACCAAACGAGCTCAAGCCTTGCTCTTAGCAAGCATTGGGTAAGACCTGCTCCGAGCAGGCATCACTTCACTCGTACCAAACGAGCTCAAGCCTTGCTCTTAGCAAGCATTGGGTAAGACCTGCTCCGAGCAGGGCATCACATCGCTCGTACAAACGAGCTCAAGCCTTGCTTTTAGCAAGCGTTGGGTAAGTCCTACTCCGAGCAGGCATCACCTTGCTCGTACCAAACGAGCTCAAGCTGTTTCAAACAAATCTGGTGAATCCCGATCTGACCAAACGACATAAGAAAGAGTACATTTACTAGGGGATCAACAGCCGACCCCGTGGCTTACATAACTAAAGCTAATTGCGAAAGAAAAAGAATTACAACACCGTGTCAACTTGCTCGTCATCACCCCCAATCAGTTCATCAATCATAGCTTCACTCTCTTCACGAGCTCGCTCAGCTTCCCTCCTAGCCAACACCGTGTCAACGTTCTCGGGAAGTAGCTCGGGAGCAACCCAGGGATCTTTCTTATCTGCCTCATCCTCCCCAGCTAGTTGCTCCAGCTCCTCTGAATTGAAAGGAATCATAGCGTGTGCGCGCCGAGCAAACTCGTTGAATTGAACATTTGATGACTCCACCAAATCAGCTAGCACCTCCGGGTCTTGAGGAAGCAAACCCCGACCATAGGCATCCCTCAGCCCATGCCTATGACCAGTCTTCCAATAGGGGAAAGCTTTGGACATCAACGCCTCCTCATACCTCTCAGATTTTTCATATTCATCAATAATAGCCTATTTATTAGGCGAGGTGAATGAGGCAAGCGTCTCTTTGAGGTGAGCCAATTCTTGTTCCAAGTCGTTGGAACGAGCTTGAGCCTCCCTGGTCCGACCTATGGAGAGGCCTAACTCTGCCTGTACCTTATCAACCTTATCCTGCTCGGCCTTTAAGGCTGCCTCAACCCTTCTCGCCTCAGCCTGGCTCTCCTCCGCTAACTCTTCAGCAACGGCTGCTTTCCTTCTCTCTTCCTCCAACTCCTTATGAAGCGCGGCCAATTCCTTCTCCCTCTCAACCAAGGTCGACGCCTTGCTGTTCGCTCGATCCTCCAGTTCTTCGCCGGTCTGAGATAAACGCGCTGCCAAAGTAGAGAGCTACAGAGGAGAAACAACAGTAAGGAATAAATAAAGGGCCAATCAGAAACGAAAGCGTAAACACACGGTGTTACCTCAGAAATAACTAGGCCCATGCGGTCGCGCAGGACAGAAGGAGAAGCTAGCTCTTCTTTCAGTCTATCCAGATGATCGAGGTCCACGGCACGACAAAGAACTGCACGACCAAGCCCCACATTGATACCCGTACGTGCGTTCAGATTTAGGCCCCTCAACGGGGTCACGCCCCCCAACTGGTTGGCAATGCTATCAATATCCTCCTCAGTGCACGCCTTGGCAATCTCCTCCCTAATGACAAAACCTCTAGCGATTGGCTTTTTTGCCAAAGGGATGTGGTCGTCGGGATCTTGAGAGCGATCCCTTTTCTTGGACGTCGCCGTCTCTGGGCGATCTGTGAGCTTTCTGGCGACATCGGGACGAGGTAGAGCTGCAGAGGAACCTCCTGTCTTCACCAACCCTCCTGACTCCCTCGTCTTCAACCCGTCATGACTTGCTAGAGGAACATTGGCTGGCGCCTTCTTTGTCAGCTCAGCCTGACGGGTTTTAGAACGCTCTTTGGACAGCGTTGAGTTGGTACTCTTGTTCAAATTGCCGAGCTGACGAAAGGACAACTTGGTCTTTTTTTTCTGTGCATCAGCCACGAGTTGCTCTCCATGACCACTCATATCTGCACGAGAAATAATGAAACAATTAGACTCCGATGAGATAAGAATGAGAAGTACAAGTTTAAATTTTCACCCCCGAAATGCTCGAACTTCCAACACGGTGCAGACGAGCTCAAACACAAGAGGCAGTCCACCTCGAATACACAACCTTCATGCATCACCCATCCAGGATAACGACGATCTCGAGCTATGGAGACAAGGGGCTCGACTCCCTCATCATAACAGCCAGCCAAACCAGCTCGCTCAAAATAACACGCCCGTGTCTCAAGCTCCTCCCAGTTCACTGCCCAATCATCTCCCTCGTGGGGACCAACCAGTTGAGTTAATGCCTTCTCTAAGTCATCGCTCCAGTCAGGCTCCCATACTTCCGAACCGACCAAGTTTTCCCTGAGAACAGTCAAACTCCCATCCATTCCTGCTCTCAACCAATATTATATGGTTAGCAAAGGAGTTGAGCTTCCCTGGAAAGGCATGAAGCAAACGAGGAGCGCTGGGGACAGCACCCAAACAGACCGTTTTATAAGGGGGATCCGCTCCCTTGCTCTTCACTCGGGATATCCTAAAGAACTTCCTGAACACGCTCATACATGGTTCGAAACCAAGATGGCGACAAACAACCAAAAAACTGTTTATCGATCTGATGGCATTAGCCACGAGCTGGATGGGTACCGACGCGGTTCCTATCAAAAACTGATTAAGGAAAGGGTCCATAGGCAGCCTAAGGCCCTGTTCAAACTGACCGACATAAAAGGCCACCCGCTCTTTATCCCTTATTAATGAATCAATGGGCACGCTCCCCTTGGGAACGTAAGTTATTTTGTAGTCAGCTCGGCTTATTCTGTACTCCGAGTATACTTTATTGACTAGCTTTATTTGATACGCCGTTGGTCGGTGGTGGGGAGAGACACGCTGTAAATCACCGGATGAAGGTTCAGCGCCCAATTGGCGAGAAGACATAGGTGTGGCCGACCGAGCAAGTTCCTTCTCTATATAGTCAAAACCCATATTCTCAATAATTCTACTGTCCGCCTCATCCTCATCATCGACCTCAACATGCATTCGACTCTCCACATCACATCCTCCATCCTCGCTCCTTGAGACAGTATCTTCTTCGCCCTCTAAGGGAAAGGGTCTCGTGCTCGTTTCCTCAACATGGCGATACGAGGAAATGGGGTCTACGTCGAGCACCACCTCGTCCGAGGCAAGCTCAAACTCATTGTCGGGATCATTAACGAGAATAAGTTGGTGCGGGGAAGCAGACCCAACCTTTGTTGACGAATCCTTCTGAGACATACCTGCAAGAGTAACATGGGGGCCAGACCCCATATCAAAAGCCGAGCTGAAGCTCGTTTGGGGCCCAGACCCCCCTACGGAACTGGCGCGCGCTAAAGTAAACGGGGAAGAGAATTTCCCCCCAAACGTATAATACGTTGCTAAGTGCCCAAGGAGGATATTAAAACTCGTAAGGTGCACCATGCTAGGATCATCACGACCTAGAAATTCCTCGCCATTAAAAGCGGGCAGTTTCAGATCGTCTGTAATTTGGTGGGACCCCAGAAACTTCCGAACGGCCCCTAAGCTCAACCTTTTCCAACCACCTGGCGCACTAACATACACCAGCTTGGTCTGCTCATGATAGCAAAACTCCGGCGGCATCTCTGAAGAAATAGCCTGTTACTTGCCGGAAACGCTTCGCCGGCACCGGAAAATTCAAATTTTCCGGCGACGCAACCCAGAAAAAAAAACAACAAAAAAAATCCGAAAATAAACGGCGAAGTTAAGAGCACAAAGCAATTTACCTGGTTAGCAAAGGATTGAACGGTAATGAACAGTGAAAGACGTCGAAATATTTGTCGCCGGCGAAGCTTCTAGGGGTCGTCTCTCTTCTCTGAGGGGCGCAAAGTGACGGACGGAGGGGGGAGGCAAAGGTTTTTATATTCTCAAAACGGGTCAAACCCGTGAACCGACCCGAACCAACTGACGACCCGTTGGATCAATCATTCAAACGTCCTTTCCGTGCCTCGATTACCCAAACGGCGCCGTAGCTCAGAAGACACCCCAAACGTCCCATCGTCCTTGTCACACCTAAAAGCCTGCGACCGCCAGTCTGATCGTCCATTGATAAGGCACCACGTGTCCTAGCGGCTACGGATCATCCGCTTGGGAAAAGCACTCTGTCAGATCGCTAAAAACTCGTGCTCAGGAACTTACCTCGCTTCAACAAAAAGCAGCGAGCCGGGGGAAAATATGTTGATATGTTTAACTTCCCACGTACGACTTCAAGGAATTAATAGCCAAGGAACGTCCCTAGCAAATTGGGAGATGCTTCCAGCTCTCAACTCGTTCGAGCAAGAAGCAGGGGGCCATTGAAAGGAATTACCCTAACAGACCGCCTATCAGGTGGACCGGGCATAATTAAGGCCGTCCCACGAATGGGCCCAACACTTGAGCCCAGCTCGCCCCCGATCTGGGATGGAGGTCAAGAAGGATCTGTTGAGAATAATCCAAAACCAACTCGCCTCTCAAATCGTTCCAGCTCGTGTAATTCACCGAGCTCGATGTATCGACCTAAGGACAAGGAAAGTTACCGTCAATCAAGTTGTTGGTCCAGATCGTGACGACCGACCAGTCTAGCCCTCCAGAAGAGCCCAGTGACCGTTCCCTTCTGCTTAGGTCCGGCCCACTAAGGCTAGCTGGGCTTCAGTTCTCAATTCGAAACCCTACTATGGATAAGGATGACTCGAGTGACTTCAGACAAGGACATAGCTGACCTCATCCTATCCATAACTTGGGGAGAAGGCCAGTCTTCTATAAAAGGGGACTCCAACATCCATTTCACAGGTTCACACTCTCACTCACTCTATTAGTCTTTCTATCCCTGAACGGACTGATTTACTCTCACGCCGGAGGGTCTTTGCCGGTGCAACCCCGGCTAAGCTCACGGTGTTCATTTTGCAGGTCTTAACTAGCATTCCGGGTATCCAAACCACTGATCCGGCCTTTGATCACATTTTGTGCGTGATCAACTTGTTTACCTAACGGTTAGGTCGAGCCTCTATAGGGTATATTATTGCAACAATATTCAGATAAATAATGCTATGTAACATAAGATAGATCAATATATTTTATAAAAGGATATTATACTTAAATATTCAAAGTACAATAAACAATACTAGGGACACAAAATCCTTACAAAATTTAGTGGATAGATCGGTGAGGGAATCATTTAACACTTGTACCATAATTTAAGCATTAAATCAATATTTAAAAAAAATAAAATTGTGTGCATAATTTTGTTAAAAAATTGTGACATTAAAATTAAAGTGTACATCGTTACAATTCTGCAATTTACAACATTTTCCTACTTGCTTAAAAAAAAAAAAAAACAAACATTTTCCTACTTGAAAAGTGTGCCGCGGTCGTCTGCAGGAACATTTGGCTAGAGAAATCGAATTTGGTCTTTTAGGCCAATCAAAGAGATCTGTTTGTTCGCTCAACATTTTAGGCCAAACCCATCAGTAAACACTCGGGATCGGAACGGCTGCAGAAAGCTGGCGTCTCCATCAAGCTGGGCTACAATCATCTAAATCTTCTTCCAAATCGGATCGTTTTTCTTTTTCGCGTCGGCGATTGATCGTACTGATCAGGTAACATGGCGATGGTTCGAGCATTTCGTCGAACATATGGTGGATCTACAGCGGCGCCAAGTATAACCACCACCTTGAGATACTTGTCGACGGCTTTTAGGGAAGAAAAGGACACGTTTGGACCCATTCTTGTCCCCTCGGACAAGTTAGTCTGTCGTCTCTAACTTTTAATTTTTGCTGATTTTGTTCATTTCACCCTTCCGATTGATTTCCCATTTCGCTGTTCATTTTAAAAAAAATGTTGTTTCTGTCTGGTATTCTTCATTCTTTGTTTGAATAGTGAAAGTGATTAGTTGGTGTCTTTAAGGATCTGGGTTGGTCCATTTTAAGGTTTTGCCATTGCTTTTTTGCCTTAATTTTGATGTTGAAGGTGCCTTTGAATTTTGGACTGAGTAGACCAATTTATACGTGATTCCCTCTGCCTTTTTGTTTGTTTATGTGTTGGTTTGGTGCATTGGTTAACTCTGAATTGTTCGGTCGACTTTGATTTCTTTGCTTGACCTGGCATTTTTGTGAAAGGAAATGAAGGAACACTTGATTAGAGAAACTGAGTACACTTGGAGAATAGAAAACTTAGAAAAGCACTTAAAAGCAAGGCGGAAACAAGGAGAGTTTAAATCTATTTGAAGTGGCAACCCAAGAGATACCCATCTGACAAATATCTCTCTTTCGTATTGGGTGGAGATCATAACCCTATCCTAGTTAAGGGTTTCAAAGTTCTGAACGCATTTTTTTTGTCACGCAACAAGTGCTAATCAACACTAACTGAAATCCATCTCCGATGCTGCTGCAGTATCAATATCCTGCTCCTGCACACTAACACGGACAATTTTAAGCAATGCAAAATGTTGTTGTTCAGCAATTGACAACAAGAAAAGGAGTTTTTGTATCTTGAGCGTGTAATCATGTTAATATAAGTATTAAAGCATTCATGAAGTTGCTATATAATTGTAAACTATACTCGTAATATTCTATTGAGAGCAGTAATCTGTTAATCACTATCCATTTTTGTGTTTTTGATTTATTTTTTCGACCACCACAAAATCTTGCTCACAACATGAGGTGGCGATATTTTATTGGTTGAATCGATAATGGACCCGCCACACTCTAATTAAAAACACCAATAAAATCTTTACACCTAGGATTTGGTGAGCAAGTTTTTGTGATTTTTTTGTGCCCCTAGAATTATTCAAAATTCTAGCTATCAGCTTTACATGGGGAATTTAAGTGTTATTGGAATAACTTGTTTGTTGAGAATTGCTGAAGCTTATGGTAAGCAATTTTATTCTATTGATCTTACCTGTTCCATTATGATCATTTTTAAAAGCCTCTTACCTTCCCCACAATTTACATGTTTGTGGTGAGTTGGTTGTTACATTTGATACCAGACACATGGTGGTACTAGGGCTTGGTACAGTTCTCTTTTCATGTATCATGCACATAATTCAAATACAAGAGGGAGGTAAGGTAGGGGAGGTGACTGCATTTTAGAGCATGATATACATAGTTGGTGTTCTCTGTGTAATGTTCTGTAACGTTTTGAGGGTGGGAAAGCATTTACTCGCCGCATGTTGTCATGTTATGGGAAGCTTTAGACCCCTACCTCTCTCTCTCTCTCTCTATATATATATATATATATATATATATATATATGTGGTCGTGCTCCTGTGAGAACCTAAATATCGTGAGAACCGTGAGAACTTGGATACATTAGGTTTTTACCTAATGTATCCAATGGTTCACTTGGATACATTACTTGGATACATTAGGCAAAAACTAATGTATCCAATGGTTCACTTGGATACATTGGATACATTACTTGGATACATTAGGTTCTTACCTAATGTATCCAAGTTCTCACGGTTCTCACGATATTTAGGTTCTCATTTGAGCAACTACCTATATATATATATATATATATATATATATATATATATATATATCCCTCCGTCCCACCCGAATTAGGATTTTGGGTTGGGCACGTGAATTAAGGAAAAAGTGTTAGTGGAGTAGGTGTTGTGAGTATGAAAAGTGAAGTATGAGAGAGAAAGTGGGGTAGAGAGTAATGAGTGGAAAGTTGTTGTGAGTGTGAATGTGGGTCCCATTAGATAAAACATTTCTATTTTTGGGTTGTCCTAATTCGAATGGGAAACCCAAAATGGAAATTTGTCCTAATTCGAGTGGGACGGAGGGAGTATATATATATCCATATGAACTTCACGTGTCCTTAAACTAATTGTCCAGATGATCTGCTCATGGATTGAGCTGCCATTAGATTACCTTAGTATTTCAATTAGCGAGCTCATAGGGGGAAACTACTAAATCCCAGGCCTCGTAGGATGATTGCATGAAAATCTTTGAGGCTAATAGGAGGAAATCCCTGAATAAAATCTTTGAAAAGCATAGAGAATCCTTGGTGGGATGCCAGTCATCAAAAGACAAGGAAACACTAAATGTCTGAAGTCCTGACGAGGAGCTCGGGTGGATCCTCTGTGAGAATAGAGAAGCCGTAACATGAGGCTGAGAAGACCCTAGGTGGAAAGTCATATTGACAAGCTCTATCTTTAATGGAAACAAATTGTGGTAACCAGATCCAAAGAAACTCCTTGGATAACTGCAGGGTGAAGCCTCTCAGAACATCCTAGGTAGGCGTCGACTTGCATTACTAGGCGTCGACTTGCATTATTATACTTGTTAGGTCGCTTTTTGCCTTTTCTATCCCTTAGCAGGTCATTTACTCTAGACAGGTAACCCTGTTATGAGTTGTGACTGTTATTCCGTTGACAAGTGAAAAGTCAGACAGATGGATGATAGACCATTAACGGGTAGAGCCTCTTAAGTTTAAGCTCCCCCTGATTGGCAGATGATGACCTCTTGAGATACTGCTTGAGTGTAATGGGTGTACACGAGTGTTATGAAATGTCTGGCCAGTCATAGCCTATGAAGCACCGGTATCGGTAGGAGTGCTCATACGGTGGTACCTCAAATCTGAAAATATATGATACGGGTATGGCAGGGATACACACACACACACATACATATATACACATACTGAAAGAGGTTTGCTAGATGTTAGTTGGATCATGAGTAGATTAGAGATCGAGATCCCGGGTCAATTGATACATCCACGAGTTTGAGGGAAACGGAATGATTTAAGATTTGCATCTATAGGTCAAGAGGTAAAATCCTTCAAATGTCAGTTAGGTTCAGGAGAGGATTGAAGAAATCTAAAGAAAGGATTGAGGTTCATAATAAATCTGATACTGTCGTGCTTACGGATATTATTAAGCGCCCTCCACTATTTCAGGGCTCAGTCCTGCTAGCAGTAGTTCTCTCGATGCTCTTACTATTGGCAGTAAGATTGATTGAAGAAGGATAGAGAGGACGATTTAAACCTTTCTATTAGCAAAAAAACATTCTCACATCAACATGTTTTTTCAGTGCCGATTGCAAACATGTTTCTTTAGTTTACTTTATACTTTCATATTTCTTCTAGCATGCAATTTTAAGAAACCCCCTGTCTTAGTAGAACAATAGTCTATAATCCTAACCAGACTATCCAAAGTGTGTTGCCAATGTATCCGAGAGGTATCCAAGTCAAAAATTTGAATATTATTATCAGGGTACGTATAAGAGGTATCCAACATGTATCCAGAAGTATCCAACGAGTATCATAGCCTTTGAGTATGTTGGTCGGGTTTGATGTTTTAAGTTTAAACTAGCTCTCTTTCCTAGATTATTCATAAAATGACTGGCATAGATGTTGAGTTGAACAAAGAAACGACGATATATGTCGTCATACATGAATCAGCATGGAAACTTCCTCTTTTTTTTCTTTTCTTTTTTTGTTTGCATAGCAGCAATCTTGTTTGCTGTAACTGATTTCTTCTTTCTGGTTTCTGTTGCCACATCTTTTTAGGTTATGGGGTGCTCAAACTCAAAGGTCGCTGCAGAATTTTGAGATTGGAGGAGACCGTGAAAGAATGCCAGAACCAATTATTCGTGCTTTTGGTATCCTAAAAAAGTGTGCTGCCAAGGTTCTTATAACTTGAACCTTTTTCTCTTAGAATCAAGTGGTTATAGGTAAACTTGTCGTAGTTTACTTTTGGCTATAGACATTTCCTATTTATTACCGCCGTGTCCAATATTAATTAAAGTCAACTTCTCTCCAACAACTTATACGTACTTGTAAATTTTACTTGGTGAGAAAGATGTTTAAAAAATTTGAACAAAAAGCCTCTCTACTGAGCTGAACATTTTACATGATTTTTCTTTTGACAACTTTCTTGAAGTTTGTACAAAATAATTCAGTTCTTTTAATCACTGGTATCATGTTTAATAGTTAACCATCTTGTTTTTTTGATTTGTTAGGTAGCATGAGATATAACTTTTGTATTCTGCAGGTGAACATGGATTACGGACTTGATGCATCCATAGGGAAAGCAATAATGCAAGCTGCAGATGAAGTGGCTGAGGGAAAATTAAGTGATCACTTTCCATTGGTGGTGTGGCAGACTGGCAGTGGCACTCAGAGTAACATGAATGCTAATGAGGTAATTGTAGGATATAGCATGTTGGTTTTATATTTGAATTTCCAGGAGAACTTTGTGGGATTACATTTATTCTTTGACTATGTGATCATTCGTCACATGAGGCACTTATAATTAGAATGTATTCCCTGCGTCCCAAAATGATAGTCCCCTTTGACTTTTCAAACATTTTAAGGTTACATTATTCAGTGATTTTGAAGCCTTAATTTTGGGAATGAGACCAACTTTACTGGGACAAACAAAATGGGGAAATTGGGACTATCATTTTGGGATGGAGGGAGTATGATTTTGTGTTACTTTAGATGCTATCTTAATCATCTCTTTGGATGCAAATTACTAATCATGCTACTTGTTATCTGATCTATGTTTTTCCAGGTTATTGCAAATAGAGCTGCTGAGATTCTGGGCCACAAGCGTGGTGGAAAGTTTGTGCATCCAAATGACCATGTGAACAGATCACAGTCTTCTAATGATACATTTCCAACAGTAAGCCTCTTGAAGTTTATGAGTCTGTAAATTGCTTTATTCAATTATATCTCTCCGTAATTGTTTATTGCTCTTGTGATTTTGTCCTGCGTTCACATACAGGTAATGCACATTGCAGCTGTAATGGAAATCAATTCAAGATTTATACCAAGTGTGAAGCAGTTACATTCATCACTAAATGCAAAGGTTATTGATGTTTTATGGTTTCTTTGAAAGCAAGTGTCATAACCATATTGCATGCGTCTCAGACATTGAATTCAAAACTGGATGAATCTCTATATTACGTATTTGATTAATTACTATTTTAAAGCCAAAAGAAACTGTGAAGACTCTTTGTGAATCTCTGGAATCACAATATTATTTTCTGTGACTCAATGACATATTTTGTATTTTCAATGTACATCCTGTTTCCTCATCACCTGTTTCTGCCTCTTCATATACTCTCTTCCATTGGTCATACTTTCATAGTTGTCCTTGCTTGTGCATCTATAAAGAATCATCATAATACTTATTGTGTGCTACAATGTGTTTTCTAGTCAATTGAGTTCAAAGATATTGTTAAAATTGGACGTACTCACACTCAAGACGCGACACCTTTGACTCTTGGGCAAGAATTTAGTGGCTACACTACACAAGTAAGCTAATTGTTTGTCCACCGGCTTTGTCATCACTGTCAGTTAGATTATTACTTAATTCTTGAAAGGATAATGCTGACTAAGTTAACCGGGTCACGGATTATGCCTACTTGTTGCAGGTGAAGTATGGAATTGACCGAGTCATGTGTACCCTACCTCGCATGTATCAGGTTGGCAATGTTATTTTAATTGTGCATGTATCGTCCACCCACCCCCCAAAAAAAAATATATAATATATATATAAAACTACCTCCTTCCAAAATCCTCTTTAAAGCAAATCTATTGCAATAATGAATAGCTAAAAACAGAAGGACTGTGTGTGTTACTCACAATTTTCTGACATTGACTTCTGCAGCTTGCCCAGGGCGGTACTGCTGTGGGCACAGGACTAAACACAAAGAAAGGGTAATTTCAGACGCTTTTTTTTCTTCTTCTTCCAGTTTTTTACCAACTCTGCTTTGTATTCAGGCTCCTAACCCATCATAGTGAACCCAGTCTCACATGTATTTCATGCAAGAACATATTTCAAGTATTTCTGTCTTTAAATTATTTTTAGAGCTTTCTGCTAGTGATTTCTGTTACTGCTTGTATAAGTTCCTTAAGCTGTACGTAGGTGAAGTGTGCATGTGATTATGTTATTCTGTAAGGGCAACTCCAATGGTGGGTATCAAAACCAAATTTTGATACCCACCTTGAAGAGTTAAGGTCTCCAATGGTACAAAGTTAAGATACCAAAACTAGGCAAAGAGTTAGGGGAGGTACCAAATTTGGTGCCTCGGCTAACTCTTTTTTGTTGCTGCTCACACGCGCGTGGGAGGTTATTTTTGAACAATTGTTTGCTCTGTCACTCACCTGTCTTTGTCGTCTCATAGGTTAGTGAGCTTTTTTGAATTTTTGTGAAGCCAAAAGTAACTGCCTTGTACACATGTACACCCATGACATTTTTATTTGTTTTTGTTTCAAACACTTAAAACATGTACAATTTTTATTTGTTTTTGTTTTAAACACTTGCAACTTGTTACATGCAAAATGTCAAAATAAATTAATTTTTATGCAAATTAAAAAATGATTAAATTTTAAAACTTCTAAATTTTACTTATTTTTATTCAAATTAAAATAATTATTTGATAATTATTTATGATTTTTCATATTTAATTAGTAGAAAAATAATTAGTTAAAATATTTCAAATGTAAAATTAAATTAATAGTATATAAATTAAAATTTGCTTTGATACCCATTATTGGAGATGCTTGTACCTATTACATAAGTATCAAATTTTGATTTTGATACCTACCATTGGAGATAGAAATTTGATACCCTATGAATAGTGTTTTAAAGGTATCAAAATTTCATTTTGATACTTTTGCTTAACTCTCTCCATTGGAGATGCCCTAAAACATAAGCTTTCTTAAGAGTAGTTACTGTTGGGTGGAGAGCCTAATCCCAGATGCTGACGGTCTCACTCTTACAGAAGACGCCTGTTGCTTGAAGGGTTTCATTTAGAAGAAATTAATGCAAAATCCTGCAGTTACCTGACAAATATTTCAAGGAGTGGTAGGTTAGCCCGAGCCGACTCAAGCAAGCGTCACTCAGTTCGACACTCCTTTGTGAGCCACATCGAGCCTGTAAGTTGCCATTTTTCTCGAGCTAAGCCAAGCTTAGAGGTGCTCGATTCGTGAGCTCACAAGTAAGCTCAGGTTCAGCTCATCTCAGATAGCTCGAGAAACGACGTGCCTAGTTTGGAAGTGAAACCTCCATCTTATAGATGGTGGATAAACCAATGGAGGTTTAACTTAAAGGGGACTGCTTCCTTTTGTCCTCTTTTCACCATTCACTTGGCATCACATGTTATTAATCATCTGTTATACACATTGTTCAATCTTGATTTTGGTGGTCTACAATCACCTTTCTTTTCTCCAGTTTCTCATGTAAACCAACCTTGGGCTACTTCCCTGTATATGTATGTGAGTACTAGATATAAGAATATAGTAGAAAGAAAGGGTTTTTTTCCACTTCAGACCGCAATGAGCCATGAATTTAGGTAATAAGAGTTTTAAAAGTAAAAAAGCATTTTTTTTATATTGGTATTTATAATTTGAATACTAAAGCTTTACTTTATTAATATCTTTGTCCAAACGTATCCTTGTAATGTTAAAGCGGTTTACTCACGTTTGTTGCTTCCTGTGCGAACGGGTGAGTTTAGCTTTGAGCTCTAGTCTTCAGTTTACTAATTCTTAGTTGAAGGAGATTGCTTCTTGCTCTAGAGTCTTAGACTGAACCTCTCATTTTCACCAAATTGGTTGTAACTGCTTCCCCTTTGCATTAGAAGGGATAAAAGGAGCCTACTCACTTTTATGTGTTTCATTTTCTTCTTTTTTGTGGGGTGTTCTTCATTTGCTTTCTGGTAACAATTTTATTTTCTCTTTAAAACTATTTTCAGATTTGATGTAAAGATTGCTGCAGCAGTAGCTGAAGAAACAAACTTACCATTTGTAACAGCTGAAAATAAGTTTGAAGCACTGGTTAGTTCTGGATTCTTTGGTAGAATTAGTTTTTGATTTTTGAACTGGATATAGAAAACTATATGTTCTGGCTGTTTATTTTCCATATCCATATTTCCGCCATCAAAAAAATACAATCTTATTTTTTGAACTTTGTGTATTTCAGGCTGCACATGATGCTTTTGTTGAAACTAGTGGAGCCCTAAATACAGTTGCAACTTCACTAATGAAGATAGCTAATGATATACGCTTGTTAGGAAGGTATGTATGTTCTTGCCCACAATTACATTCTTCACTATCATTTCATTACAGTGGTTTGATATATCATTTTTTACTGTTCAGTGGTCCTCGTTGTGGTCTTGGTGAACTTATTCTTCCTGAAAATGAACCTGGTAGCAGCATTATGCCTGTAAAATCCATACTCCTTACATATATTTTAATACAAACAAAATACGGAGTATATTCTTCACTATAAGCTTATTATATCAATTTTTTGTTTGTTTTAGGGGAAGGTGAACCCTACTCAGTGCGAGGCTCTGACTATGGTCTGTGCTCAGGTAAAATTCGAATGTTTGATTCTGTTCCATTCATGAGATGCTTTGGGATCTGTTATCTATTATTTATGGGTTTTTTTTTCTTTCAGCCTTTAAGGACCATCATCAATATAGTTTCTATGTTGGTTAAACCCATTAACATATTTAAATCTTGCAGGCGATGGGAAATCATGTTGCCATCACGGTGGGTGGTTCCAATGGCCATTTCGAGCTGAATGTTTTCAAACCAATGATTGCTAGTAATCTCCTACATGTAAGTTTCCACTGAATAATCTGTTGTGATCATTCGGTCAACTATTCTTTGTCACGACACACCATTGAATTCCAGAAGTCCATTTCCAACAATACCCAATTCAGTGGCGGACTGAGGACATTTTTTCAGTGGGTGCACAAACTACACTTTAAAGCTTTAAAATGTAAATTGTGGAGAAAAAAATGTCTATTGGGAAATGAAACTTTACCACTTATTGTTTTAGTGAGTGCACTAGCACCCACACCTACAGATGTAGATCCACCCCTGCCCAAATATGAGGGAAGTGAACATGATAATAGTTCATATGTACCTACGATATGTTCATTTTTTCCTTCAGAGCCTGGTAAATATAAATCCTTGTTGTAAGTTTCCACTGAATAATCTGTTGTGAATATTCGGTCAACTATTCTTTGTCATGACACACCATTGAATTTCAGAAGTCCATTTCCAACAATACCCAATTCAGTGGCGGACTGAGGACATTTTTTCAGTGGGTGCACAAACTACACTTTAAAGCTTTAAAATGTAAATTGTGGAGAAAAAAATGTCTATTGGGAGAATGAAACTTTACCACTTATTGTTTTAGTGAGTGCACTAGCACCCACACCTACAGATGTAGATCCACCCCTGCCCAAATATGAGGGAAGTGAACATGATAATAGTTCATATGTACCTACGATATGTGCATTTTTTCCTTCAGAGCCTGGTAAATATAAATCCTTGTTGTATAGTTTTTGACAATTTTGTGAACAGTCATTGAGATTGCTAGGGGATGCATCAGCTTCTTTCGAAAAGAATTGCGTGAGAGGCATCCAAGCCAACAAGGAAAGGATTTCGAAACTATTACACGAGGTAAGTTGGTGAAAAACGAAAGAAAGTAATACTTATCTGATTTAGTTAGTGCTTTAGCTGTCAAAAATTCAATCTTATTTCTCATGTTTTAATCTGCTTGTCCTTGCAGTCACTTATGCTCGTCACGTCTTTGAACCCTGTAAGTAAATTTATTTGAAATTTAATTTTTGTTCATGCTCTTGATTCTTAACTTCATTTGCTTGCCTTTTTTTTCCATAGAAAATTGGTTACGACAATGCAGCAGCAGTTGCCAAGACAGCTCACAAGGAGGGTAGTACGTTGAAGGTGATGCTCCTTCCTCCTAACAAATTATCCCTTGTACCAATTTTAATTTTTCAATCGAGAAGTTGATATTTAAGCATATTTACTACCACATTTACATCAATACCCTTAAAAGTAAATTTACTCTTGATTAAGAGCAATTTTTTTTTTTGTTTTATGACATTCATTTTTGAACCACGGGAGTACGATATGGCTGCAAGTGCAGAATTAGAACAATGATACTCCCTCCGTCCCAAAATGATCTTCCCACTGTTTTTGTGATTATTTCTAATGGACTTGGAGCAATTTTTTTAGGTTGATTTAACTATTCTATCCTAATGAAAATCTAAAACTTATTATTGATAGTATTGTTGATGATGTATCAATTAAAAGTTTTAGATTTTCATTAATATAACTAATTAACCTGTAATAATTGTTTAAAGTTCATTCGTAGTAATGACAAAAAAAAGTGGGAAGATCATTTTGGGACAGAGGGAGTAGTTGACAAAGGGCACTAGAAAATTGGCACTATTTATTTTAGGGGTGAAGAGAGTACTTATATACTCCATCCATCCCAAAATGATAGTCCCATACCCTTTTTTTGTTTGTCCCAGAAAGTTAATCTCATTTTCCAATAGTAACGCTGCAAAATCACTGAATTTCCAACTTATAATGCAACCTTAAAATTAAAATGGTTGAAAAGTTAAATGGGACTATCAATTTGGGACCGAGGGAGTATATATATTTGTATCTCAATGTTAAAGTGCAAAATTTATGTGAGTTCTGATGGGAACATGCAAAATTCTGCAGGAAGCTGCTTTGAAACTAGGAATGCTAACGAGCGAAGAATTCGATCAACTTGTGGTGCCAGAACAGATGATTGGTCCAAAGGATTGAGCTTTAAAAACTCTTCAAGGTCTTATGTTGAATCGCGGTTCGCCATTTTGCCCTTCAGTTGGGATGGGGAAAATAAACATCATCACGGGATGAGTGATCAATTTTTTTTAAGAGAAAAACAATACCGCAGTATTCTTTATGGATAAATTCACATCAATTTTGTAACTTCTGTTAGTAACGTTAAATTGACCCAGAAACTTATTGAAAACAGAGGGCAAGGTAATATCAAACCAGAATAAATGGGAAAGTGTTGGAGTTCCTTTGTTGGATAGCATCTATGTAATTCAAAAAATGGTTATTGATTCATAGTTTGTTGAATTGACCATTACTTGTACTTGTGTGCGGTAAAATAGAGCTCTATTTTGTGGTTCAAATTTGGTGAAAAAAAGTGCTAATACTAAAATAGAGCTCCAATATCCTTTTTTTATTTATTTATTTATTTTTAATTTTTAATCTTATATAAATATACTCACTCCGTACGTTCACGCACAAGTGAGACTTCTTTCTCTTTCGCTCCATCCCACCACAATTGAGATTGCCCAAAATGATTAAGTTTTAATAAATTTATATTTAATGAGACGAGCAATGCTAGGGCACAAAATAATGTTACAAAATCTTGCTCACAAAACGAGGTGACGATATTTTATTGGTTGCATTGATAATGGATCCGCCACACTCTAATTAAAAACACCAATAAAATCATTACACCTAGGATTTTGTAAGCAAGATTTTGTGACTTTTTTGTGCCCTTACTATTATTCTTAACTCACTTATCATACTCACAACAACAATCCATTTGTTATTCTTGCCACTCATTCTCTTTCCTACTTTACTTTTCATGCTCTACTTTTCATGCTCACAAGTCACAACACATCCCCCCAAATATTTCAAATTTAGTACTCCCTCCGTCCCAGCACAAGTAGGACTTCTTTCCTTTTTAGGCCGTCCCAAAACAATTGAGACTGCCCAAAATGGAAATGTTTTAATATATTTATATTCAACAAACTCCACCATTTAACCCCACTCATTCTCTCTCTTCATTTTCCACCACTCATTTTATTCAACCAACACTACTATTTACCCAACTAATACTTTATCTTCATTTTCTACCACACATTCACTACTTTCTCTTAATTATTGTGCCCACTTCTCTAGTCCTACTTGTGCTGGGACGGAGGGAGTATATAAGTATATACTCCCTCCGTCCCACCCGAATTAGGATTTTTGGGTTGGGCACGGGGATTAAGGAAAAAGTGGTAGTGGAGTAGGTGTTGTGAGTAGAGTTGTCAATTCGGGAAAACGGGACGGGACGGGACGAAACTATGAAATCCCGCAATATTACGGGACGGGACGTCCCAAATTCTAGGGGTGGCCAATCGTACCAAACAAAACCTACCAACCGAGTACCAGCCGAACCGAGAGCTTTGGTATACCGACAGTCGGTATACCGAAAGTTCGGTACGGTAGTACCGAACCGAGTTTGCAGTATTGGTTGGTACACGGTACACAAAAGTGAGTTCGGTTGGTATACCGTGTACCGAGTTTATTTTTATAAAAATAATGTTTATTGTATATTTAATAATTTAATAGAAAAGTAAGTATATAAAAAAACTAAAAAAACTAAAAAAATGTGTTATTTAAAATTCCAGTCAGTTTTTTGATTGTTTCAGTTAGTTTTTGACAGTTTCAGTTAGTTTTTTAGACAGTTTCTCAGTAAGTTTTTAACAGTTTCAGTTAGTTTTTGACAGTTTCAGTTAGTTTTGACAGTTTCAGTTAGTTTTTTGACTGTTTCAGTTAGTTTTTGACAGTTTCAGTTAGTTTTTTGACTGTTTCAGTTAGTTTTTGACTGTTTCAGTTAGTTTTTTTTTACTGTTTCAGTTAATTTTTGACAGTTTCAGTTAATTTGTCTTCCACTTTTCCTTCTTTGGTAGAGGTGTAGTACCAACCGTACCAAGAAGTTGGTATACCGAGTTTGTTGGTACGGTACTGGTACTCATTTTCATGTACCAACTTCATCTTGGTTGGTACTGGTACAAGGTAGAAAATGTTGGTATACCTACCATGCCACCCCTACCAAATTCTTCGCGAGACGAAAAATCCTCGTCCCGTCCCATCCTACCTCGGGACGCGGGACAAATGCGGGACAAGAAGACGCTAATATTATAAAACTAAAATCTAACTAAGATGATGCGAAAACATTAAATTTAAAACATAAGATTAATCTTTTACAATCCAACAAGATCAAAACTTTTTATTTCATAAAATAGCTTAATCAACACACAAAAAACAATGGATAGTTGAAAGAAAAAACTAAAAATTTAGTGCTAAAATATCTTTGAGGTTAAAAAAATTAACATTAAAATTAAAATTAAAAAAATGCGGGACATCCCGTCCCGTCCCGCTTTGTCCCGCGTCCCAAACGCAATGTCCCAAATAGACCCGTTTTTATACGGGATTAGAATATATTATCCCATCCCGTCCCATTTATATGGCAGGACGGGACGTCCCGACGGGACGATCCAAAATTGACGGCTCTAGTTGTGAGTATGAAAAGTAAAGTATGAGAAAGAAATGGGGTAGAGAATAATGAGTGGAAAGTTGTTGTGAGTGTGAATGCGTGTCCCATTAAATAAAACATTTTCATTTTTGGGTTGTCCCAATTCGAATAGAACACCCAAAATGAAATTTGTCCAGATTCGAGTGGGACGGCCGTTTCATTTGAAGAGTAAAAAAAAAATGAGTGGCTTCAAGAATATGCCGTGGACTACAACGTTGTAAAACCCTAAAGACAAAAACTTGTGTGAGAACACTCCAACCCGTCTCATGGGTGAGACGGGTCATTTTTTTTGACCCATTACCCGACCCACAACCCTGCTCCAGGACCCATGGGGGGACCCTGCCACGTGGCAGCCCCCCATTGGCCCAAAAAAAAAAAAAAATTTTTTTTTTTTTTTTGCTTTTTTTTTAAATTTTTATATTTTTTTTTTGGTTTTTTTTCGGTTTGTGAAAAGTAATAGTTACCATCTCTTAAAGTAATAGTTACCATCTCTTAAAGTAATAGTGTATATCCTATGTTTTTTCGTTTGCCAAAAGTAATACTTATTATAACTAAAATGTAACAAACGTGTTATTTATATGTAATAGTATTTGTAAATAATTGTAATACATATATATAGATATCTATTTGTTTTCAAACAATAAGTTACAATGGGGTCAAATTTATCATGATACATGTAAAAGTATTACATTATCTATAGAAATCTGTTACAATTTCGTCAATCAAAGTGTTACATTTACTTGTATAAACTTACTATTACATTCATATACATAAGTTATTACTTTTCAAATGGGTAAAAACGAGCTTTTTTTTTTTTAAAACAAGTATTACGTTTACTTATGAACAATGTTACTTTAAGAGATGGTAACTATTATTTTTTGCTAAACCACTGAAAAGCCAAAAAAAAAATATAAAAACTAAAAAAAAAATAAAAATAAAAAATCGGCCAATGGTGGGTTGTCATGTGGCGGGTTCGGCCCATGGGTCATGGGGCGACCCGTCTCATGCATGAGACGGACGGATCCCCTTGTTCTCCCCCCCCCCCCCCCCCCCCCCCCCGGTTTGTAGTTGGCCCCAAAACTATCAGCCGACTAACTGATAATCACCGGAGATTCCCAATTCCGTTTTAAGTCTCCAAAACTCTAGGGCAGCTATTATCACCGACCAGTCAAAATTAGGGCACCTTCACCACTCTTTAGCTACACAGATTGTATTGTAGCAGGACTCAATGGATTTTTCGGTGGATGGCGAAGCTGCAGAAAATTCGGTTAGGTAATTTTCCTATTTTTTCACAAAATTTCCGCTACTCTGCTGGATTCTTTTGGTAATCGCTAAGTGAATCTGTTTTTGTGTTGGTAGTCTAAAAGGTGGTGATAGCAACATGATGATCTTGCCAGGAAAGAAGAAGACGAATAAAAACAAGGGTAAAAATCAGGTATAGACTGCAAAATAATGTGTTGAATAAAGAATTTTAGTTACTCCCTCTGTCGTCACTGTTTTTCGAACATTTATTCCGGGACAAAGGTAGTATAATGCGCCTATAACTTTGTTATTTTTTGATGGTGCTGGAAAAGCTTAAGAAGAGGGATACCCCCAAATTGAGCAAGTCGCAGAAAAGAAAGTTGAGGAGGCTAGAGGTTTGTGCAGTACCTGTAACGTTTAGTCAGTCTTGTTTGATTGAATTATAGTTTGATTGCTCCTTTCTCAATGTAGGAGGAGAAAGAGAAAGAGGTTCTCTTATCCAAAAGCATGGAGACGTTGGAGTATGATGCTACTTTATATCTTTTATATTAAAGATCTTAATATGATGAAATCTAGTTTAATCACAAAAGATTAATTCCTTACATTTCTGGCATTAATTCATTTTTCAGGAAGTACAAAATTCCGGAGGATGCATATTCACTTATGTGGTCTTCGGGGAATTTGGGTCAGGTTCGGATCGTAATCTGTACTTTTGAAATAAAGTACTACCTCTGTCCCAAAATGAATGTCCGTTTTTTTTTTCAAAATTACTCTTGATCAAGAGCAAATTTGAAAGTTTTTGGGACATTCATTTTGGGACGGAGGGAGTACTATTGAATTATAGGTTGCTAATAGGATTTCATTATGCAGGTTGAAACTGTCCGTGAGAAACGTAGGAGGGAAGTGCAGTTTGCGAAGGCAGGCTTGCTGTTGTCTCAATCTGATCAACCTGCCAAGAAAAGAGCTAGAAAAGGTTCTTTTAATGAAATTGAACCTGAATCCGACCAAATTGAGTCTAAGCAAGGTTCCAACGGTAATGACTCTCCGCAACCAGTGTTGAGAGTAAGAGAAATTACACCTGACAAACCTGATCCTCAGGTATATACTGAAGAACACCTTGCATGTGGCAATCAAGATGATGCTATTGGTGTATCAAATGGTGTCATTTTAGAAAGGGATCTTGCCAACGAGAATACTAATACACCCATGCTAGAAGATCAGCGGAGTCCATTGCTGACATCAAATTCTAATGGAAGAAATATAACGAACTCACTGGTACACTCATTATCTGGCTATAGTAATGCGTTCGTATGTTCTTGTTACCTAGGCATTTTAATCTTGTTTACTAGCTGACTTGCGTAGGGGCTTAACATGGAACAGGAGGTAGTAAACAAAAGTCATTATCCAACTACGAGCTGTGGGAGTAATCCAGTTATATGTCCTCCCGATAGAATTCTACATACCCCTACTGTAGTACGTGTATCAAGGCCCAAGGAGGTTGAGGAGAACAGGACGAATCTCCCTATAGTCATGATGGAGCAGGAGATAATGGAGGCTATAAATGAAAATACTAGTGTTATTATATGTGGAGAGACGGGGTGTGGAAAGACCACCCAAGTTCCTCAGGTGAGGCTAAGTGATGCTGCTCTAATCTGTAATCACTGCCTAGATTAATATTTCTACATTGATACTGATCATAGCTCTTGCTTCTGGCGTTTCAGTTCCTTTTTGAAGCTGGCTATGGTTCAAAAGGCAATACGGTCAGAAGTGGTATTATCGGTGTGACCCAACCACGCCGTGTTGCTGTCCTTGCAACAGCCAAGCGAGTGGCATTTGAGCTCGGTCTTCGCCTTGGGAAGGAGGTTGGTTTTCAAGTTAGGTATGATAAGAGAGTCGGAGACAATTGCTCCATCAAGTTCATGACAGATGGGATTTTGCTTCGAGAATTGCTGGTATTACTTCTTCTCAAGTCATCCTTTCTTATACATGCAATCTGACACTTATTCTTATAAATGGATTCTTCGTGACCTCACCATGATCTAAATTATATATGATGGTTGAGTGATATGCTCATTGTCTCATGAAATTTTACTTGAGTTTTTTCATTGAACGGTGCAATTTATGTGAGATTAAGATGCATTTTCTTTGTTGTTTGGGAACCTTTCAGAGGTTGTTATGCGTGTGTTTGTGTATATGTATATTATTTGTTTTTGTTTGTTTTTGGGGAGGATAGGGAAGAAGGATGGGGTGTTAATGGAAAGTGCTGTTCAAATATGCCTGTGATAGCACTGCATATCCTTGAATGATGATGAATAATCATTTGCTTGTGATATGGATTTAACCCATCCATTACAGCTCATCTCTATGGTGAACACTCACTAATCATTCACAAATTGAACTGAAATTTTTCATAGCTCACGTTAATGGTGTCCATCAGAGAATTTTGTAAGCTCTGATTAACTATTTTAGTATGTTGTCAAAATTATTAGCTTTGATACTCCATCCGTCCCGAAATGATCTTCCCACTTTTTTTGCCTGCGAAGGTATTTTGAGCAATATATTAAGTTTATTTAATTATTCAAATGAAATTTTAAAACTTGTTATTGATACAAAATTATTTGTTTTGATACTCCGTCCCGAAATGACCTTCCCGCGTTTTTTAGATTTTCATTACGATTACTAAATCAACTTTAAATTACTGCTCAAAGTACTTCCGTATTGACGACAAAAAAAGTAGGAAGTTCATTTCGGGACGGAGGGAGTATTATAGTAATTTGAATGTTAGAAGTGTTAAGATACCTAAGTCAATAACTTAAAAGGAAATGCGAATAAATTTTTTGTACTACCTCAGTACCTCTTCTAGTTGTTGGTTCGGTCGGTCAAAGGCCCGTTAGTTTGAGGAAAAGGATTCTAATAAGTGTTAGATATAGATGTTTCTTGATTGTTATGGCTATCGAGTTTTAGCTGATTTGTTTAATTAGGCTATATTGTGTTAATGCACTGCTCTTTCACTGGCATTACCCCTCTTTAAAACCGATCTTGACCTCTCTACTTTGTTACGTTTTGTCGCAGACTGATTTTCTATTGAAGAAATACTCGACCATTATTCTGGATGAGGCTCATGAAAGGAGCTTGAATACAGACATACTTATTGGAATGCTTTCTCGTATTATACAAACGCGACAGGTGAGAGATGAATATTTTTTATGCTTATATGCTTTTACATTTGCATATATCACTTTTCTTGTGTAGCTGATTTATGATCGAGTGGAATTTTTTCCTCTGACTGTCTTGTCTTTTGTGTTCTTCCTATTCTTGTATATCATGTAGTTTACATCACCTTTGATTGCAGAAAATATACGAGGAGCAGAATAAATATGAACTGTCAGGAGGAACTGTAAGCCCTGAAACTAGGATATTTCCTTTAAGACTTATACTGATGAGTGCTACCTTGCGGGTTGAAGACTTTGTGTCCGGAAGAAGAATTTTTTGCAACCCCCCACCTGTAATAGAAGTTCCGACCCGACAATATCCAGTTACCGTACACTTCTCAAAGAGGACAGAAATTGTGGACTACATTGGCCAAGCCTATAAAAAGATTATGTCAATTCACAAGAAACTGCCACCTGGCGGCATACTTGTTTTTGTGACTGGGCAGAGGGAGGTAGAGTACTTGTGCCAGAAGTTGCGTAAAGCTTCTAGGGAAATGACAAAGTCCAAAGCGAATAAAGAGGTACCTATTGCCACTGAAGATGACTATCAAAAGGGATTTGATATGAAAGAGTTAGATGAAGCATTTCAGATTCAGGAGAACTCAACTGAACAACAAACTGACCGGTTTAGTTCTTTTGATAGAGATTATGATAATATGTCTGAAGATTACTCTGATTCTTCCTATAATTCAGATGATGAGAGTGATTTTGAAGTGGAAGGGGATTCCGCTGAGCTGCAAAATTTGGAAAATGATGGCAACGTAGCAGATCTTTTAGGTGAGGATGGAAATCTAACCTCTCTTAAGGCTGCTTTTGAAGCTTTGGCTGGAAAAAGTACTCTTGTTGATTCTGAGGCAAACAAGGTTATTCCTGCTAGTCCCGGAGCTATAGACCAATCAAATTCCAGCTCGGGGGAGAAAGAGGTTAAAGTAAATACTCCTCCTGGTTCAATGTGTGTGCTTCCCCTTTACGCGATGCTTCCTGCATCACAGCAGCTTCGTGTGTTTGATCAGATTAAGGAAGGAGAGCGGTTAGTTGTTGTTGCAACTAATGTAGCCGAAACCTCTTTAACTATCCCAGGTATTAAATATGTGGTTGATACGGGAAGAGAAAAAGTCAAGAACTACAATTCGTCCAATGGGATGGAGTCATATGAAGTACAGTGGATAAGCAAGGCATCTGCATCTCAGCGTGCTGGACGAGCTGGAAGAACCGGACCCGGTCACTGTTATCGTCTCTACTCCTCTGCAGTCTTTAATAATATATTTGCGGACTTCTCAGGTGCTGAAATATCGAAAATACCTGTTGATGGTGTTGTCCTACTAATGAAATCTATGGGTATTGATAAGGTAACATTCACACTTATTTGAGGCTCATTTTTATTTCTTAGGTGCATAAAGAGTAAAACTTGCTTTCTATTTCGGTGAAGAAATATAAATGACTACCAGAAACAAGTTTTTTTTTTTTTGGCCATTCAACTTTTCAAGTACATGCCGGGTAGGAGTTTGAACCCTCACTGCTTCCTATGGAAGTGTGAGGGGTGCCAAGCTCATTGGCTCCAGAAAAAAAGTTCTTAAATTTCCTTTTTCTCTTCAAATTTTCCGGACTTGGCCTTCATCAACTTCATTGGAGGGAAACTATTTCTCTCAATGTTAGGGGCTGAAATATCGTTCCGTCTAACCTTGTCAGTGTAACCAACAATAATGTTCCAAGTCGTCAACTCCCTATTTTAACCCATAAATTGCATATTATGTGTGGATTTTATCAATCCTCGACTATCAGAAGAAAATTCATATAGAGAGAGCTTTTGGCGGGTTTGCGTTATGATTTGACAAAATTACACTTCAGCTACAGTTTCCCTCTCTACATCATCTTTCTTGTTTTGAAATTGTTTGTTCTATTAATGACGTCGATTACAATATTTGTGTTCTTCTGTATTCTAGGTTGCAAATTTTCCATTTCCAACTCCTCCCGAGGTTGCCGCTTTGATTGAAGCAGAGCGCTGCTTAAAAGCTCTTGAAGCACTTGACGCTGAGGGACGAATGACTCCTTTGGGAAAAGCCATGGCTAGGTATCCTATGAGCCCTCGCCATTCCCGAATGCTCCTTACAACTATTCAAATCATGAAAAAGGGAAAAGGTTATGCACGGAGAAACCTAGTTCTGGGATATGCAGTTGCAGCAGCTGCAGCTTTGAGTGTTTCAAACCCTTTTGTTATACAGTTTGAAGGAAGTCAAACGGAGACAGATGGGTTAAAAGACAAGAATTCTGATGTTTCCGGCAGTGAGAAAGCTTTGGAAAAGGAAGAAAAAATGCAGAAAAAGAAACTGAAAGAACTTGCTAAAGTTTCCCGTGAAAAATTTTCAAACCCAACAAGTGATGCTTTGAGCATAGCCTATGCTTTGCAGTGTTTTGAACTATCCGAAAACCAAGTAGATTTTTGCAATGAAAACGCACTACACCTCAAAACCATGGAAGAAATGTCAAAGTTGAGAAAACAACTTATGAACTTGGTGTTTAATCAAAGCGTTTGTGATTCACCGCATGAATTCTCTTGGGATTATGGATCGATGGCTGATGTGGAATGTTCTTGGAGGGAATTCTCTGATAAGAATCCGTTGTTTCTGAACGAGGAGGAAGTTTTGGGCCAAGCTATATGTGCTGGCTGGGCTGATAGGGTTGCTAGACGTATCAGAGGTGTTTCAAGATTATCAGACGGGGAAAGAAAAGTTAGTGCTATGCGTTATCAAGCTTGCATGGTAAAAGAAACCGTCTTCCTTCACCGTTGGTCAAATCTTTCCAGAACTGCCCCTGAATTTTTGGTATATAACGAACTTGTACACTCAAAACGACCATACATTCATGGAGCAACCAGTGTGAAGCCGGATTGGCTTGTAAATTATGCCCATCCTTTATGCACCTTCTCGGCCCCACTTCCAGATCCCAAACCTTATTATGAACCAGTAACCGATGAAGTTTTCAACTGGGTCACTCCAACTTTTGGCCCTCATTTATGGCAACTCCCTTTGCACAGTTTGCCAGTAAAAGATCATTTTCACCGGGTGGCTGTATTTGCTTATTCGTTGCTGGAAGGAATTGTTTTGCCATGTGTAAAGCGGGTCCGCAAGTTCATGGCAGCCTCACCCGCTATTATACTGAGGCCAGAAGCATCAGGCCATAAACGAGTTGGGAACCTTCTTTCTAAGTTGAAGACCAGATCAAGAACTATTGACAGTTCTGCCATGTTAAGAAAGGTTTGGACTGAGAACCCTAAAGAGTTGTATCCGGAGATTTTAGATTGGTTTCAAGTGGGATTTCACGATCAATTTGATGAGTTTTGGGCGGAGATGCAACGTGAAGCTCAGTTAGATCCACAGGAGCGGTTTCCCAAGTTGGGCAAGAGAGAGAAAAATAGAAAAAAGTCATCTACAGTTAAGAGAGTTAGAATTGTCTAACACAAAATGTAGAACCATTTTAACATTATAAAGATGAACACTAGGGAAGCAGCTTAAGATTTTGCTGACAAGAGTTCTCCAAACTGGTATGTACATTTGCCACTTTTTTTTTTTTTTAATATTATTCATGTCCTTTCTAATTCTTATAGATTGTTTTGCATTTTGGTATTGACTTGTGTGCTTTCAATGCAGGTTCTTTATTTAAAACTGATTTCCGGATCTTGCAATGAAGAAGAAAATTGATGTATTCCCAATCCCTTCTTGCTGCCATAGGTGCGTGTATACGCACTCTAGTTCTATATTCTTTTTCTCTTCTGTATAATTTGAACTTTTTGGAGCAAGATGAGCTTATTTAGCTGTCCTTTGAGGTTTTTGCCAAAGATTTTGTAGTTCAGCAAAGTCAATCTTCAAGTCTTTGCAGAAATAGGTGCACCCCCACCCTACCCACCCAACAAGGTGGTACTATTGCAGTGAAATGTAAACTATTTAGTGGCTGAATCATCTCGAGAGTGAATGATCTTATTCTTTTAAGCCAATTGATTATGTTCTTTCCACAACTGGTAAACTTGTGTAAAGTATTATTTGATGATGCATGCAATGAACAAAATCCGTATGTTTTTGTTGGGTGCAGTTTTTTTTTTTTTTTGACAAGTTTGTATAGTATCATTCATTCAACAACGCAATTGTCATCGTCTTACAATTCCTATAAAGTTTATTAACAAATTCCTATAAAGTTTATTACAAATCCATTGCCCCGCGCCATTTGAATGAATGATGGCCTGTAGACACTACAAACTACCCCTGTGGGACTTGAAGGATAAAGATTCTCCACCACTTGTTCCCTGTAGGTGTTGAATCTGAGATCAAGACTTTACGCATACACCCGAATACCGCTAGGCCAAGAGGTTTGGTGGGTTAGGTGCATTTGCTTGGCCCATTGTCTTAGATCATCCACAATGGTAGAGCTCTTTTAAAGAGCTTTTTTGTAATTCCAATGTCACATCTACTTCTAGTCAACAATGGTAAAAAGCTGTAAGAGCACCCACCGTGGTGCCTTTTTATTGGGGTCATGGCTGATGTGGAGGCTAAGCCTCCAACAATGGTGACTTTTGCATAGGTCTTTGGATGACCGACTTCAAAATTGGGCTGGAGAAAGACCTCCGGGCTTGGGAAAAAAGTGGGCCTTCTCCCACTTGCTGATGGCCACACACGGTCAAAAACAGTCTTGGAAAATGGAGAGTGCACTACACTCTCTCTCAAATGGCTGCAACAAAAATTTGGTCTGCCACCAAAGTGAAAATGGGCTGGCAAAGTTTAAAAAAAAAAAAAGAATCCGTTGAGATTCTATTGTATGCTAAAATTATGTAATGTTATGTTTTAATTTGTGTTGTATGCTAAATTATGTATTATATAATAAGATGTTATTGACTTATTAATATAAATTATTATATTTGTTAAATGATAATAATATTAAAATAGTTATTTAATTATTAATTAAAATGTCATAAATAAAATTAGATTATTATCATATATATTTAATAATAACATAATAATATGAATAATGATAATAATTGGTATAGAAATGAGTAGGAAAGAGAAAATAAAGTGGTATAGTAAAAATTATGAGAGAGAAACTGATGACCTTGGTCACTACTGTGGGTAAAATGGTGTGAAGTTATGGTTATTGATGACTGATGACGTGGAGCTGATGTGGAACCATGACTCTGGTCACCACTGCGTATGCTCTAAAGAGCTTTTTCATAAAAACAAAAAGCTCTAAAAAAACTCCCATTGTAGATGCTCTTATGTTTATGTTGGGTGCGAATGTGACGAGCTGTGGGCAGTTGAAATAAATGTATCAATTGAAAACACTTTTTATGTTTGTGTCATCTAATTGCAGAGCATTTACATAAAGCGTACGATTTATATTCATTCATATAGACGGTCCCAATTAGTGAGGGTGCGGGAGCAAAAAGAGTATTAATACGTTTAAAATTGTGTACTACTCACTATATATATATATATATGACCATTCCACAAGACACTAGTTCTTTAGGAAATCCATGTTCGGTCGTGTAGGGAGGATTGTGCGTTCGGTCTTAAATTTAATATTATGGTCAAGTTAATCTAAAATTATCAAAATGAATACGGCCCTGTACTTGATAGAGTAAAATACCGAAGGCAAATTGACAAACATCCTGCTATATAGAGGACTAAATTGACATCCATGTTCAACATTTCTCTTACGTCCCAATATTCAAATTTGCTTTTGATTAAGAGCAACATATCTTACTACCTCCATCCAAATATCCAGAATCGTTTTCGAGAGCAAATTATCATTCTGGGACAAAATACATTGTAGTGCATGATCAGATCTAGTAGTAAAGGACTACAGCAACACTTGCATTCAAGTTGAACATATGGTAACAGAAAATAAGACATACTGTGGCTAGGAAAGAATAATAGGCCTGCTTGGGTTTGATACGGAAACCAGCAAAAATACTACTACCCTAAATGAGTGTCCAAATTTCATTTTAAGGGACATCTGAAAATCTCAACTCTTTGTACAATTTGATGGCAAAGATTCATATATAATCTTGTAATCTCATTTCCAAACATTTAGTTTTGCACGCATAAAAAAACCGGTGAAAACATTTTCGAAAAAAAAAACATTTAGGGACAAAGTTATGTTAAAAAAAGACACTCATTTTGGGACAAAGATTTTTTGAAAATGGACACTCATTTAGGGATAGAGGGAGTAATTAGAACACTATCTCAAGTAAACAAATAAGATAAATCAAACAACGAACAAAAATTAAAAATAGAATAAAACATCCTTAGTATCAAGATTGAAGTCTTCCTTCTAAGTAATATTGTTCCCAGCTTGAAATTCAAAAACAAGATACAGGTCAAAAAACTAAATTTGGACGCTAACAAAGGCATCAACATAACCTTCATCCACAATCATTAACGAGCTCACTTCTTTGCTTTCTTCGATGCCCTGGAAAAGATCAAAAACACAATTAATTGAAATAACATTTTTCAAACAACTACTAAACATGAAAACCATAGTATTTCTGAAACACTCACTTTGTTGGTTGAGCTGCAGCAGGGGCAGCTGCAACTGGTGCTGGGGCTGGTGGTGCTTTCTCAACTGGACCCTGCATATATTCAAAAGGAAATATGAGCCGAAAAAGTAGGACAAATAAATAAACAAAAGGTATATTACCTCTGTCCCAATATGATTCAAGAAAACTCCGGGAGGTCAAATTGATATGCCTGTTCATTTCAAATTTACTCTTGATCAAGAGTAAATTTGAAATAGTTATGGACATTCATTTCGGGATGGAGTACCACTTTGATTGACGAGACATACCTGAGCTAAACGTTCCTCTCTTCTGGCATGTTTCCTTTCCCTGCTAGCCTTGTTCTTTGCACGCTTAGCCTCGAACTGATCAGACAGTGTCTTTTCCCTAGCCTTCTCAGCCTTGGATTTGTGAATGCTCTCCATGAGCACACGCTTGTTCTTGAACACGTTACCCTTCACCTTCATGTACATGTCGTGGTACATGTGCTTGTCAATCTTCTTTGCTTCACGGTACTTGCGAAGCAAACGCCTTAGCACCCTCATCCTCCGCATCCACAGAATCTTTGTGGGCAACCTTGCTTCCCTAGTACCCTTGCGCTTACCTATACCGAGGATATTGAATTAGATTCCTTACAAAGATCATCCACTCATCCACTTATTTTATTGACAAGGCACAAAATAAATTTATAGGACATCCTAGAATGAGTAAAATCTGATTTGAAACAAGCTAGGTTGTCCCGGGTCTGTGAAATACATAAGGTAGAACTAAATTAATAGGAGATCTCGTCTTGCTTGAAATTGTTGATGAAAGCCAGTTTGGTGAAGAGTACATTTGGTATCAAAGAGCCAAAATAGTTCTCCTTTAATAATCATGAACTATCACAAGGACATTGCTTAAAGTTTGAACCAAAATGAATTATTACCATATCCAGAATGTCTCCCCTTCCTCTTTGCCTCCTTCATTCGGCGTGCACGAGATCGTGAGTGGATCTTGGTTGGCTTCCTGATAATGAAACCATCCTTGACCAACTTCCTGATATTCTGCCCTGCAATCCACAAACAATATAACAATCACATTGAGCTTGAAACTCGATAAAACAAGTTCAAGAAGGTAAAAAAAAAAAAAAAACTCTAGTAATGTAAGAGCATATAATTGAACCATTGACAATTATTAACTGCCACAAATGCAAACCTCAAGAGTGTATAAACAAAATTCTACAGGCTACATTCACAATTTGTGTTCTGCTAATTAGTTTTTCTTCTACTTCCGATTCACCTCTAAATGAAGAAGAATATGATCAAAATGTGCTGACCTACCATTAAACAAATAAAGCACATACTATTAACAGTTCTTAAAATTAATCTACGCCGTATTATTTAGCAGGTATCCCGCTAATTGCAACCAAGCAAATCGAATGGTAAATCTTGAAATTGATTGAACAAAGCTTGTCTAACACAACAAATGAAATCAGTGAGCAATTCCATCAAGGACTAATACTCAGATTACTATTGTATTTAAGACTGTATCATAAATTTACAATATGAATTATCGAATCTCACTAACTCATAGATAAGGAATACACAGAATATCATTCTAAAACCTAATGAGCCTCTATAAATCACTCCTAAAAACAGCAAAATCAACAGAACTCATTTATAAACGACACATGCCGCGAAACACAGAATCGAAATCTTCTTCAATCCTATTACATATCGAGCGCCAAAAACAAATTACAACACTTATAAATGATACGACAATAAACAGCTATGAAAAAACAAACACGCCGCAAATCATAAGCAGAAATGAAGCTCGGGTAGCAATATTATGCACAAAACAGCGAATTCAAACAGCTCTAGATAATTAAAACGCGATCATATTCATCGGAAAACGATATTAAACAAGAATTGAAATGAAATGGAGATGAAAACTCACTGGAATTGGCCATGGAGATCTCACTGACTTCATTAGGATCGAGCCAAACCTTGCCCTTTCCACACTTGAGGACGCTCGAGGCGAGCCTCTTCTGCAGCTTCAGCGACACCATCTCTCTCTCTCTCCCCACTTCTCTCTCTCTCTCTGTATGAGCTGCGAAATAAAAAAAGAGAGAAGGTTGCGAGATTATGATAAGCTTTTTATATCATCCGCGTACGATTGCCCTAGGGTTTTGGTCAATTGGGCCTTAAAATTTGATTTGAAATGGGTGTATAGCCCATTAAAATAAAACCCAGTTTACTGGTCCATATATGGACACAATCCATAAGGTTGGGGTCAATCATATGATATGGTTGTTGGAACTTGGCAACAAGGCCCAGAAGTTAATAGGGTTTTCATTTGAAAAATAAGAAAGCCTTTTTTTAATTAATACTCACGGTCCCAAAATGATGTTCACACTTTTTCACCGTTACTACGAAAGAAATTTAAGAAATAAATCTTAAATTGATTTAATTATACTAATGAAATCTAAAACTATTTTTTGATACACCATCAATAATATCGTTAATAATAAATTTTAGATTTTTATTTGAATAATCAAATCATACTAAAATCATTGCTCAAAGTTTCTTTGTAGAAATGGCGAATAAAGTGTGAAGATCATTTTGGGACGGAGGTAGTATAAAATTTACACTCATTTTTTTCAAGTAAGTTCTTATGAAAAATGTGTTTTTACTAGTGATTAAGAAAAACATGTTTTTTAAAATATATAGTAATATTTTTGTAAATAACTGAGTTATAAAATAGGCGGTGTCATTTTTGTAGATAATTTGTAAGTGCGCATATGCATCGTAAATATCGGTGTTAATGTTAATGTTATAAAGTAACGTGCATTCATACTATTCATGCTAACATTTATAAACATTCAAAGTATATAAACTGACGTTTTTTAAAAGAGCAATGCTAGGGGCAAAAAATAAGCTCACAAAATGAGGTGGCGATATTTTATTGGTTACATCGATAATGGACCTGCCACACTTTACTTAAAAACACCAATAAAATCATGAAACATAGGATTTTATGAGCAAGAATTTGTGACTCTTTTGTGCCCATAGTATTATTATTTTTAATAAGTAATAGTGGTAGTGTTAAAAAGTGACAATTATTTATAGTGGCGTTTATAAACATTAAAACTTAGAGCTTTTAATAAGTGTCGGTGATAGTGTTAAACAGAGCGAGTACATTTGTTAAAGAGTGTCAGTCAATCTCACCATGCTCAATAAGTTTAAGTTATTCATAAGAATGTCACCGCACACTTATAAAACAAGTATAAGTTATTTACAGATTGTTTCCGCCTCTTTCAAAAAGCGAAATATGAGAAAGAAAGAAAGTGGGGGTAAAGAATAGTAGGTGATTGGTGTTATGAGTATAAAAGTAAACTATGAGAGATAATGAGTGAGATAAATAGTAAAGATGTTTTGCCATTTTAGTTGAGGAAGTGTAACTTATCTATGAGACACCCTAAAAAGAAATTTGTCTACATAGTTATGATATGAAAGGAGTATGCCAATTATAAGAGGCAGGCTAGTCGTATACTCCTTCCGTCCGACCCGAATTAGAATTTTTGGGTTAGGCATGGGGATTAAGGAAAAAGTGTTAGTGAAGTAGGTGTTGTAAGTATGATAAGTGAAGTAGGAAAGAGAAAGTGGGGTAAAGAATAATGAGTGGAAAGTTGTTGTGAGTGTGAATATGGGTCCCATTAAATAAAACATTTCCTTTTTTGGGTTGTCTTAATACAAATGGGACACCCAAAATGAAAATTTGTCCTAATTCGAGTGGGACGGAGAAAATATATTAGTTATAAAAGCTGATTAGGATTTGGAAAAAAAAAAGTAACAAGAATATCTAGTTTTGTAATTGACTCTTCTTATTTTGAGTTTGAATTGAATATGGACTAAAGTGCATTAGAAAAGGGATGGCCCATAATGAATCAAATTCAGAATCACACCCTCACCTTCAAGGCAAAATGAAGATAATGTTCAAAGAAGGAAATAGTTCTAGAACTATTGGAAAAGTACTCCCTCTGTCCCTAAATGAGTGTCCATATTCAGAAAATCTTTGTCCCAAAATAAGTGTTTTTTTTAACATAACTTTGTCTCTAAATGTTCTTTTTCGATTTTTTTTCACCGATCGATCTCTTTATACTTGCAAAACTAAGACCATCTCCAACAGTTTAGTGCAAAAATTGCACTATTCTTTATAATAATGCAATTTTTACACCAAATGTTTCCAACAGTTTGCTTCAAATCTTTTACTAAATACGAATATAATAACAATATTCATTATTGTTTCACATATATAAATAATAGTAGGTTATATAATTTTATATTGTAAAATATTTTCATATATATCAAAAAGAAAAACAAAAAATGGATATTTAAAAAGAAAAAGAAGAAGTAAAACAAGATAGCGCAGCACTATCCCTTGCACCAAATTTGAAGCAAGTGATAGAGTTGCTCTATTAATAGAGCAATGCTTAGAGTTCCATTGGAGTAAAACAATACTCTATATTTAGAGTTTTGAAGTACCGTTGGAGATGGTCTAAGTGTTTGCAAAGAGGATTACAAGATTATATATGAATTTTTGCCACCAAATTGTACAAAAAATTAAGATTTTCATATGTCTTTTAAAATAAAATTTGGACACTCGTTTAAAGACAGAGAGAGTATTTAAAATGGTCCGCTTGAGAAATGCATGCATGCATGTATACCTAAAACGAATGGATGGGGAATTGTGGTAATACTCCCAAACCGAAGCTGTGGGCGCCGTTAATCTTCTGTCACCAAAACCAGCGGAGCCAACCGGTTTCCCGTTTATCATTTCCTTCTTTCTAAAGTAACGCCAGCTTTTAATTAAAATAATAATAATAAAAAAAATGAACTCAGAGTGCGTGTTTGCAACTTGTCCATTGTTAGGGGTGTCAGCGGTTCGGTTCAAACCGCGGTTTGAAACCGAACCGAACCGAACCAGGTGGTTTGGTTCGGTTTTTCTCCTTCCGTGGTTCAGCTCGGTTTGAAAAATAGCCTAAACCGTGCGGTTCGGTTCGGTCTGCGGTCTGAATTCTATAAACCAAACCGAACCGAACCGAACCTTCCCAAACCGAACTGCGGAACCGAACCGCAGAACCGATAGTCTAAACCGATAGTCCAAACCGCGATGTGGACCGTTGATCATTTGTAAATGTTAATCTGGACCATTGATTTATTATACTACATATAAAACATAAACCAAACCCCTACCTACCAGTCTCTCTCTCATTTTATTAGAACGACATAGGAGCGGCTCTCTCTCCCCCTTACTTGTGCTCAAGATCCGACGCCGACTACCCTTCTCCGGCCGCGATTGCTCAACCGCCGACGCCGACGCCGACTGCTCAACCTCCGATCGCTCCTCTCCGGTCGCGGCGCTCTCTCCACCCCTTCCTTCATATTTATCAGGTAATTCGAAACCCTAACTCGCCAAGGCTCTAACTTTATCTTAATCAACTATCAAGGCTCTAACTTTGTTACTTTGTTCTTCAATTTCATTTTGACTACAGTTTTGATAGGAAGCAAGGCAAGATCTCGGCCATGGCTAGTGACGATGTATGTTCTTCATTGAACTGTATTTTTTCCCAAATTGTTTTGTTACTAGTACTACTACTAGATCTCTATTGCTGAAGATTGATTCCCCTTTACTTTTCCAATCTTTTTTTTTTTTTTTTTTTTTTGTGTGTGTATCTAGAGACTGTACTACTGAGTAATGACCCAAATCCCATTTTAATTGAGTTTCTTATGTCTTGTCCCTTTTTAGGTCCATATGTCAAAGAAGCGAAAAGCACCGTCAACCCAAGACACTGAAGTTGATTCATCTGTTGTTGGTGGTGGTGATGCAAGAAGTAAAGCCTTTACATCCGCAGTTTGGGACCACTTTGATAAAGTCTTGGAAGGTAAAAAGCTATTGCATTCTTTTTGTAAGTATTGCAAGAAGAAATATGCTTCCTCTTGTGGAACTAGCACCCTTACAAACCATTTAGCAAAGTGTCCTAAATATCCTTATAATGAGGTGAAGAAAAATCAAAAAACACTTGAGAATTTTAAAAATGGGGAAGGGGAAAGCAAGTTGATTCCTTGGCAATTTGATCAAGATAAGAGTAGAGAAGCTCTTGGAACGATGATAATAATTGATGAGCTTCCTTTTAGATTTGTTGAGCATGCGGGGTTCAAACACTTTATGAGTGTTGTTCAGCCTAGGTTTGAGATAGTTTGTCGTAACACCATAGCCAAGGATTGTATGGAAATATATAATAATGAGAAGAAAAGGTTGAAACGGGACTTATCTTTTAATGCTCATAGGATTTGTCTCACAACTGATATATGGTCTTCCTTGCAAAACTTGAGTTATATGGTTCTCACTGCACACTTTATTGACAAAGAATGGATATTACACAAGAGAGTTCTTAACTTTAAAGTTGTTAATAGTCATAAAGGTATTGCAATTTCTGGTGCAATTGAGGCTTGTATGCTTGATTGGGGTATTGACAAGGTTTTGACTCTCACGGTTGATAATGCTTCATCTAATGACACTACTATTGATCATTTGAAGAAAAAACTTATTAGGAAAGGTGGACTTGTTTTGGAGGGTGAGTTTTTTCATATGAGGTGTTGTGCCCATATTCTCAACTTAATTGTTAGAGATGGAATTGGAGAAATAGATGAATCCATTAGTAGAATTCGCCAAGTTGTGAGGTATATAAGGGGCTCCCCTCAAAGAGCACACCTTTTTCAAGAATTTTGTGAGAAAGAAGAAATTGAGCATAAAAGCAAGTTAGTCCTTGATGTACCAACTAGGTGGAACTACACATATCTCATGTTAGAAACTGCTCTTAAGTTCAAAAAAGCATTTGAAGTCATGGAACTAGAGACTACTTTGAATAATGATCTTCCTAATGGTTGTCCTACCGAACATGATTGGTGTCGTGCTAGTACTTTGTGCAAGTTCTTGAAAGCGTTCTATGATATCACTAGGAGACTCTCGGGTTGCTTGTATGTGACCTCTAACTCGTATTTCCATGATATGTTCTTTATTCAGAAGAGTTTGATTAGTTGGGCTAATAGTAACAACGATGATGAATTGAAGGCCATGGCAAATTCAATGCAAAAAAAGTTTGACAAGTATTGGGGTGATATGAGTAAGATTAATATGAATCTTTTACTTGCCGTTGTCTTAGATCCTCGATTCAAGTTGAATTACTTGAAGTTTTGTTATAGTTCCATTTATAATGTTGATAAGGTGAGTGAACTTGAAAAGAGAGTGAAAGATGCATTATTTCGTATGTATTCTGTTTATGAGGTGATTGATAAAAATTCTAAAGCAAATGAGAGAGTAGAAGTAATTGATGATGAAGCGGAAAGTAAGACTGATTCTTCGTGTGATAATGATATTGAAAACATGCAAGATGCATATCTTAAACATTTGGAGGAAGTGGATGATGGTGCAAAGTCCGAAATTGAGAGATACTTGGATGAAATTGTTGAGAAAAAAGTTAAGAACTTTGATATTTTGTTATGGTGGAAAGTGAATGCACATAGGTACCATGTTCTCTCCTTAATAGCAAAAGACATTTTGGCAATCCCCGTTACCACAGTTGCTTCGGAATCGGCTTTTAGCACCGCAGGTCGCGTCTTGGACCCATTTCGCAGCTCTTTGAGTCCCAAGGTTGCGGAGAGTTTGATTTGTGCACAAGATTGGTTGCGTGCCGCACCTCTTCCTATTGATGTTGAAATGAAGTTGGATGACTTTAGCGATGCAGAATCTGGTAAATTTACTATATATACAACAAAATTAATTTCAACAAATTCATTTATATTGTTTATATTATGTTTATTTATTTTCTTATGATTATAAGTTTATATCTTGCAGTTATAACTGAAAATACAGATCTTGTGGGTCCTTCGACCTTAAGAGAGTGATACTTGAATTGATCTCTGTAAGTATCCATCAACTTATATTATGTTCAAACTATAGTCTTTATTTATATATATACATATATATTTGGTTATTAAATAAATGTTAGCTTGTGATGACATGATTCTTTTGTTTAATAGGGGTTGTTTCTGGGTGGAGGTGGTGGTGCAAGTGGGAACATCAGTTCTGGTGAGTCTACTATTCGTGTAGTTGTTTACCCTAATCTTAAGGATTGACCTTTAGTGCAGATTAGTTTAAAGTCAATTCCTTTGACAGGAATTTTTAATTTACTATTAGTGCAGATTGGTTGTACATGAAATCTATTTTCTATTATGTGGTTCCTTTCTTGAATTTTATTACATTCAAATGAGCAATTTGATATAGACCCGAAGCCTCTGTCAAATGTATTTTGACTTTGTACTGTTAACAATATTTCTGCAGCTGCAGCACAGCAGGTAACAATATCACTCTAACAATAAACATTACAATCTCCAACAATGATGGTGTACTCAAGGTAGAGTCCCGGAAATTAAGCAGCAGGCCGAAAAATGAAACACACGACCTGCTTCTTAAGACACTAATAAACTGCAGATGCAACAAAATATCCTCGCATAGCCTGCCTGCCTGCTTTGTCCCCTGAAACATCTCTGTGTGGCCCCCCACCAATTCCTGTCTATTTGATGAGAGTATCACTTCACCAAAAGGTTCCACGCGACTACCTGGTCAAAGTGAGAATAGTTTTTTTTTTCGACGTTTTAGAAAATAGAGGCAATATTGTCGAGAAGTAAATATATCCATTCCTAGGTTGTGGCCTTACCAATTTTTTATCTTGACCACTGACTTGAAAGGCTTCGCCTCATGCAATTATCAGACGAACTATTTGACCCAGATATCGAAAAGCCTTCCTGGCTTCCACCAAACATTTGCTTTTCTCGTTGCGGGACCAGTTCTGCAATCGAAATCATGTTAACAATATTTCACTCTTAGTGTTACCCGTATTAAATCAAGTTCTTTGTTTTCTGTTTTGAAGGTGAAAGTGAAGCGCGCATTTTTGGATTATAGTTATTAGATGGCTGTGTTGAGCAAGTTCAGGAATTTTGGTACCAAGTTCTTTGTTTTCTGGTTTGCTGAAGGTGAAAGTGGCGCATTTTTGTTTTCTGGTTTGCTGAAGGTATTTTGGTACCAAGTACAATGTTTGTTTGGTTGACATTTGTTTAATGTTTGTTTAATGGTACTCTTAGTATTATTATGGCACTTTGTTTAATGGTACTCTTACCAGAATCAGAACAGGCCAACTATGTGTTTGTTTAATGTTTGGTTGACATTTGCTGATGGTTTGTATTTGTAACAATGATGAATGATGGTTTGTACTTTGTATTTGTAGTTGTGGTTGTGTAACACAACTATGTGTTACTGGATGGAAAATACAACAGCCTGTGTAGTTGTAGTTATAAGCAAATCGTCTGGCCTGTGTTATTAGTGTGATGGTTTGGCCCGCGGTTTGGCCCGCGGTTTGAACCTCGGTTTGAACCTCGGTCTGAACCTCGGTCTGAACCGCGGTCTGAACCGGAAAATCAAACCACGGTTTAAACCGAACCGAACCGAAATTTAATGGTTTGGTTTGGTTCGGTTTGTATCTTTCAACGGTTCGGTTCGGTTTGGGATTCCCCCGAACCGATGACTAGCGGTTTGGTCTCTAAAAACCCCCAAACCGAACCGAACCGAACCGTTTACACCCCTATCCATTGTCACGTACCTAAACTAAAACACCAAATTAGCAACCTCTTCCCTTCTTGTTTGACCTTTTCATGTTTACTTCTTAGTTGCAAAATACTACCTCTGTCCTGCTTTATCTGTCCCGCTTTAAGATTTTTACTTTCCTTTTTAGTCTGTCTCAATTTAAGTTTCTTATTTTGTTTTATTACCTAAAATGGAAAGTGGGACCTACTTGTCATTTTCACAACAAAAACTCCCTACCCATTTTCTCTCTCCCACTTTATTTTTTATACTCACAACATTTACTTTTTCTTAATCTCCGTGCAAAGTCAAATTAGGAACTTTAAATTGGGACGGGGAATAATAGTCCTAAATTTCTAATCTTTTTATTTTTATCATTCATACATAGATGGTATATTACATTTGTTTACCTAACTAAAACTAAATATCATTTCTTAAATAAAAATATTTATATAATTTTATCATAATTTAAGTACTCCATCCATCACAGTTTAAGGTTCTTATTTCCTTTATGATTTTTCTCAGTTTAAGGTTCTTAATTGCTTTTCATAAATGGCAAAAGATGAATAGTGTTTTGGACAATCTTCTCCACAAAAAATCATTTGACTACAAAAAAGGGGCAACTACCAATTAGTCCCTCAACCAAATGAAAATTACCACCTAAGACAAGGAATTTGTAATATTACCACCTAGTCCAAGGGTTATTAAAAGGACACTCGTGCCCTTAATAAATAATAAAAAAGTACATTAATGTCACTCCCACCATCATTTCACTTTCTCTCTCCAACCACCATGACCACTTTTGACCACCCATCCCAACCACCTCTGGCGACCATTTTTCGGCGACCACCTCCGGCGACCATTTTCCGGCGGCCACATCAGGCGACCATTTCCGGCAACCATTTTCCGGCGACCACCTCCGTCAACCATTTTCCGGCGACCACCTCCGGTGAGTATTTTTTTAGTGCCATAATCCGGCGACCACCTCCGTCGACCTTTCCGACCACCATCTCCGGTGATCAAATAACTGAGAACTTATCAGTAAGTTCTAAGTTGTCATCTAAACAACTTCGGCGACAAACTCCGGCGACTAAACAACTGTGAACTAATCAGTAAGTTCACAGTTGTTCAAGAACAAGTTCACAGTTGTTCCATAACAAGTTCATAGTTGTTCCAGAACAAGTTTACAATTATTCCAAAAACAAATTCAGAGTTGTTCCCGAACAAGTTCATAGTTGTTCCATAACAAGTTCACAGTTGTTCCAAAACAAGTTTACAGTTATTCCAAGAACAAATTCACATTTTTTTTATAAAAATATATTACAATTTTTTTCAAGAACAAGTTCACAATTGTTCTAGAACAAGTTTACAGTTGTTGCAAAAACAAATTTACATTTTTCAAAAAAAAAAAAAAACACTATTTTTTTTTTCAAGAACAAATTCACAGTTGTAAGTTCGCAATTGTTCCAATAACAAGTTCGCAATTGTTCCAATAACAAGTTCGCAATTGTAAGTTTGCACTTGTTCCAAGAACAAATTCACAGTTATTCCAAGAACAAGTTCATAATTTTATTCCAATATCAAGTTCATAGTTGTTTCCTAGAACAAGTTCACAGTTTGTCAAAAAACAAAGTTTACAGTTGTTCAAAGAACAAGTGCACAATTTTGTTTCAAGAACAAGTGCACAGTTGTTCAAAAAACAAGTTTCAAGAACAAGTTCACAATTTTGTTCCATAAACAAGTTCACAATTTTGTTCCAAGAACAAGTTCACAGTTTTGTTCCACAAACTAGGGTTGGCCATTTGTACAAATCCAAACCTACCAACCGAGTACCAGCCGAACCAAAGAGTTTGGTATACCGAATGTCGGTATACCGAACGTTTGGTACGGTAGTACCGAACCGAGTATGCACTATTGGTTGGTACACGGTACACAAATATGAGTTTGGTTGGTATACCGTGTACCGAGTTTATTTTTAATAAAATAATTTTTATTATATATTTAATACTCCCTCGGTTTCGTAATACTTGATGTTTTAACCTTCCTCACTTAGATTAAGAAAAGCAATTATTACATGTAAAAAATACTCAAACACCCCTATAACAATTCATTTACCTAGGTAATTAAATGCATTTACAAAGGGTGTATCAATTATTAAATAAGGGTATAATTGGTACGTAATGACAAAAGTTCCTAGATAATGAAAAGTGTCAAATATTTTGGAACAAAATTGAACACCTAAAACGACATGTTTTGCGAAACGGAGGGAGTATAAAATTATTAAAAAAAAAACCTAAAATCTAATCTAATTTAACCTAACCTAAATACTTGATTCAATTTTCATTTAAGCCCTATTTTGTCTTCCACTTTTCCGTCTCTTTGTCTCTCTCGTTCTCTCTGCAGCGGAGCAAGGGGGGCCAAGAGGAAAAAACCGATCGATCACGAATCTCTCACACCGGTGGCTACTGCTGGCTAGGTACGTACCTTCGTCTCGCCTACCCTCTCTCTCTTAGTTATTCAATTCGCTCTAAATTGCAATTTCAAAAACCCTAACTTGTTCGTGATTTTCGCGATTCAGTCTAAATACGTGATTTTCGCATTTTTTTTTTAAATTTCAGTTTCCCCATGAGTTCCTGAACATATAATTCAATTGCTATAACCCTTATTTTGAAGTTACTTTGTTGTGCGGGCATGGCTGATTCAAAAAACCCTAACTTGTTCGTGCTGCTCATAGTTTGATTGCCCCAATTTTCCACTTTTCCTTCTTTGGTAGAGATGTAGTACCAACCGTACCAACCGAGTACCAACCGTACCAAGAAGTTGGTATACCGAGTTTAACGGTTAGGTACTGGTACTCATTTTCGTGTACAAACTTCATCTTGGTTGGTACTGGTACAAGGTAAAAAAAGTCGGTATACCTACCATGCCACCCCTACACAAACAAGTTCACAATTTTTTTCCAAGAACAAATTCACAGTTTTTCTAATAATAAGTTCACATTTTTTTTTTTCAAAAACAGTTCACATTTGTTCTGAGAATAAGTTTCAAGAATTAAAACCACACTAGTTCTTTGCAATAATTCAATGAAAAAAAAAGTTGTCTTTTTATCAATCAATCAAAAACAAATATCAGCCATAAACAAACCAAAACAAAACAAGATGGCAAAAAACTATGCCCAGTAGATTCTATCAGTTCTACACAACATTTGATATCCATAATACAAAGCTAAATGTTTGTAAATCATAATTTGGCCATTACAAGATGGCCAAAAACTATGCCCAGTAGATTCTATCAGTTCTACACGTAGAAGTTGAGATAAGAAGTTTAACAAAATTAATAACCTTGAAAATTCATTCAGTTCCTTATCATTTGCCTCGGATCTGCAATAAACCAACGCCAACAGGCTGCGACTTCCGATTCCATGTGACAAGATGTCTTAATCCCGATCGCCGGAATCGTCACAAATCTTAATAGAATTCTTCGATGGTCAGTGGTCAGAATCTACAGAATGTAAAGGAGAGTTTGACCGGGCCGGAGATGGAGATTAGTGGTTATGAGCGACAACTAGATATGTTTAAGACAACCTCGCCGGCATGTATTGGACATAGATTTCGGTGACGGAGAAGAAGGGATGCGCCGACGATGGGAGAAATTCGAATCTGCAAGAAAAAAAATTATTCAGCGTGGTTTAACCGGAATTGCACAGAAAAGGGGGAAAAGGCGTCGCCGATGGTGGGAGGGGAGTGAGCCGCTGCAGTTGGAAGAAATGGGTCGCCGACGGTGGGTGGGGTCACCGGGAGTTGTTCAATGTGAAGAGAGATAGTCGAATCTAGTTGGATTTGGTCAGATCTAGCCAGATCTGATCGTAGATCGGGGAAGGTAGATGGTCGCCAGGATTAATAGAATGGAAAGATCGTCGGAGTGGGGAAGGTAAGGGTCGTCGGAGATTGGGACGATGGGGAGCCTCCGACAGTGGAAGTATAGAGAGAGAATGTGAGATAGACGAAGGCGAGAGAGAAGAAGAAGGTTGGAGGCAGAGTAGGTGACTGGGAACAAGCGATCGGAACAATGGTCGATGGGGGAGGGCTCACCGGAGGTGGGGAAAGCTCGCCGGAGGTGGGGTAGTGGAGAGAGAAAGAGACGGTCTGTTGGTGTGTGTTGAATGAGAGGAGGGGGAAGGGTGGGTCGTTTTATTTAGATAAGGGGTAGTTTCGGGATTTAGATGTGGTAATGGACTCTATGGTATTTTATTTTATATGTTGGACTAGGTGGTAAAGTAAAATGTTGGCTTGGACTAGATGGTAATTTCACTTAGGATGGGGGATTAGGTGGTAATTTTCTCTAAAAAAAAAACCTTACTTACCTAAATTAATTTTCACTCATTTGCTTTATAAATAATGTTTTGGACAATTATATCCTCAACTCCCTACTTTTATTTGATCAATTTCTATTTTTTTTAATTTTTTTTGGTTTAATCGTGCAAAATCAAACTAACAACCTTAAACCGAGATAAAGGGGGTAATATATATTCTCTCAATCCCAACAAAAATGAGATTAATGACCAACCTGATTACACTTTTACTATTCCTTGAATGGATATAAATAGATTAAATGACCAAGAGATATAATGTTTAAAAAAAAATAAAAAAAAAATAGCAGCATATTACAAAACTGTTGCTAAAAAAATAAGAATTCTTCAAAGTTCAAACAAATCATACAACGTTTGACGTTGGGGTTTTTATTCAACATAAACTTCAAAATCATTAAAATCCCACATTACTTGCAAATTAAACGGAATAAGAAAATAAATAAATTAGAATCAATTACTAAATTCAATCCGGTTAAAGATCAGCCGGAGCTAACATCATCGAAATTCCAGAGGTCAATCGAACTGACCCCAACGCCGCCCTCCGTCGCTGGATTCGGCGGCACAGCCGCAGATTGCCCATCAAGATACGGTATTTCATAAAACTTCATGTACGACTCGTACGCCATCAGCTCCTCCGACAGTTTCTGAACTTCATTCTCTTCCTCCTCCGCCTTCACCTCCGACTCAACCGCTGCCTTTTTACTTTCTTCCTCCACTTCTTCCGCCACAGCTTCTTTCGCCTGACCGAATCCATTTTCTGAACCAATATCACAAACTTCTTCACTGAAATCGATCCGGTTCAGGTCGTAATTGAACCCGCTGTAGGGTTGGTAATTTTGGGGAATATTTGGGCGGGATTGTTGTGGGGGAAGGTAGAAATCATGGTGGTCTTCGTTGGGGAAATTGACCTTAGCTTTCTTGCCTCGAATTTTTCGAGCTTCTCTGTCGTAGGCTCTAGCAGCTTCTTCAGCAGTATTGAAGGTACCCAGCCAAACTCTTACGCCTTTTCGTGGATCACGAATCTCAGCTGCCCATTTCCCCCATGGACGCTGCCGTATTCCCCTATAAAGATTCTTCCTCTGTTTCTTTACTGCCTTCGTAGCACGCCTATCACCTGTTTGTATAAAGTCCTCAGTCAGCATCAAAAGCTAAAAGTCCAAAATTGATGTAAATTTGAAGATGGAGCTAGATTGAGAGAGTAATTACCTGTTAAAGGGTAAGATTTCTTGCAGATAGTTGAGTCAGGGCGGAACTGGGTGAATTCGGAGTCGAAGGAGTAGTTGGGGCTGGGCCAGAGGTCGGAGGAGGAGATGCGACGGTCATGGTTGCGGGGGATGAGGTTGGCGAGGATTGCACCGCCACACATTTTGAACAAGGTGGAATTGAATAAATCTTGTGATTGATGAAAGGGTTTTGAATTGAATAGATCTTGTGATTGATGAAAGGGTTTTGAAAAGTGTGTGAGAGAGAAGAAGGTTTTGAGGGGTTTATGTAGAAGAGTGGGGGTGGTTGACAGCAAGAAACTGAAGGTTCGTGGGGTTCACCGCGGGATAGACGATAGATAATTGTGTTTTTTTTTTTCTCACAGGATTCTTAAAGAAATGTTAAAATATCTAGAGACCAGGTATGTACTATGTAGGTGTAGTTGATACTTATCCTCTTTGTAAAAAAAATATACTCCCGTCCCATTTTAAACCTTAAAAAAATACCGTAGTTGAGTATAGAAATTAAGAAAAAACGTAAAAATGTGATGTATAGTGAGTGCAAATATTTTTGTAAGAATGAGAAAGTGGGGTAGCGAATAGTTAGTGGATAATTGTTGTGAGTATGACATGTGAGGTTCACAAATAAAAAAATATAAAAAAACTTTTATTTTAGGTTTTTAAGTTTAAAATTGGACAACCAAAACGTTTTTTTAAAAAAAAAAAAAAAATTGGATAGAGGGAGTATTGCTCCAAAATAGTTGTCATTTTTTATGGAGCGCTACTATTCTCACCTGCAAAATTGCTGATTAAACCTTTAATTACAATTTTTTTTAAAATGCCATCAATCAAAATGTCCATACTAACTCTCTTATACCCCCCCCCCCCGGTCCTAAAAAGATAGTCTCATTTTGACTTTTTATGTTCAATAAAAATGAACTTTGATCAAACACTAGTGTCAATCTAATCATTCTAGTGAAATTCTAAAAGTTGTAATTGATTAATCATTAAGTGATTTATCAATAACACATTTTAGAATTTTGTTGTGATGATTAGTTTGACACTAATGTTTGGTCAAAGTTCAATTTTGTTGACCATAAAAAGTCAAAATGAGACAATCTTTCTGAAACAGAGGGAGTATAATACACCCTCAGTAGGTTTTTCTTTATTTACAAATACACCTGTAGCATTAATTTCCTCATTAAATTTTTACCAACTAAATCTATAATACACCTCAGTAGGTTTTTCTTTATTTACAAATACACCTGTAGCATTAATTTCCTCATTAAATTTTTACCAACTAAATCCCCCCCCCCCCCCCCGAATTCTTACCCCTTGTTCTTACCTTCAGTTAATAAAAAAAAAACCAAATCTCTCTAGAAAAGTTCTTCCAAAATTCAATTGTGTTGAAAGATTAAGAATCATGAATGAAACGACAATCAATTTTGACGCAAAATTATTCCATCAAATTCGTTCTCTTTGTGTTTTTACCGTCTTCGTAAAAACCCTTGTAATTACGGTTCGACGGGAACACAATGGTGATGTTCACTCATAGCTTATGGAACAAATTAGTAATGTTCAATTGGGCCCAGCCGAACATAATAAAATGTTCAGTCGACGTTGGCCAAACGACAAGCACATGTTCTGTCATCGTTGACCGAAGATCTGTAAATCGTTTGGTAGACGGGAGTTGAACAAAGCAATCGGGAGAATTGTAAAAGTTTTGCAAAATTTTGAACTATAGCTGAACAAAAATACCATTTTGATACATAATAATGATATAGTACATGAAGAAATATACATTCAACTATATTATTGAACGAAAAACTTAAATTTTTTGTCAAATTAGACATTAACTTCACAAGTGAGACTTTACCCTAAATTTTGTATGCCTTTCTTTTGTTAATTTACCTTTCAACAATGTAAAACCTTGAACTGCCCTGAAAATGAAATGAAGTCGGTTGAGAGAAATTGAGGAGGAATGAGAGAAGGGGAGTATATATTTACAAGGCATACTATATATAAGGCATAAGTAAATTACTAAACTACCCTCATATATATACTCCAAACCCTCATTTTTTTCATTTTAAAAAGCCAATTTTTTGGTGGGTGATTCTTGGGAGAATTTTCGCCAGATTTTTCCGGCGGACATATCTCCCGCTCCGGTGATTATTTGGAAGATCCCAACGGTGAAAATGTGCGTAGTGGTGATGCGAACTGGCTCCAGAAGTTTGAAGACGATCCAACGGTTAACGAAGCGGGAATTTCACTTTTTCTGGTCTGATTTTGCATTGCAGTTTTTGTAAGTTTTTCGTTTGAGGGCCTTTTGGTCGGATTTCTTGGTTGATTCTTTGTTTGTGGGCGGCGCCTAGATCATCCCTAGGTTCGATCATGGCAAAGGAGGGGATTGGAACTGTTTTGGTTGGGGTTGGAGGTAATAATGGCGAAGCTAGGGTTTTGAAGGGCGATTCTATTGTTCCGATGGCGTGTGGGCCTGAGATGGGTATGCGGTTGAGGTCGCCGGATTTGAGGACAGTTGACAGAAGAATGAATGGCGGCTTGGGGGTGGGGTAGGTAGAGGAGAGTGGCAGCTGGTGCATGGTTGGTGGCTGGCGGCTGCAGAGGAGGGTGGTGCCGGTGGTGTTGGATGGTTGATTTGTGAAAGGGGGTTGGGAATGGTGGCAGAGAAGGGAAGGGCATTTTTGACATTATTGTGCCTTGTACACAATGGTGCCTTGTATTTAGAATTCACCGTTGAAATGGTGTGGGGATAATTGAGTGCTTACGTGTTTGCGCATGGAGTAGATATGTCCATATGAAGTCTGAGCCCATCACGTGTGTCAAACGGGCTGGCCCAGCCCATAACCAAATAGGCATAATGACGAGGCGGGCCTGGGATTCCTATTTTGGGGCATGGGGCAGTCAACTGCCTGCCAAGCCCATCAAGACCACCTATTAAATTTGTTTTTATCTAACATGAAAACTCCCCTCAAATACCTACAAGCCAGTGGCGTATCCAGGTTTTACAGTGAGGGGGTCAAAAGAATTATATAAAAAGATTTAAAAAAAAATTACACTATTAAAAAAACAATAAAAAAACTCACATATAAAGCCGTTTTTCACATGAATTCAAATTTTGATGATATAATAAGAAAAGTGCTACTCAAGTGGTTTCCTATTCTTTATCTTTTTAAAATACTCCATAATCTCTTCATTTTTAATTTTCCTAAAAATCTCCATTACTTTGGGAATGTTTCATTTTCTTGAAATAATTTTCGAGCACTGTTTGAAAATGTGTACAAAACAAATTAACAAGTACACCGGCCATATATAAAGTATTATAAACACATCAACAACTCAACAACTACAAGGCCACTAGCCATACACAAACAAATCATCAAGGCCACATGCCATAAAACCACAACAACAAGGCCACTGGCCATAAACAACCACACGAGGAAGGGCACTGGCCATATTAAACACGCCAACAAGGCAACAACTACAAGGCCACTGGCCATACATAAACAAAACCACACGAGCAAGGACACAAACAAGACAACAACTACTAGGCCACTGTGTTGGTGTTGGTGCCCTAGGCACGTTTGTTAAACGTTTTATAAGTTATCATTTTATTCATAATGATAAAGATATAATAAGATTATTATTATGGCTCGTGTTTGCTTATAATAATCTCCGTCCCTAGAGCTTGTTAAGCACTAGTATAAAGGCTAAATGATCATGGGATGATCATGTTAGATTTATGGGTACTTGTTTGGAACAAGGTACTGGACATGACCCGCGGTATGAGATTTATGTCATGGTCGATGTCATATATAAATCTCATATTAGTTATGTCATTTGAGTCCTTATACATGAAGTTATTATAGTCTTCCACTTGATGAACATTATGTTTGACACATTCAAACGCTGCCTTAACACGGTAGTTATAAAGGGTATGATTGGCATAATCGGATTCATGTAGGGAAGAATAATAAGCTAAATGGATTTGTCCCTCTTCGGAGAGATGTCAAGCTTGGGCCCCTCGAAGGAATGATGTTGATGAAATGTTTGGCCAAACTCAAATGGATTGATTGGATCAATGTCATTTGGATTATCAACATATTCGGAATCGAGAAAGTATTGAACAATACAAGTTGACTTGTTGACCATGACTTGTGTTCAATGACATCGTGGATAAAAGGATTATGACATGTTCTAAAAGGAATGCGAACTTGTATCTAGTTATACTATTTGGGTAGGTATGACGGTTTGCTAGAACCTAATCATATCTTATGGTTTCATGTTTGAACCCATTGCCAACTTAGTATAATCCTAGAGGGTCACACACAATAGAACGAATCCTAAATAAGGACTATATTGAAAATTTTGAAAAATTGGATTTTTCTGGGCCTTTGGGCGACCGCCCAAATGGGCTGGGCGACCGCACAAGAAATTGGGCGGCCGCACACCTCAGTTTGGGCGGCCGCACAGTACTGTCGGGGACAGATTCCTAATTTGATTCGGAAAGGAATTTTGGACGGGTTTAGACACAAGTTTCCTATTTGGAATAGGTCTAACTTGTATATAAACATCAAAATTCGGCCAAGAACAGAACCTAAGCTTTTGTGCAAGTCTCCAAAGAGTTTGAGAGAGTTTATTTTGTTCTAAGAAATCCTAGATTGAAGAACAAAATTATACGCAAAGAAAATTCCATATAGTTCATATTAATTATGAAAACGTGTTTCATAATTTGGTCTAGCAACCAAGATCAAGTGTTCTTGATATTCGTTCGTGGTGTGGATACCGCTAGAGGGTGAAACTTATCATCTTCAAAGTTCGTGATTATTGCTATGATCGTGATCAAGTTTTCAAGTCTCTATCGAATTCAAGGTTGCAAAATCAAAGGCATCAAGGGTTAGTATTCTACTATTCATATTGTTGTATTTGACTTAATCATATGAATGGATCTATGGGCTTTGGGTTTCATTAAATTTTAAATGTTTAATTCCGCTGGGCATGTGACTACGAAACCCAACACACTGGCCATACACAAACACATAACAAGATTATAGTTCATAGTTTCTAACCTCCGGGACGGGGAGCCTCATTCACCTTAGAGTCAGAAGGACGACCTACATGATCTTTTCAAACTTCGAGGAGGACCCATTTTTCTGTACAGAACAAGCTTCAACCAAATTTTAAGTTCAATAACTGAATTACCAATTTCATTTCTTTAAGAAAGAATACAGACAAAATGTCTAAAAATGAATCCCAAATTCATTTTTTTCATTTGAATCATTACCAAAAAAAATGGTTTATGGCTGCAATTACAAAATCTCATTTAAAAATTGCAACACAAACAAGTCACAGTGGCATTGATATGAGATTTAATAGTGTATATTTCAATAAAAAAATCAATGAGATTAAAAAAAATCTGATTGAAATGGTGAAACCCTAATTTTTGGGAAATTTAGGGATTTGAGATTTGGGATTTGAGATAATAGGCGAAAAACATGAGAAAAATTACCTGTTTATGAACCGAAAGTATGGGACGGTCTTCCAGCCTCCGGCGAGGTCCTCAGGTCCGGCTTCCGATCGTCGTCGCCGTCGCCGTACAATCCTCTGCGTCGCCTCTCAGTCTCTCCTTGCGCAATCGCACAATCGTCTTCTTTCGCCCGCTTGCGGCAAACTAATGAGATAAGTGTGGGTTGGTTGTGTAAAAATTGAGTGTATATATCTAGGGTTTTATGTAAATTTTGAGGGGTTTTAACATAATTTTTGAGGGGGGGGGGTTAAGGTTATAATTTGAAAAAATTTAAGGGGTTAAAATAGGTATAGACGGAGAAGTGAGGGGGGTCAATTAACCCCCCTCTCATATACGTGCGTCCGCACCTGCTACAAGCTCTTAGATCTATTGACAAGGGTGTTCAAATTTCACTAGATGTCTTAGATTCGAGCCTCGCAAATACAATTGCATTAAAATTTGGTGGGACAACTTTGTTGGTTTGTAATCCTACACAGTTAATCAGATTAGTCCACATCTAATGCGATATTTAAAAAATTGATGATTCAAAAAATAACCTTGAAATAGGGCTTGGTGCACCAAAAAATAAAAATAACTAATGATAAATTATAAAGATAATATATAGGCAAATTCTCGTTTGCGGCCGTCTCACGCCGTGCGACGGGCGCGTCCATTTTCACGTGTGTTAAAAAAAAAATCTTTAAAATGCTATATTTTGAGATTTATAAGTCAAAAAAAATATTTAAAAATACCGTTGTGTTCGTCTCGACGAGACGAATAAAACTACATAGGTCATGATATGGTTTGATTTTTTTTTTTTTAAACATTTTTTTACACATAAAAAAGTTTGAGGTGCTTGCCAGCTGAAATGTAACACTCTGTTCTGATAAAAGTAACACTTTCATCTTCAAAAAGTAACATTTTTTCTACTGTCAAATGTAACATCAATTTAAAAAAAAAAAAAAAATTGTTTGCATTTCAATTGTTACTTTCTCAATAAAAATTGTTACATTTCATATATAAGTTACATTAAGGAATATAAACTGTTACAATTGAGAAAAAAAAATGTTACATTCATTTTTTATAAAATGTAACATTAGTTTAGTTGTAAATCCTATGTTATTTTCAGAGAAAAAAAATGTTACATTTAAAAAAATGAGTGTTACATTCCCTTATAAAAAGTGTTACATTAATTTTGTTGTCAATCTTTATGTTATCTTTATCTATTGTAGCAAAATTGTGGTATATTTTTTTTTTTAAAAAGTGTTACATTTTGTTATAATAAGTGTTACTTTTGTTGGAAGAAAAAAAGCATGGGTGGTACATTTTGAAAAAAAAGTGTTACATTTGAAAAAAGAATGTTACATTCCTTTATAAAAAGTGTTACATTAATTTAGTCGTTAATTTTTATGTTATCTTTAATCTATTGCATCAAAATTGTGGTACATTTTTGAAAGAAAAAAAAAAGTGTTACATTTGAAAAACAAAAGTGTTACATTTCATTATAAGAAGTGTTACTTTTGGTGGGAGGAAAAAATGTTGTGGGGGCAAAAAAAAAAAAAAAAAAAAGGTATGGTCGGCGCCGCACCCCATGCGACCGCCGCATCAGAGACCTTCTCTAATATATAATGTATCTTTGTTTTTTGTATTGCACATTTCGTTGCTTGATGGTGTTGTACTTGCATCATATTTTGCATAATTCTAAGCAAAAGATCTTGTACATATACCCATTACTCACGTCTTAATAATCCATGTCAATATTATATATTCCCATCATTGATGCCAAGTTTTTTGATGTACATGGAACAGTCGTGCTACCAAGTAATCCACTACCTGAGAACCACTTCTTTCTATGTCAATCGGATAACAATTAAATACCAAAAATAGAAATTGCAAACTTTCCCTATAAAAGCCACCACCTTAGTAAAGTAGCCAAGCACCACAATCCCTTCATTTCCTTACCACATTTTGCCTAAAAAAACAAGCTACAAAAGAAGCAAGAATGGCTACCACTAGATCTTCATCCATGATCTCTTTCTTGTTTCTATCATCAGTGTTAGCCTTGATTGTTTCCGTTTCCGCTTCCGCTAGTTATGGGTACGAGCCAAGTGCCCCGAAACCAAAGGCTGATGAACCTAAGTCAACCGGTTATGGGTATGCGCCAGATGCTCCAAAGCCAAAGAAAACCGAAGAACCTAAGGCAACGGGTTATGGGTATGTACCGGAAGTGTCGAAACCAAAGGCAGATAAGCCTAAGGCCGATGGTTATGGGTATGTACCCAATGTCCCAAAGCCAAAGACAGAGAAACCTAAGACAACCGGTTACGGGTATACACCAGATGTCCCAAAGCCAAAGATAGAGAAGCCTAAGACTACCGGTTATGAATATGTACCCGATGTCCCAAAGCCAAAGACAGAGAAACCTAAGACAACCGGTTATAGGTATACACCAGATGTCTCAAAGCCAAAGATAGAAAAGCCTAAGACAACCGGTTATGGATATGTACCTGATGTCGCAAACCCAAAAACAGAGAAACCTAAGACAACTGGCTACGGGTATACACCAGATGCCCCAAAGCCAAAGATAGAGAAACCAAAGGCAACCGGTTACGAGTATGTGCCAGAGGTCCCAAAGCCAAAGATAGAGAAGCCTAAGACAACTGGTTATGAGTATGTGCCAGAAGCTCCAAAGCCAAAGGTAGAGAAACCTAAGACAACTGGCTACAACTATGTCCCAGATGTCTCAAAGCCAAAGATAGAGAAACCTAAGACAACCGGTTACGAGTATGTGCCAGAAGCTCCTAAGCCAAAGACAGAGAAACCTAAGACAACTGGTTACGGGTATGTGCCAGAAGCTCCAAAGCCAAAGATAGAGAAACCAAAGGGTGGAGACGGATACGGTGTTCCAAAAACCATAGGAATTCAGGGGATTATCTACTGCAAATCGGGTTCCAAACTTATCCCACTTGAAGGTAATTATTCTCTTCATTTTCCTTTTTCATAAACTTTGCATGAATGATATCATAAGTTATGGTATGGCTCAAACTTGTCTGCATATATTGCTCAGCTCATTTGATGATTTTTTTTTGAAAATGCAGGTTTTTGTAACCAGCATTTTCATTCATAAGTATATATATACACACACGTAAAACTAATAATCTTCTTAATTTGTTCCGAAATATAGGAGCAACCGCGAGGATAACATGCTTTACATCAGACATATACGGATATGAATCTGCTCCCCTCTCTGTCACAAGTTGCCAGGCGGATACAAAAGGTTACTTCTTGGCCACCATAACTGCAGCTGCGGAGCTACTCAAGGGACTGAAGATCAAAGAGTGCAGGGCGTTTTTGGAGAATTCGCCGTTGGAAGATTGTGACATCCCAACTGACCTCAACTATGGGATTAGCGGGGCCCCGCTCTATACTCCTCGTCCTCTCCACGGCTTCGACTTGTACTCTGTGGGCCCGTTCGCTTACGCTCCAGAGAAAACCAAGCCTAATGCTCCAAGTGGTTACTAAATTTTGAGAAAGCAAGTTTCTGTTTATTTTTCAACTTCATTATTTCAAATGTTCTTGTTGGTTTTTCTTATGAGTTGGTTGATTCATTATCTCAAGACGAAAAGTTTGGAGATGTAATTGTAATGTCACTATTTATATCAAATTTGTTATTGAATTATTTATGTTGCTTGTTTGTGTATATTATTACGTTCTGCAAGTAACTTCACATGTACATTATACACACCTAACTATTCTTCTCTCTCTCTATATATATACAGTCCTTGCCTCCCCAGACTTAGCTCACATTGCTAGGCTATTGCTAGAATGATTTAATGTCTTGTTCACCAAACAGGCGACTACTACTATGTAACTTCCACATCAAAAAAACTCTCTTTTTTGGCTGATAACAAAACTTTATGCCCACTCAATTCGTGATTAGCACTCTCGAATCTGCTGGTTCTCGTTCGAGCTAGGCCAACTGCAACCCGTGGACCAACCCAATACATCGTTTATAAGATCCACCCGCGAACATGCACTAACCTGGATTCAGAAAACAAAAATAAAAAGGATAATTTTTCAGATTCAGCAGCATAAGAAGCGAGATCAGAAGGCTAAGCTAATGTGTCTATGCATACCAAATTGTCCAGGCTTGCTTCGACATGAAGCAGAATGACACCAATTCCCCTTCCTCGATCAACCTCAGCCTGGACAACGTTAATCAAGACAGTTAAAATACATAAATGGGCCCGTTCTCCAGCAGCTTACTCCATCCATACCAAAAATATTGTAACATACTTGCAGTGGTAAAGCCAGGAAGTTGTTGGAAGAGGGTCAACATTGCAAACAATACTGATTTTAGTGGTAAAAATGACATATCTCCAAAATCAAGGGGGTCGAATGACCCCACCTTAACTTACCATGGTTTTGCCACCGTCTACTTGGAACTCTTTTGGTCGGCTTGATTAAAATTTGATTCAGCTTTTATGAGAATTTACTTGATCTCGCATACTTCTAGAAGTTGTTAGTGATAGCGTTCTTAATATTGGTTCAATCATCAAAGTTTTACTACCTAAAACATAATAAATGCATGTTGCATAGTCATTTATAATTCTACTCCGGTTGAATTTCCAGTACAAAAGTGTACTATTATTTTGGAACGGGAAGTACTTGCTCTTATAGCAAAATCTAGCTTAGATTCATATCACTTGCATTTGTTTACGCACGTTTTGTAACGTAACAAGTCTCACTATGGTTAGTTTGGTAGGCACCTAGTTATGTACATTTAGTTATTTCTCTATGTGCAAGAGGGTTGGACGTGAGGTGTGGCCATAAGAGTGGATGTACTTTTTGGGTCCGTCCTCTCCATGACAATCCAAGGTTTTAGGTGAATCAATATTAAGAAAACACATGAACGAAACGATGGAAGTGCCATAATGATGCAATACAAAATCAAGGTTAACTACTCACCACACATGAGCATATTGTAATGCCCACATCTGCCAATGCCATTGTTATTTCCGCAATCATGCCTGAAAACCAATCGAGAATAGCACGATTAACTAAAGACAGATAGTCCCAAAAACTCTAAAGTGAGTCTATAAATGAGAATATCTACTTTTTCCTCATCTTGCTTATTTATGTATGTACTATCACTCCATTAGTCCAAATATGAGTCTTCACTTTCTAGTAAAGTTACCAGAGTAACCTTATGAATTATTATGTCCTAATTTGCAGTTCACCTGCATTGTGCTCATTAATTTCATTGAAAAACTGGAAGACACTCATTTAGGAACAAATAAGGAATTGAACTTAAGATCCCATACTTTGTAAATTTTCAGGCAGGTCGAACCTGAGATTCATCTTTACCATTGGACCAGCCTTAGGGTTATGAAAGAGTTCTCTATAAGTAGATGGAGGAGACGGGTCCCCCCTATGAAGGTATCACAAGAAAAAATTGAGGTGGAAATGATACAAGGGTATAAAATCATTCACAGGATATCCATGTTGGTAGTCCTAGCATGCCACGGACGACAAAAAATATAAAGTCGAGGCAATTGATCATTTACCTTTTCGATCTATACAGATGATACACAACCACTGAATGGAGTGCCCTTCACGACTGTCCCAAGCTGCAACTTTTGCTGCACGCCAGCTCTCTAAACCAGGCAACACTTCCTTGTACACTGGAATATTAGCAAGTATCATCTCAGCAACACTACTTCTCCGTGACAGTCTCTCTCCTTCAGCTGTCAAACTCACATACTGCATATGCTTGCTATGCTTCCCATTTACTTTTGGGAGGACCTGACGACTACCACTCTTGGCCTGATAAAGATCTTCACCAATGATCTTCAAAGACGAACTTTCCATATTATGAAGTTTGGACCCTTTGTCCATATTTAGTTTGGTGTCTTCGGAGTAATCAGAAACATCTTCTTTTTCACTACCATCATCAGAATCAGCAATGAACTTATTTACTGAATCAGGTGTTACTTCAGCTTCACATAGTGCAGCTTGCTCTCTTAGGAACTGAAGAAAACATCAAATGCATATTGTAAAGCAAAGGAAAACATATACTATATGAACAGTATCCATATTTCGTGAAAAGCAGAAACCTACTTTTATAATCTTGTGCCTGGCACTACGTGTTTTTGCATGTTCCAGCCACTCCGTGTGTCTTTGAAAAGCAGATTTACTTGAGAGACCCTGCAAATGAAGGAACCAGTGAGCAAACAGGATGCAACCAAAGACAAAATTTCCTTCTTTTTTTTTTGTCAACAAGATCATTAACAGCAATACTAACAACTTGAGATGTACACGAATGGGAAATAGCATTCACGGCGCCATGCCTTACCCAATAGTGTTATTTTAGTACTAAGTACAACAACCACATCTTGTCAAACATCCCAAATCAAAAGGAATTTGCTCACTTCACTTTCTTTTCCACATATTTAAATTTTTCACGAAATTGCTACCAGATCATATACACAAATGAAGAGTATCACATCACAAGAAACATTATTAGTTTATCTTTTTATATAAAATTTAGAAAGAGGACGATGGGAGAAAAAACTGACATTGTATGTCACTATCTCCACGACTTCCGCATTTGCAAGCACATGCTTTGGAGAAACTTTATTGCCATTGACCTGCAAATAGAGAAATTCTGTAATGACAACTCGCTTCCAAAGGTATAATAAATTTCCAATCATGCAAAGAAGATTACCCTAGCAGCCACCATCTTGTTTCCAACTTCAGTGTGTATCATATAAGCATAGTCAATAACAGTTGCCCCCTTAGGTAAATTCTTAATCTGTTGAAGACCCAAACAAACATATATTAGGAATGGGAAATAATATTTGTTTCATATGTCAAGTAAATTATTATTTTTACCTCCCCCCTCGGCGTAAATACAAAAACCCGACTACCAAGAAGATCCTTGGTAATTGTGTCAACAAACTCTCTAGAGCTCATGTTACCAACAAACTCCTCTTGCCATTCTCTAATAGCATTAAGCCAGCCAATCTGGAGGAAATACCGAACTTCAACCATAAGATTAGTAAGAGCCAAGAAGCAAACCAAAATATCAGATTTATGAAGGGTGAGATAACTACCCTGAAGGCCACATTTGCATTGTTAAGATGGATTGTCTTTCTCCTTAGATTTCTATCACTAGGCATTGTGTGTCTAACTAAGCCGTTGATAAAATATTTCCCACTATAATGAGCAGCAATGCCTCTCTTTGCAATCAAATCCATCTCTTCTGTTCTAATCTGTACAAGATGTAACATAAAGGTAAACATACGAAGTATATTTTATTGCAGACGGGAGAAAAAAAGTTGCAGCAGCAGAAACAAATCACTAAAGAGGTTGCAGGAGTAGAAATGAAACAGTAAACAAGGCCCACCTGAACTTCCAAACGGAACATGCTCTCATAAAGAAATGGAATAACAGTTGTATGAAGACTCTGATAACCATTAGGTTTTGGGGTTGCAATGTAGTCTTTCATCTGTTACAAAAGTTAAATATTTCTATCATTTAAACAAAAAAAGATATGAAACAAATTATCAAAGACAAACCCTGTAATGAATAAAAATAGTAGAGAAGTAGGAAGTAAACACGCACAGCTCGAGGGATAGGGGTCCAAATTCCATGTACCAGCCCAAGAACATGGTAGCATATCTGCACAAGTCATCACGAGTAAGACTAAGCATTGCACTTTAGATTGGGTGTCTCTGTTGTTCAAAAGGCATCACCAAAGCAAAGTAATAATTCACCTGTTGGGGGCTACACAAAGGCCCGAACCCAGCACATGGTTTTGGTTTTACGATAATTCGGAGCTGGTAATTCAAGTGTATTAAACAAATGTAAGAAAACTAATCAAAATAATCCGCGGTTCTTTATTCAGTGATATCAGGGATATTATTCAACTACCTGTCCAAATTGGGTAATTTCATTTATTGAACCTCTAGATTCGAGAACAATTTTGTGGATGCTGCAACAAAGACCAAGTTCAAAAGCGGATAAGAGGTCTTTTCATATAGTGTAAACATGCATTTTGCTTTTGGTAAAAAGATTTTTTTTGCGTGCAGATGATTTAACAGAAAACCCATTTATCGCAGTATTTGCATGGCATTCTAATACAGGGTATTTTTCAGAAAAATAACGGTCTCAAAATGCTTCTAAACACAACTTGCAATTTATTTATTTTATTTTGGCTGAGGGGTGAGGGGGAGGAACTCAGTGACATAAAACGAAAAATATATCCTCTTTACCTGTAAGGTTCCTTGCATACTGTCTGAACTTCGGCTGAGATGCCCATGAGGTCTAAAAACTGATCATCTTGAATCTTCTTCATCATACTTTTGGTCGCCTATTATAAAGAGAAGAGCGTATAAGTTATAAGCTAAATTTTCAAAGTAATTAGAAAACAAGTGGGGGAGGGTGGGGGTTAAAGGACTAAAAGAGTAATGTTATGAACTGCTGATACTTAGAGCTGCATAAAACAATAGATAATCCAAGTTGGGAAAGGAAGAATGTACCTCCTCTATTTCCTTCTCATGTTGTTTATAGAGTTCAGCAACCCTTCTCTTCACCTTAGCATAATCTTGAGGATTTGTGTACATGAAGGACAGATTCTCAAGCTCAGACTGCAGGAAGAAGCTTGTGAGTCAAACGAGTGTGCATAAGTCAAAAACGTAACTTTCAGAACAAACAAAGCAACCAAAGGTGGAGAAACAACAAGCATCTATGTAAGGATTATCTTTCTGAAGGTTTTGCTTGCATCTTAAAAACATAAATGTGACATTATAATAACTTAGGCCGGTATGGAAAAAAATAGACAGTTCATGAAGAGAAACAAACAAATGTACGCAAGGAAAACTGTGCCTAAGTGTAAGATGAAATGAAACACGTTATTCACATTGTGAGCTTAAGCTCATGGAGGGAGTGGGACTAAATTTTGAATTTGCAACAAAGAGTATCAAGCGAACATGGACCGGTACTTCACACGAACAAGTTAATAGAGAAGCTGAACAGACTGTGTCAAATTTAAAGCCAGACGCAGCCTAACTGAACTACTGAAAGGAGCTCCGAAACCAGATTTGACACCAACGTATTACAAAAGGATTAGATGGCATACCTTAATTTGGTAAATCCCAAGGAGCTTTGCAAGAGGAGCAAAGACCTCTAGTGTCTCCATTGCAATGCTGGTCTGGACACATTGACAATCATGAGTACAAACTAGTGAAAAGCAGAAAAACCGAAGTAAATTATCAGCACACCTGCTTGTGCGGAGGCATATGGGAAAGAGTACGCATGTTATGTAATCTGTCCGCTAATTTGACAATAATAACACGGACCTGAAAAGTATCAAGTTCAGTGAGCGCCAACAAGGATATACAGGGTTTAAAAAATAACAAAAAAAAAAAAAACTACTCCCTCTGTCCCAGAAAGATAGTCCTTTTTTTTTCGTTGTTATTACGAATGAACTTTGAGCTATAATTTAGGCTACTTTTAATTATCTTAATGAGAATCAACAAATTGGTATTGATAGTAATTATAATGGTGTATCAATAACAAGTTGTAAATTTTCATTAGCATAATTAAAAGTAGCCTAAAATATAGCTCAAAGTTCATTCGTAATAACAACGGAAAAAGAGGGATTATCTTTCTGGGACAGAGGAAGTATAAGCTAATGCATACCCCACCTCCTCAGTCATGGCTAGAAACATCTGCCGTAGATCGTCTGCTTTCACTTCTTGTACCGAGTGATCTTCATTCTTGCATTTCAGTTTTCCCAGTTTGGATACCTAGACCACAGAAGATAATATAAGAAAATCTAGCTTATCATGAATCTGGAGAAAACAGGTGGTAGATGCTAAACTAGAAAGTGTCTCATAAGATGAAGCACCTTAGTTTCTCCTTCAACAATATGGCGCACGGTAGCACCAAATTCCTTCTCTATTCTGTCAAAAGAAACAACATTTGTATCTTCAACTGTGTCATGTAGCAAACCCGCAGCAATTGACTCCCAGTCCAATTCCTGGAAGAAAACATAGGTCAATGAAATTTAAAATTGGCAGACGGAGGAGAGATTTAAGCAAGAATGGTTCATAAATATGCGTAACTCACAAGTTCTCCAAGAATCCGTGCAACTTCAACAGGATGAATGATAAAGGGCTCCCCACTGCGCCTTTTTTGGCCATCATGTGCCTCAAAAGCCAGCTGCACATTCATAAAAAGGTTTACTTAGAACAAACAACCATCCAATATCTCTAACTGATCATGACCTTCGATAACAATCAAAACCATCTACCAAATAAACGCCAGGAAGAAGGAAAGAGGACAATCAAAATAAAAGCAGGGTCATGATGAAAAATAGTAGAGTGGCAGAAATACACAAACTCACATTTAGGGCATCACGCACCATATCCAACTCAGTCGGGGGAAGGTAAGCAATAGCAGGTTTAAGATCCTGTGGAAGTCAAAAAGCAAATGATGTCAGTACAATGCACAGGTAGTATCCATCTCTTTATTTATACTTTTCTAGATTCAGTTACCAATCTATAATACCATCACTGTTACAGCGCCCTAGTTTTCCTTAGTACTACTTTGAGACTGCACAATGAGAACAGCTAATATTTTAACACCATTTTCCTGATCTGAACTCGTAAACGGCTATATGAAGTTGCATACATCAGACTTAGCCATAGCTAAGTCTACCAATACAGCATGCGAAATTCAACTCAATCTTTATCCAAGTTACTTAAGGATGGCTACATCAGACTCTTTTGGCCACACTATTTGGTTGATGTGAGATCATCATCCACCCACATTCACTCATTGCCTTCTTGATCATTATCAAAGTTTGTGTTTGTGATTGTCTTCACCTAACTTAAAATGTTTACCATAGTGATATAATCAGAGTTCTACAACAGGTGCACTTAGTGATTAACGGTGTATGTGCTCAAACCATCTAAAGCTAGCCCACTTGGAAGGCTTAAGATACAAACATTCAGGTTGAAATGCACTGATAGTCTTTTCGGAGATAATTCATAAGGATAGCCCACTTACAAGAGTAGAGACTAGAGAAAGTGTCCTCAGTATAAGTTGAAATGTGCACCTCGCAACTTTGCAAAGCTTGCCTTTGTAAGTCCAGTTTTCACACCTTTTATCAGTTAAAATGACTGGTTTTAGTCATCAAACTCCCCTAAATTAAATTGTATGCAATTTATAAAATTCAAGCATTTAATGTGGTCATGAGACACCTCTGCAACATAGTATGCTCAGTTCGGAGCAGAAATAATGTTTACATATCCAGTATATGAATTGGTTGCCAAGGGAAACAAAGATATCATAAGCAACTTCGAATAATCCAACTTACACGTACTCAATTTAACATGTACTCCCTCCGTCCCATTTCATATTGCAAAAGCCCTAAATGAAAACTTTATAATGTTTTTTGATCAAGGGGACCCACTTGTCATACTCATATCAACTAACCTACTTAATATTCCTTAGCCCAGTATCTATACTCACAACAACTTAATATTAATACTTCTCCTCAATTCTTGTGCACAACGGTTCTTTTGCAATTTCAAATGTGACGGAGGAGCATGTCTAACCATGGACACTCGTCTTCATACATCAATCTCAAAGTACTATTGAAAGATGGTTTGAACGGACTTTTGTATGGTAACATCCTTCAAACTTGAACTTTCCTAGTTGAACGTGCAGTGGCATTCTTTTACGTAGGTAATGTATATTTAATAGATTAAGATATATATCTCGTTTTGGTTAGATGAAATATCTGGACTAAAAATCTCACCAACAAATCAATATATCGTTACATAATCTCCAAACAAGGAGGCGATGGGGGTGGGGGAGAGATAGTTCACGAATAATATGAATTGCGAGTTTGCATCGATAAGATTTGTAATAGAAGAACCTACAGCATGAGAACCATTTCCCTTACCTCCCATAAACGTCCAGGAGAAACCTCACTATATTCTGAAGAAAAAGGAGAAGAAGAATCCAATTTCCATTTTCCGCAGGAATTTTGCAGCAAACTTGACTTTAATAGTCTTCTTGGAAGTAACGAGTTTGAATTTCCAGGGGAAAAGCGACCTCCAATATTAGTAGCTTCACATCTCTGGCACATTTATCAAGTTGAGTGGCTACAATCAGCAATATAGACGCAGCAGATGTAAACAGAAAAACTGAAAATGATAATCCTTTCGACGCACATGACTCTGTTGTTCATATCTCTTAGCTGGAAAAGATATCAAAGGACGTTTTGTTTCAAAAGCAACAGGCGTGATTACAAAGCTATAAATGAGCCTTTTCTCAACGTTAAAATACACAAGCTCTACTAAATTCAGCATTTATGCCAAACAATTTAGGTTTGATTCATGAACTTTGTCAATATGTTGTCAAAATTAAGAAATTCCGTATCTGTTACACACTCAGTATTGTCGTTGAGTTTTGTTTTCTACTTTACGTGCTTATGTAGATTATTAAAGGGCCAAAAGCACGTTGCCACATCAACTAATCAAATTTCTTCTGAGACAAAAATAACCACTTTTCTTTCCCTCTTGCTTGATAATTTACCCTGCCGCCTACGCTTTAGCCTGTCTGAGCTGTATTTGCATTTAGGGGATGCTCACTAGCTGTTTAAATAGTTGCATTTACCCCTTCGCTCCACTTAAAGGGGACCCCCTTTTGGAAAGTCAATTATTTCACGACACATACTTACAGTTGGAAGATCATTATAACAACACTTTTTCTTGCACCAAATTTACTTATTTAATACTCCTATGTAAAGGCAAAGCTTAAAACATTATTGCCAGTCCAAGTTTAATTGCCCAAGTGAGACTTCTTGCTTGGATCATCCAGAAAAGGAAACTCGAAAGGGAAAGTATGACTAAATGAATGGAAGCGTGTGAGGTGATCTTAACCACACAAACGAAAACGCGTGTGTGAATTCTACATTAACTATAACTACTTTACACCGCTTATGATATTCTCCTAAACATTTTTCATTCAAAATAATACTGAAAAATCAGATCAACAATGGTTTATGAATTATAAAATAAATGTAGATGCATCTACGCAGAACACGAATGGCAACACAATTCTACGAGGAAATAGCAGTAAATCAGCATTGAATGCACCTCTTCCTAATTCCAAAACTCAATAAACCAGTTCAAAAACACAATGATTCACAAACCATCTTATTTTCCAAACAGAATAAGTCAAAATTCCAAAAACAATGTTTTCTAGAAAAAAGAACCACACAGTTGCATAAAATTGTAGGCCAAGAACAAACTTACAGTGACATGATTCCGCCTTCTAGTTCGACCGTGCTGCAGATAGCAACACTGATGAGGATGAGTAGTACTAGCAAGGACGCCAGTTAAAGCCCTGGGAGCTTTCCAAGCACAAGAAATTGCACTACAATCATTTCTTCCCCCTCCTCCATCCCCTTTCGTAAACTTACAAATGCTCACACATTCCACAAACGCTGTCAAATCAAATTCGTACACAACAACTCAAATTCAATCAATCAAATACAAAATTGAACAAGAATTAATAACTAGTATACAACAAGTACCTGAAATTGAAGGCGAAGAAGATGAAGACATTGCTAATAATGAGAAGCATCGGACCAACAGAACAGTCTCATTGAAATTGAAATTCAAACTAAACACGGAAGGATGAACCAGAGGAACTCAATCCAGTATTTCATTTGCTCTAATTAACTCCAGACTCTGTTCGTATTCAACAATTTGTATAAGCAGTTTCTGAGTGTGTAAGAGTAGATACAGAAAGATGATCAAGAGATTCGCATTCGGCTATGGCGAATTCTTGTGTGATTCTGATTTGTTTTCGCAAAATTAGGTCGGGCAAAGAGATTATAGAGGGACGGATTGATTGAAGATGATGTAGAGATAATCTAGAGAGAGAGAGAGAGAGTTTTAAAAGAATTTTAGAGAGAGAAAGAGAGGGAGAGCGCCAGGGAGATGTAGAGCTTGGCCTAAGCCACAAAAAAATTGCAGTCTACTATGAGATATGAGATAAAGTACGAGCAATGCTACGGGCACAAAATAATCAAAGACGTTTTTAAGGAAACCAAAATTAAAGAATGATGACGCCCTAGGTTTCTGGGGTCACGGAGGTAAAACTCCAATATAGCTGTCTCTTGATCATGATCACAACACAAATAAGAACGCCGTTAAGACCAAGGCCGGGTTGGAATCCGGCTTAGGCCCTCGGGTGTGAGAGTTCCCGGTGCCCGGACACTATCCGATAAAATCAGATTCCTCGGGTATTACTGGCCGACAATGAAAAAAGATGTAGAGGAATATGTCCGCAAATGTGATCAATGCCAGAGATTCGCCAACATACCGAGGCAGCCAACCACGGAGCAGAGCCTGGTAGTCCCAACTTGGGCATTTGATATGTGGGGGATTGATTTGATTGTGCCTTATCCCAAAGCGCCCGGCGGAGCGCAAATGGTAGTGGTCGCAGTAGATTATTTCACAAAATGGGTAGAGGCGAAGGCACAAACTAGCACGACTGAAGCAAGTATTATCAAGTTCATCCACGACCATATATTCTGTCGGTTTGGTTTGCCGCGGGCTATCGTCTCCGATCATGGACCCCAGTTCCAAAGCAAGTTTACGGCGGAATGTAAGAGACTCAACGTAGAACGTCGGCAATCCTCTGTCGCAAGACCGCAGGGAAATGGACAGGCCGAGGCCGCAAATAAGTTGCTTATGACCGCTTTGCACAAAAATTTGAAGGGAAGGAGTGGTCGCTGGATGGAAGAGCTCAGTACTGCTCTATGGGTTGTCCGAACCACAACGAGGAACTCAACGGGAGAGACTCCTTTTTCCTTGACATATGGATCAGAGGCGGTCGCGCCTGTAGAGGCAGCCCTACCCACCTACAGGGTCGCCTATTTTGATGAAACAAGGAATGAGGAAGCCCGGAGAAAAGACTTAGACCTTCTTGAAGAAAAACGGTTGGAAGCACGAGCAAAGATGGTCAATTATAAACAGAAGGCCAAAGTCCATCATGACAAAAGGGTGAACAAGAGGTCATTTTTCAAACAGATGAAATATGATATAATTAAAATGAAATTATTTTTATATTATTAATTTTAATAATATTTTACTTGAGTATCATAATTGAATTTTATCAAAAAAAATTTGTCAAACTTTAGTAAAATTGATCAAAATAGCGAAGATGACCTTTATTAATGTGGGACAAATGAAAATACCAATAAAAAGCTGTTCAAATATTATTATTATTATCGGTCCAAATAAAAAATAATTTGATAAATAATATTTTTAAATTATAATTATTTATTTTTAAAAATACGACTATTTTTATTTGAGGATAAACAAATAGAATAAACAAATGAAAGAGATGGGACTAATTTTTGAGTGTTTGTTTACAATTTTAATTAAATTCAGATGTATGTAGTTTGTCGGTACCAAACAAATTGAAGTCTTACATAATTCAGCAACTTAATGATTTCAGCTCTACTTTCTCAGCTCTACATTTTCAGAGCTTAATTTTCAGCTTTACCAAACAGGCCCTTAGTCTATCTATATAAACTGATATTCCATTTGAAAACCTTAAATTATTATTTGGTTGTTTTCAAGACCTTGAAAAAATGAACTCATTTTTTCTAATGTTAGAAAACTATTTTTTTTTATAAAACCTATTCTGACAAATTAATGATACAAGAATTGAGCCTAATGGCCCAACATGGGATACTAATGTAAAAAATTAACACTAATTAACGTTTTTGGTGATTAATTGTTTGAAAGAAATACTCCCTCCGTCCCAAATCTTCACGTTTGACTATTGAAACTTTTTAAGGATATGAACTCTTGCTTCACTAGTCATGTTTTGCTTAGGCACTTTTAAGCCCAAATTATAGAAATAGGAAGAACTTTTTGGGACAATGAAAAATGTCAAATGAGAAGATCATTTGGGACGGAGGGAGTAATAATTAAGAGTTAGGTATATTCCAACCTTTGAATTGACGACCTATTAAGTAAAAAAAAAAAAAAAAAGCCCTCCTTTATTAAGAAATGGCAAGGAAGATGCCATTTGTGAAGAAAGAACATACCCACAATGTCCTCTCTTCAGACTCATTTTGGAGCCTACGGTTTATGAATATTCCTCTAAAATGCTTTATACATCGAGACAATATCATTTTTACCACTTTTGTGTACTACATAATGTACAGCTAGTAATTTAACGTTTATGCATAATTCATGACATCGCCATGATATCAGCCCTAATAATACATAACCGCCATTAAATCACTGATGGTACATCGCAACACAAAAGTGGTAAAAAAAAGGTTTCATGTTCCGCTTCCGAGCTGGGAAGGAAAAAAACATGAACATACAAAATATTTAATCTTATTTCATTACTGATTATGGGTCATAAACAAAAACAGAGAATAACATGAAGAAAAAAAAAAAAAACTATTTACAAGCAACGGGATTTTGTTTTCCGGTGAAGCTTGCTCTAGCATTAGTACAAGCAGATTTGAATTCTCCGGCTGCAACGTTGAAAACTTGGCCGATCGCTTTGCTAATCAACGAGGTGTCTCTGGTTAAGCTGAGATCTATGTCAACCAACTCCACCCTTTCACACGGTACCACATCACTGCAACTTAGATCAACCGCAACTGGCGAGATAGTCGTTCCCCTAATGTTCTTGAAGTGAACATCACTCAGCTTCACTCTCGATCCCTGTCCCAATATATTTATTCAAAAATGAATTAAACAAAATCAAGACGGAGAAGAAACAATACTAAATGCAGGGAATAGTTGGTGATTAATGCTGCAACCAAAATTACAAATAACGCAACATACTTTTTTTTTTATTTACTTACGACGACAAAAAATTATCAGGGTTATTGACATGGCATTGCCACGTCAAAGTCACATGAGTGTCGTGTCATCAAATTCAAAGTCAATGTTGACATGGATCTGACATGACACTGACATGTTTCACGCCAGTAGTACGGTTAGTTTTTGATGTCGTAAATAGAAAAAAAAATGTTGCATTATTTGGTAATGGATGTAAAAGTAAGTTGACCATATTTGTCATTAGCGGAAAAAACGCGAAAGTATGTTGCATATGTAGGTTGATTGGCCCTAAATCGAGTGACAAGTTCTGAAGAAATAAAGAACATATTTACCCCTGGCCTGCCCTTGGAAGCGTAGTTCTGATCAATGATGATTGGATTCTTGACACCGTTCATGACTATGTCTTCAAAGGTTATGCCAGAAGCCTCGAGGACTGGTGACTGGCGGTAGGTCTTGATTCTTGCACCGTTTGTGGTTCCGGTTAACGTGCAGTTGGTCACTCTCACGCCTTTCACACTCTTCTCATTTCCGCGCTTGCCAAGGCTGCCGATGCTGGAATAAAACCACAATATGTTACTCCTTCTGTCCCGGAATAAATGTCATAGTTGACAAGTCAACATTTTTAACCTTTTTGTTATATTTCCTTAATTTCCCCCCCCCCCCCCCCCCTCTTTTCATAGGAAATAAACATGTTGTCCATTGACTTTGATTCATACAATATCCTTTAAGAAAGGGCAACTTATGGAGATCACAAAATTTTATATTCTATTTTCAGAAATGCGACATTCATTTTGGGGGAAACCAAAATGGAAAATATGATATCCAGGACGGAGGGAGTATTAAGATATTTTAATCACATGCTGCACTTTGGTCGCAAAGAAAATACTCCCTCCATCACAAAATGAATGTTCGAATTCTGAGAAGTTACTAAATCATCCAACATCATCAGACAACAACTGTCAACAAGTAATAATTCACACTAACACTAATGATGCAATCAGTGGCGAAGCCAGAAACTTTTAGGAAGGGGGTCAAGTTTTTTTTTTCTCGAGATAACCAATACAATTGATGTATCAAAATTTAGTACACAAGTGCAATTTTTTCTCAAAACTAAGGGGGTCAAAACGTATAAATTCTTGATTTTTAGTAGTAAAAAAACATTTTAAAAAAATTTAAAGGGGTAAAATTTGACACATTTCAAAATTGAAGGGGGTTGACCGACCCCCTTGGCTTCTATGTGACTTCGCCACTGGATGCAATATATTGAGATTCTAAAGGTTTTTATGTACTTATGGCTCCTAAAAATGTTTAAATCCTAACTTTCTTACATTTCCCTCAAAGTTAAAATTGACATTCATTTTTAACGGAGGGATGGTCTCACTTTCCATTTTAGTTTGTTCTAAAGAAATACTCCATCTGTCCAAAAATATTGTTTCCTTTTTGATACTGCGAAAGAACTTTAAGAAATAATTTTAGTTAACTTAATTGTCCTAATGAAAGTATAAATAAAAGAAATTATAATTATTACTCAAAGTTCCTTTGCACTAACGTTTAAAAAAAAAAAAAAAAAAGAGGGATCAACATTTTGGGAAGGAGAGAGTAGTTCAATTTCTTATAAAGGAAATACTTAGTACTTACAGTGAAATTTCAAGAAGGTATAAGCAAGAAATCATTATCTATAAAATGTTTGACTAGTCAAATGAGACTACATTTTTTAACATAGTACCTGATTCCGTGTCCAGGGCCGCATGTAACTTTGGTTACGAAGATATTGTTGTTGCTATCACCAATTGAAATGCAATCATCGCCAGTACCAACGACAATATTCGATACATTGACATTGGTGGAGCCACTGACATGAATACCATCGGTGTTTGGGCTATTTCCTGGTGCGGTTATATGGAGGTTATCAGCTCTAAATCCCCAGGAATCAGAAACCTTCACATGGAACCCCATGCTATTCTTCATATGAACATTTTGGAAGGCAGAATTGTTTGCGTTTTGGAATACAAACGACTGTAAGCAACCAAGAAAAGCAAATGGAACTTTGTCAAATGGCTGAATGATTCATGTACAACAACAAAGCCTTAGTCCCAAAATGATTTGTGGTCTACTAACTTGAATAATCATATGCAATCGTCAAAGAAAAGAGGTGAAGAAAAAGTAGGAAAAAAATAAATATATACTAAAAAGTGCGAAAGCTAAGACGAAATTTAAATGAACAAAAAGGTGGCGAAGAATTTGAAAATATAATAATAAAAATATAAATAAGAGCAATGCTAAGGGGACAAAATAAGTTCACAAAATTTGTATCACAAGTATCGGAGCCTACAACATCAGTCAATCAATTATTGCCCAATCATTATGTGTCCCATTTTTTGTGAGCTTTAGTATTACTCTAAAAATAATGGCTTTTGTGTTTTCTTTTAATCATGTATAGGATGATTCAAAACTTACAGTTGGAAGCATTGATTTTGATCCTTTTGAGTGATACTTCCACGCAGCTTCGCCTCGGGCATTGAGCGTTCCCGAACCTGTAACCACGACGCCGTCCATATGCTCAACGGTGATCCAGTAACCTTCATCAAAGAGAGTTAAATCGTTACTCCGTGCCAATAAGGTTCCCTGAATTTCAATCGTTATGGGCTTCGGGGCAGTGCAGGGTGGTCCAAACACCAGTTTTCCCGTCACGAAAGTCCCTTGGGGAATTAAAAGTTTTGCTGGACTCGTCGATGCGCAAGCAGCACGCCAAGCTCGTATGATTGGCTGCACATGTGGATATAACACGCAACATAATTTCAAGCAACAATGTTAGAAAGCTAAAACTAAAACTACCTCTGTCCCAAAATGAATGACCGAATTTCCTCCTGATCAAGAGCAAATTCGGTCATTCATTTTCATTTTGGGACTGAGGGAGTAGCATTCAACCCTACATGTATAAATATTAAGGTTGTAACATAAAAGATCAATTCCGCCATGCACTAATTTTTGCATGCCCTTCAAAAATGCAACAGTGATACACACTTCTAAGGTGAAAAGATAAACTTAAGAAAAACATTGCACAATACTAGACAAGCCCTAATTGTTCTTATTATTTTCTTATCTGTTTTGCAATTTTATGAATTACAACAACTTACGAGAGTGCTATCGATCTTGCCATTAGGGTTAGCCTCAAACTTTGTCACATCAAAGACTGTAACACCAGTGTTAACAAGGCCACGACGGGACAAAGTGGCGGCTTCAGCCCCTCCTAGAGCGAGCATAGTTAAACACACAACCAAAACTGCTTCTTTGAGGGGTGCCATTGTCTTGTTGGCCTTTGAACACCGGTACTTACAGTTGGTATTTCCCGGAGGGAAAAATAGATGCTTAAAAGATTAAAGCCAGAGCTTTTTTATTTTATTTTTATATTATTGATAATTTTTAAGAACTGAATAAGAATGTGTCCTTTCTATATACAGCGTTCTATGGACCTCCTTAATTTGTGCCTATATTGATGTTCAAATGAGTGATGATAATTATGCTTTTGCTGCTACATTTTCGCTGTGCTTCTGGTGACATCTGCTCATATTTAGTAATGCTGTGATATATGTTTCTATTTTTAGGCAAGTACAACATATGAGGCCAGGATAACAAGAACGATCCATCTCTCTCCAATGCCACCATGAAAAGGGAATGGTTAAGATGAGCTTAGATCTTATCTTTCCATCAAAAGTACAAGGGAAAATTATATAATTCAGAGCCACCGCAGTTGGTGTGACAACGGTTCCCCTTGTATTCTTGAAGTGAACATCACTGATTTTCACTTTCGATCCCTGTCCCGAGTTTTTTGTTCAAGAAATTGAATTTAAAATAAAAGCTAAAGAAATGTTCGTTAGAGTGTTGAGACGGTATTAACCGTTTCCTTCTCGTATAGGCCTACTAATTCTGGTCAATGATGATAATGGGATTCATAACTCTGTTCATGACAATGTAGTTGAAAACAATGCCATAGGCCTCGAGCACTTGTGACTCACGGTAAACATTGATTCTTGCACCATTTGCGATGCGGGTCAATGTGCAAGTTTAGATTGCAGGCTACAACACAAAAAAACCAACTTTAAAGGTTCTATGTGCAAAATAAATTAACCCAATCTAAAGGATCTTTTTCACATAACTTAAATAAATAAAAAAAAGAAGAGTACCCAAATCCCCTCTTTAACATATCCAAGTAACCCTATTGCCTAATCAATGGAAAACAAAAATCAATTCAGCACAACAATTAGAAAATGCATGACTAAACTATAACAAATCTATTGAGTAACTGACCTAATTTCACCATATTCGAAAATCGACGAAACCCAATTCCAGAGTGATCATTGGTGAATATCATGGCGCGGCTGATGTTGAAGAGAGCAGTAGTGATGATGATGCGGATTGTGAAGGCTGCCGGCGGCAATTGTAGTTATGTTCATATTATTTGAAGCCCTAGATTTCAATTGCATGACATCTATATCGCTGATGATGGAGTATGGTAGAGCTTCTATGTCAATTAAACCAGCTCTGCCTCTGCTCTGCTCGTAGTATATCTCTCTCTCTCTCTCTAAAACCCTCGCGAAATACTCTCCCCTCCGCCCTCCAACCACCAACAATACGACGCCGTTGACGAAGAAACAATTTTGGAAAACCGTTTTCTTCAAAAAAATAAAAAAAAAATGCTGTTATTCCTTCCTTTCTTCCATTGCAGTTGCAGCGGATCTTCTTCTTCTTATTTTATGTGAACATTTTAATTTGATTTGTTTTATTCTCTTAATTTAAACTTTCATTATTTTCGATGATTAATGTTTAAATTAAGAGTTATTTCATGCTTTCAACAATAAATTTCTCTCTTCGTTGAGAGTCGTTGTATTCTCCCCGTTGTGGGAGCCGTTGTATTCTCTCATTTGTTTGTGAGAGCCTATGTTTGTGTATTTTGTTTGTTTGTTTGTTGTTGTTTGTTTGATTTTACAATGACGATGATTTTTGTATTTTCTTACAATAAAGTGGATGTCAATGTTCTGACTGCACAAGGATTGTTCGTGAATTTTGAGATGTATGGTAGGCGTTTTTCCGTCAACCCAGATTCTTCATATAAAGTGCTCAGCGCAACATATTACCGAATGGGGGATTTCTTAAATGCCGGATTGAGGCAGTGTCCATGTTTTTACTTGGAGAGGATTCCGAACCTCTCAAGATTTAGATCGAAATTATCATTGTTGTAGGTTAAGAGTTGGAACTGCTGTTGTAATTTGAGATGAGCCTCCGACTTTTGTGGAATGTCATCTCTTTTTTAACTGTGAATGAAATTGAATTTATCGTTCGCTCAAAAAATAAAAAACAATTTTCATTAATTTAAATAATCGTACTTGTTTTTTTTACAGAATACTTTTTATACATAAAATCATGTTTCTTCTTTACTCCCTCCGTCCCATGGGTAAAAAAAAATCCATTTTGGGCGTCCCAACTTAAGATTCAAAATCATAAAATGGAAAGTGGGGCCTACATGTCATACTCACAACAATTATCCACTAACTCTTCTCTACCCACTTTCTCTCTCCCACCCAACTATCAAACACTCACACACATCACCTTTTTCTTAATTCTATAACCCACCCATTTTTTTTACCCTTCAGATGGGACGGAGGGAATATATAGTACTCCCTCCGTCCCGGACTAAGAGTCCTACCCCTCATTTGCACGCTTATTAATAAATATTGGAAGTGATGTAAATGTTGTGAGTGTAAAAGTAAAGTAGGAGAGAGAATGAGTGGGAGAGAATAGTGAATTGATTGGTGTTGTGAGTATAAAAGTAAAATAGGAGAGAGAATGAGTGGGGTGAATAGTAAAGATTCTTTGCCATTTTAAGAATATGACTCTTAGTCTGGGACGTACCAAAATGGAAAGTAGGACTCTTAGTCTGGAACGGAGGGAGTAGTAGGTAAATAATTTATATCAGTGATTGTATAAGACAATCCAAGTTTATGAAAGATAATTTAGGCAATTGAAATTGAAAACGGCCATATTGAGATTTGCTGTCAATCCAACCCCTACACTGTCAAACTTCACGAGTAAGAATTATGCATATCACATAAATTATTGTTGAGACAAATTATTGATCAAAGATTGAGGAGTTTAAAAAGATAATATAAAATGGCTAGAGATTTGATTCGTATGATATTATTACTCCATAATTTAGTTACATTACATTAATAGGTAATTGTTCAATTTAATTAAAATACTTACAAGATAAATAAACAGCAGCCATAACATGAATGTTGCGATCAAGGAGACATAGGTTTTTGCTCACATCTAAATCTTGCTAAATCCCAATTCCTTCTGACAAATATTCACATCATGGGAAGCAACTAAACAAAAAATAAATAAATCTGAACAAAACTCCTACGTACCACTGATTCAGCGCTACCTCATTCAGCACACATTCAGCAGCCACATCTTTAAAAACTAATTATAAAGACCTTACATTTATTTCAAAAAATTAGACCTTAAATCAATATAAGGAATTGAAAAGAAAAACAAAAAAAAAAAAAAAAGGAGAAAATCTATGCACAAGCAGGGGGATTCTGTTTCCCCGTGAAGGTAGCATTAGCGTTAGCACACGCGGCTTTAAATTCTCCTTTTCCGGCATGGAAAGATTTCGGGCAGTTCGCCGGGAGTTGTGTGATTAGGCTGAGATCGATATCGACCAACTCAACCCCGTCACATGGTGCCACGTCACTGCAATTCAGTGACACTGCTGCTGGTGTCACCGTCGTTCCCCTTATGTTCTTAAAGTGAACATCGGTTATCTTTACTTTCGATCCCTGTAAAAGAAAAAAGAAAAAAAAGAGTCAAAAAATCGGAAAAAACAAATGTTTCATTCCGGAAAGTGCACTATAAAGCACACTAAATCTGAAAAGTGTGCTATATAGTGCACTACATTCTGGAAAGTGCGTTGTATAATGCACTACATTTTCGGAAGTGCATTATAAAAGCGCACTTACAGTTAGCGAGCTAGCGATATTAGAATGACAATTTTTGATGAGTATGACGTAGTTTAGAAAACATGGTTAAGTAAATTTACCCCTGGCCTGCCCTTAGAGGCGTAATTCTGGTCGATGATAATTGGATTCATAACGGTGTCCATGATAATGTCCTCAAAAATAATGCCAGAAGCCTCAAGCTCCGGTGATTCACGGTAAGTTTTGATTCTAGCACCATTTGTGGTGCCGGTCAATGTACAATTGGTCACCGTCACTCCTTTCACGCTTTGTTCCTCTGATCGCTTGCCAAGGCTCCCAATGCTTCGACACGTAAAAACAAACAAATGTCTGAATAATTCATACTGATCCAATTAACACGTAAATAAACATGGACAAGTTTAATACTAGTATATACTACCTCTGTCCCTAAATGAGTGTCCAAATTTCATTTTAATGGACACTGAAAATCTCAACTTTTTGAACAATTTGGTAACAACGATTCATATATAATCTTGTAACCTCCTTTCCAAACCTTTAGTTTTGCACGTATAAAGAAACCGTCGAAAAAAAATGTTTAGGGAGAAAGTTATGTTAAAAAAAGACACTCATTTAGGGACAAAGATTTCTTGAAAATGGACACTCATTTAGGGACAGAGGGAGTACTACCTAATTCCGTGGCCAGGGCCGCAGGTGACCCTTGTGACGATAATATTATTGTTGCTATCACCGATCGAAATGCAATCATCACCAGTTCCAACAACAATGTCGGTAACGTTAACATTTGTGGACCCGCTAATGTGCATGCCGTCAGTGTTTGGACTATCTCCCGGCGCAGTAATGTTAAGGTTACTTGCCGTAAAATTAGAGCAATCAGAAACTTTCATATGGAAACCCATGGCATTTATCAAGGTTACATTGTTGATCGCAGAATTATTTGCACTTTGGAACACAATAGACTGCAATATCACGATAAAAAAAAAATGATCATCACTTTCAAAATTTAAATTAACGCAAATATATAGATTTTTAGCTAACTGTAACTTACATTAGGAAGCAATGTACTGGATCCTGGTCCTTCATCGTTGTACTTCCAAGCAGACTCACCTTGGGCATTTAGGGATCCTGAACCTGTAACTACGACACTGTCAACGTGCTCAATAGAGATCCAATTGCCGCTAGCATAAGCAGAAATATCGGCTTTGGCCAAAAGGGTTCCTTGGATTTCAATCGTTATTGGCTTTGGAGCAGTGCAGGGACCTCCAAGGATGAGCTCATTTGTCAAAAATGTTCCTGGTGGAATCAAGAGTTTCGATGGTTGGGGACCTGTTGAGTCGCATGCAGCTCGCCAAGCTTTAATTATTTGCTGCATGCACCAATTAATAAGTTCCATGAAAACAATATATAGCTTATATATACACACAGACACATACAACGCACGTGCTATTCATGTAAATCTGGGCTTGTGCAGTCTAACTGTACACAAGTCGAATTTTATAATAGAGAAATGACATTTATAACAAGATGGGTAACTTCACGATCCGATTGTTGTGCATAGGATTGCGCAGGCGCCAAATGTTATGTGCTACTTGTATATATAAATATACTTACAAGGGTGCTGTCAAAATTTGGATCAGGTTTAGCCTCATACTTCGTCACATCAAAAACTGCAACACTAGTGTCATCAACGAGGACACGACGTGCCCTCGCTGCTTCTGTGGCCCTAAGCGAGAACAAAGTTAATCCTAAGATTAACACAGCTTTGATCTCGAGGGCCATTTAAGGTCTTGTTGCCAAGAACTTGTATTACAGTTTTTGGAGATGAAATTAAAGAGATGTTTCAAAGAATAAGGCCAAAGATTTTTAAATTATCTAATTTTTTTGTGTTTTATGTTTTTTTTTTTTTCCTAGGAATTGAGATGAAGAAATTGCAAGGTTGTTGGGATCCTTTTATATGGTAGTGTTGTTGTAAATCAGCCATGGAATTTGCATGAGTTTCGCCGGCCGGTTCAATGGATCGGAGAGAGATGATCGGCCGGTTTTTTTGGGGATTCAGATCGATGGAGCTACATTTATGCTTTGCTTCTCGTTTGTTTATTACCATCCCATGCAATGAAACCTGGTCTAAGTATATCTATTTTTAGCACACATAACTAATTCTTAATTATCCATTTCTCTCACCAAAAAATGGAAGGGGTTAATATTTCATCCTAGTAAATCAGTTCCTTCTGGATCCGGAACCCCTGTTTTGTAATGGTGTATGTACTGTCGAGATTGATTTGTTTGAGATAGTGTTCGGAATATTCGAGCAGGAAGCCCATCTCTCCAACTCCAACCATAATCAAAAACTAATTATAAATGGAGCGGCAAATATTCATATAAATTATTGTAATTTTCTTTCCAAACATTTGACTTTGCAAGTATAATGATACTAATAAAAAAAAATGACGAAGAAATATTTAGGGACAAAGTTATTTTTTGAAAATGCTTCTATTGTAAGATAAAAATTTCTTGATAATGAACCTTTATTTAGTGATAGAGAGTAAGTTATTGACTTGTAAGGTATGCATGAAACTAAGTGAAAATCACTATTAGGAAGGGAAAAATAAGGGAAGGAAATAACTCATCTATATTGTGATTTATGAGTGTGTTTTGGGGGAAACTAGTTTCTCCATAAGTTATAAAAAAAATCATGTTTTTTACCTTTAAACCCTAAATCTGAAACCCTAAAACCTAAACCTGAAACCCCAAACCCTAAACCTTAAAAACCCTATAAAAACAAGACTTTTTATAATTTATGGAGGAACTAATTTCCCCCAAAATTTTCTCGTGATTTAATATGTGAAGTAGGATAAAAACATGTAATGTAAGTTTTGGGCTAATCTCACTTTACTACCCCAGGGTATACATATTGTTTTACTTTGGGGCCTATTGTTTTATTTTTCTCACTTTAGGGCCTGAACTTCTATTTTTCGCATCAATCTAGGGCCTAAACAAACATTCCGTTATATTTTGAATAGAAAGTTGGTATATCACATCCTAACACCTATTTTCTCTTGGGCATTTGATATTCTCACAAAAATAATGGTTAAACCAAAATAGTTTGGCAGTACACCCAAATCAATCACAGGTTCATTAGCTTTGGTTTGATTTGGGAGTTTAGGTGATATTGTTGCTCAAATTATCACGCATTTTAATGCCAAGAGTGATGAATTGACTCATAAATTTTCTTTAAGTCACTCTGCTTGTGTTCTGATAGTGCTCTTTTGATGTTTGGGTGATTCTTAAATTAACTTTTTTTTTTCTTTCAAAAATTTGGGGAAATTAGAATTTTATAATTTTAATAATTATCTCAAGGAAAAAAATAATTAATACTGCTGTTTTTTATAATCGTTTTCCCAATTTATGTGTGATAACTAGTTTATGCTTGATGTTGCTACTTTCTTTCTAAGTTATAGCCATACGCAGGAAAAGAAAAAAAAAAAAAAAAAAACTCAAAATTAAAGGAACTTTCACATTGACTCCTAAACAGTTTGTTTGGGTCTATTAAATTGTAGGGAAATATTTTTTAAAATAAATAAATAAAAAAGAATTACTTTATAAGTTTTTTGTTTGGAACAATATTTCATAAGTCGAGAGTTTGAAAGCTTAAATATACTAATGACTTGAAAAGACCAAAAAAACCAAAGAAAATGGATTTTAGATGGCACATGTTAACTTTCCGTTTAAAATCTAACAAAACTCTTGCCAGGGCTCTGAATTGATACAAAAATGATAGTCTGGGCCCTAAAGTGAGAAATATAAAATCATAGGCCCCTAACCGATACAATATGTAAACATTGGGGGTAGTAAAACGAGATTAACCCCTAAGTTTTTGATTGTTATACTCTTTCTATAAATGAATGTTTAAATTTTATTTTACGAAACATTATTAAGCTTATTTTTTTTGTAAATAAAACGGTAATGATTGATGAATATTTTGATGTACACTTTTCAAATATTTTATTTTGCAAATATGATGAGACTAATGAAAAAAAAATAGTTAAAAAACACTTAAGTACAAAAGTGTTTTTCAAAAAGGTAAAATAAAAATATTCATTTTGAGATAATTTATTTTTGAAGATAAATATTCATTTAAAGATGACATGAGTAATGTTTATAATAATTTACAGTATTAATACTATAAAATTTGGGTTAATTTAAATATACACCCTAACTCTGTCTCATTAATACAGTCCCCACTTTTTTCTTTCTTTTTTCTTTTTTCTTTTTTCTTGCTTTTGAGTGAAGAAATAAAATAGATTCAGATAGTAATAGTATCAAATTGGTCCAAGTCGTAACAGAAACCCATTGCATTGCAGCTCCTCGCCTTTAAATCTTAAATCCTACAAAAACTTGGGTGAGACGTTCTCACAAGTGAAATGGATCTCGTTAAGAGAGTAAATGCTTTGCAATCTATAGGCGGGACTGGGCAAATCCATTTTCTCTCTCGTCGATATTCGTCTTATTACGTGTTAGACTGTCTCACACAAGAATTCTTCAATCCTAAATACTCCCTCCGTCTCATACTTATTGCTACAAAATGAGAGTGTATGAAGATTAAGAAAATGTGTTGGAAAAATAAGTATTGTGGGTGGATAAGAGAAATAAAATAAGTTAGTTGATAATTGTTGTGAGTGGATAGGAGAGAGAAAAGTTAATATTCTAAGTAAGTAGCAATAATAAGCATGAGACCCAAAATAGAAATAAGTAGAGATAAATATTGGACGGAGGGAGTAGTAGGGAGAAGTGAATTACCGATTCCACCCCTCCCAATAGGGATGACCAAATCCGGTTTCGGGCCCGGTTCCGGTTCGGAACCGCCGGTTCCGGTTCGGCATATATGTGACCCTGAACCGGCCCGCGCTTACACCGGTTCCGGTTCCGATCATCACAATCCGGTTCCGGTTCAGTCCACGCTACCTTTTTTTATTTTTTTATCATACAATAAAGAATAAACATGTTAAAATTTATTAAAAGACAAGAGATTTTTATTTTATAATACACTAATGAATAAACATGTTAAAATTTATTGAAAAATAAGGGATTTTTATTTTTTTTAATGGAAATGCCGATCCGGTTCCGGTTCAGGTTCGCCATATATGTGACCCTGAACCGGCCCGCACTTACCACGGTTCCGGTTACTCCGGTTCCGGTTTACTCCCCGGTTTGCTCCGGTTCCGAGCTTTTCCGATCCGGTTCCGGTCGGTTTTCCGGTCCGGTTTGGCCATCCCTACCTCCCAACTTCTCCACTTGTCAGAATTTGTGCTGTCCAACCAAAGTCCTCTCAAAGTTCTGATAGGTCTGACATAATGCCAAATAGTGCAGCTTTTTCAACCACGTGACTCGCACACTCCCTCCAAATCCCATGTGATGCCATTACTTATTTACCATATAGCAATGCTAGGGGCACAAAATAAACTCACAAAATCTTGCTTACAATATAAAGTGGTAATATTTTATTGGTTGTATCTTTAATGGACCCGCCATACTCTAATTAAAAACACCAATAAAATCATTACACTGTTATACATAAGATTTTGTGAGCAAGATTTTGTAACTTTTTTGTTCCCCTATCATTATTCTTTACTATATCCTCCTGTATCAACCAATCCGTCCCCTCCCTTTCACACAACTGTGATCAACGGTCAACTACTTTGGCGCCAAACCCAACGGATAAATTATTCACCTCTTTCTGTTACTACCCTCTTGGATTAATTTCATTCTCCTTTCATCATAAACTTTAATCAAATTTATTACACAAAATTTTGTACACTTTTTGTCTTTTAAATGAATTTTTACTTAATTTTTTTCCTCAAAATTAATACTCTCTCTATATTCAAATTTTTTTGTCTCAGATTAAATGTCTTTATTGAAAAAGATACTTGGTCCTTTATATGTTTTTTTATCAATTTTTTTAATAGTCTTTTTATACTTGCAAAACTAAATGTTTAAAAAGAAGATTAGAAGAAAATATATGAATCTTAGTCACTAAATTGTATAAAATGTAGAGATTTTTATAGTGTTTCTTAAAATAAAATTTGGATGATTATTAAGAGACAGATAGAGAGAGTATCTTTGAAACAAAAAATATATATTTCTTAATATTCTTTTACCAAAAATTTCACAAATTTCTTTAATATTTCTCAAAATTAAATTTAAAAAAAGTGGATAAGTTTAATGTGGGTAACTTTAAAGTTATTTTAAACATTAAATGTGACATTGTTTCATTAATACATACAATGACAACTACCAAATCATAAATAAAAGTATTTTGGGTAAAGTGTGTCAAAATTTTATATTGTAAATTTGGGACGGAGGGAGTAGTAATAACTTTTATTATTATGGGTATATGCTAGATGAGGTTGGTATGGTAGTGTTGTGAAGTTATAATGATGTTGTTGTGCTTCAGGATTGGGTAACAACTTGGTAATGAAAGTGAACTTTGTTAGATTTTTCCTGGGAATTGGCCATTCTGCAGTGGAGCGGCCGAGTCAGTAAATTAGAGCAGCCGATCCCCTTATTGTCGAATGTTGAGTTCTAGGAGAGCGGACGAATTCTACTTAATCTAGCTCTCAATTATCTTATTCGAATACCCCTAAGATCTTATCCCCGAGCTAGCTCACAAGCCTTAAGGTCGGGGTACCGCTCTGTCTGAAACCATCTGAGAAACCCATCTGTCTAAAACCATCTGAGCAGCATAAATAGCTGAAGCCGGGATCCCGAAAACCAAACCATAACCAACAGAGCCAAAGTAACAACGGGCAGCATCAATAGCTGAAACAGGTTCCGGAACCATATAACATAACAACAACAATAGTGGGAGAAAATGACACAAAGTCATACCCCTAAATGCTCACGCGAGGGAGCGAGTTCATCCCATCCAAGGCCAATCTGGACTGAGGAAATAGGTCCAGTGGAAAAGCCTTATAGTGCACTTGACTGATGCCACTACAATGCCTTCCACCTCCACTCGATAACATCCCAAACCTGGGAAATATGACCAGTGGAAAAGCCTTATAGTGAACTTGGCTAGTGTGCCACTATAATGCTTTCCACCTCCACTCGATAACACACAAAACCAGCTGGACTTTCAACAAAGAACACAGTAATAAATACTTGCTAAAACAACAACCAGGGCATGATTCCATAGAAGGAAACCACACAAGCTCATCATAGAGAAGTAAACACGTTTTCACAATAATGTGCACAATCTTGACATTAAGTCACCACACAATCCATCTACACAATCACATTAAGTCAAACCCGATCACAAAGGACCAATTCTATCATTTTGATACCTCATAACAATTATCTAGGCATCCTAGGACATCGCCTAAGACCTAGCCCAATACTTAACGAAAAACAACTTTTGGGACAAAAAATATCTTCTTAATATTACAAATATTTTAAAACAGAATGAGCATTTATGTAATAAAATAACACCAATTTGGAGGAAAACTATACTCCTTATGGCTTAGAATATAGGGTTAATGACAATTTAGGGCCTGAACTCAAGGGGGGTCGTCTATCAGGGGCCCGGAAGTTTTTTTCCGCTAGATCAGGGCTTCAAATGTGAAATTTTCGCCAGTTAAGGGCTTTTTGACGGAAATCGTTAGAAAAGTCAGTTAAATCTCATGTGCCTCACACGTGATTAGTTTAGTTTATGTAATGTGGTTTAGTCTGGCGGTTCGGTCTCGCGGTCTCAAACCGCGGTTCGGTTTGGTTTGGTTCAGTTTGGTCTCGTCTGGGAAGGTCAAACCACAAACCAAACCGAACCATGTGGTTTGCCGATATTTGAGACTGAACCGAACCATTGGTGCTTAAAAACCAAACCGCATGGTTCGGTTCGGTCTCAAACCGCGGTTTGAACCGAACCACTTACACCCCTAAAGTTAATGAAAGAGCTCATATAAAGAGCTCTATGTGAAAAAATTGTTATTTAAGTAAAGAGCTTTTTCAAAACTCTATAATAATAAAAAAAAACTTTAAAGAGATCTTTCATGAAAATAAAAATCTCCTAGAAAACCTTCTAGTAAGTCAATAAAGAAGACACATTTCAAGTTCCAAAGAAAAGGGAAACAAAAAATGCCCATCAATAGAGCAAATGGCTCATTGAGCCAACCCCTTAAATAACATTAATTTAATTACCAAAGGACACAATTCCAATTTACTAAGCGCCGGAAACGGCACGAAAACTCACCCCATTACATAATAGTACCCATTTCACAATTAAACCCTTACACTTAACCCCATTTTACTCCTATATGCATAACCAAACAGGGGCAAAGTCGTCCAATTCTTTAACCATTTGACTTTTTCCCCCCCAAAACAAACAAGGTCCAAGGCTCGAGCCTTTGCTCGTAAAACCCAACCTCCCAAATTACATAAAAACTTAAATAAAATACTCCATAAAAATTACTATGACCACCCTCCTACTAATCTACCATTGTCATTCATTACCATTAGAGTTGACCGAAGGAGTGAGCCAAGTAACTCAATGCCCCGACTAGCGGGGCATTAATGTACGTGGCTGGTTCCGATTGAAAGTAATCGGTCCGGTCATCGGGGAAACGATCATTCTTGTCTGGCCCACCGACTATGGCTCCGGTCAAGATGTTAGGGTTGGGGGTTGACGCGTGCATCATGTTGAAGCCCGAGGAGCACTGGATCTTAGCCGGGTGTGCTGAAACGGAAGGCAGAGATGATCCTCTGTGGTGGATCCTTTCCGGAAATCTTGGACCGTATCCCACCATGTAGGACATTTTCAATGGATTGTCTCCTAATAAGTAGTCCACCTAATACATTTAAGAATAAGTAAAAATCAATTAAGTCATATTTTATATTTTCTCAATCAAGAACGAAAATAGACATTCATTTTAACACAGAGTGTATGTGCGTGCATATGCACACCTGTTTTTTGGCAATGGCACGGAGACGTTTGGGGGTAACCATGGAGCCGCCGCAGTTGACAACCTTGTGGGCGGATGTCAAGTATTTAGCATAAGTAACTAGCAAAAATGCGGTTGATGTTACATATTGCATGTTACTATCATCCATCTTGAACAAAAGCCCACCTATGACGACAAAAAAAGAGAAGTCCATTTTAAGTCAAAGAAATGAGTAAGTACAACAATATAGACACGGATTTGAAACTGCTGCTGCAATCGACCCATAACAGAACATTGCCAAAAAGACCCGTGGGACCGACAACTCCATATAGACACACACACACACACACCTGGAGTGTAGGATTGGGAGGATGAGCCAGGTATGAGAGAGCATATGAAATTATCAGCATGGTCCTTGTAGTCATGTAGGGACTGCAACTTTTGAACTAGAAATGACTGCAAAGGTGACCCAAACAAAAAAAAAATCAGATCACTTTAATTAGTGCTAAAGTATAATTTATAGGAAAATATTACTGGCTTCGCCCGAATGTTGATTTTTATTCTTTATATTTATAAATGGACAGTTATTTTGAGACCGATAGACTATAATGAAAAATAAATAATGACCTTGGACAGGAGAATTCTGGCACCAGCATGCTTGTTATCCCAACCAAAAGTGTTATCACCCTCATCAGCTCCAAGGGTCTGTCCATTTTCTTGAATATAATTTAGGAATTTTGGAGCCTTTGTGGCTCTATGCAACCAAGCAGCTCCCCACAATAGTTCATCCTATAATTAATAAAATTAGATACAGAATTAGAAACAGAGCTGTACCAACTCAAACTAGTACGCCTGACAATAAAATTGAACATTTATTTTGGGACGGAGGTACTGATATTTACCTGGTACCCAGAATATGAACAATAGAATGGGCATACAAAGCTTTTCAGCTTATTGCTGTAGCTTCCTCTATACTTGTCAGCAAAATCAAACACCTGTTACCCAATTAAAAAATAAATCCCCCAAAATTATAGTATAATTTTGTTTGTGTATTTTGTTAAAGATTTGGTAATTTTGAGTTGGGATTGAAGTGAAATACCGAAATTGCCCTCTTGACAAGTAACTTGGAATAGGTTGGGTCAGTCTTCCTAAACACCAAAGAAGCAGCAGCAAGTGCAGCTGCAGTTTCAGCAGCAACCTCAGTCCCAGGGTTATTTCTGTCAATCTTCAACACTGTTCTTGGTGTGTCCATGTCCTCCGGCCTCTCCCAACAAGCATGATCCTTATTTGCATCCCCAACCTACCCACATTACCACCGAATGTGAAAATCTCGAGAAAAACTTGTTTTACACTCATTTTAGTGTAAAACATGTTTTCATACATTAATGTAAAACAGAATCTCTTAAAGTAAAACAAGTTTTACGCATCTCTCTGCATAAAACGAGTTTTTCATATGACCGAGACCGACTCCCCCAAATTAGACAATTTTTTGCAAACCAAATTCAGAAAAACATACCCAAATTCCAAAAATTAACCATACATTACAAAATTATGACATTTTAATTCACACCAAAATCAAGAAAATCATACTCTGAATTCCAAAGTTAAACCCCCACCGGACAAAATTACGACATTCTAATCAAGAAAAGGACATTTTATTCAAACTTAAATCAAGAAAACCATACCCAAAAAATTACCCATGCATTATAAATTTATGACATTTTATTGAAACAAAAATCAAGAAAATGATACCTGAACGTAGATAATCCCCGGCTGAGCAGTGGCCTTGAGAAGATAATCAGTACCCCAACGAATGGCTTCTCGAGCATTATTCAGCTCACTTTTCATTAACCCACCAAACTCAATCACACTCCACGACAGCATTGTAGTCGTAAAAGCCATCGGAAACCCAAACTTCACATTATCTCCGGCGTCATAGTACCCACCAACCAAATCAACCTGCATTCTCAAAATCAAACAAAAATTAAGCAAAAATAAACAAAACCCTTTTGCAATTACTCAATACTTTGTTTAATTTCATCACATTACATGCATGTCGGAGCCGTCGGAGAGACCGGAGTTCTTCCTCCATGTCATCCTCTGGTTCGCCGGAAGCTTGCCGGACCTCTGACCTTCAAAGAAAAGGATCGATTTGGTGAGAGCTTCTCTGTAGTTGTGCGCCGCAACCCGAGACGGACGACGATGAGAGGCATTACAGAGAAATGTGGATACAAGAAACAGAGATAGAATCAGAGAAAAGGAGGATGAAGAAGCCATTTTTGTTTCCCCCAAAACCCTCCGGTGAAGTGAGGGGCGGCAAGGTGAAGAGGTTGGGTGCAATTGAAAAGCCGTTGGCAGGGAAAGAATGTATTTATAAAGCCGAAAAGCTGCTGGGTTTGTAACGTCCTGCTTTGGTTCCGTTGGGGTGAAATACTTGTCTCTTATTTTAAATGGCACAAAACCGTTTTTTCACGAAAATTAAAAAAAAAAAAGTGTCATAAGTGTAGAAAATTTAATAGGGTAGAGAAAATGTGGTAGAGAATAGTTAGTAGATTAATTGATGTGAGTATACAAGTATGAAAAAACTTTTTGTATTTGAATTTTGTAATTTTTATGAAACAACTAAAATAACAAATTTTGCAATTTAAAATAAGACAGAGTAGTACTCTCTCTGTCCCTAAATGAGTGTCCATTTTCAAGAAATCTTTGTCCCTAAATGAGTGTCTTTTTTTAACATAACTTTCTCCCTAAACGTTTTTTTTCGAATTTTTTTTCACCGGTTTCTTTATACATGCAAAACTAAAGGTTTGGAAAGGAGATTACAAGATTATATATGAATCGTTGTTACCAAATTGTTCAAAAAGTTGAGATTTTCAGTGTCCCTTAAAATGAAATTTGGACACTCATTTAGGGACAGGGGGAGTAATTATTAACCCCACAACCCTACATTTGGTAGTACTTTTTCGGGATGTATAGTACTAATTGCTTGCTTACAAGTGTAAATTGAATTTATGTTGGATAATGTATCTTATGTTTAGTTGTGGGGTAATTACAAATAAAATGTACTTTTATGTTTCTTTTATTAGTACTACTAGTACTATACTAATATGATAATCTTGTTTTAGTGTTACATATTAAAATTGTAGTAGATCCTTTGTTATTTTTATTGATACTAAATCCTCCCTTTGCCATGCAAAAGAGACACGTTTTTTTTTTTTCATTCACTAAGAGGAATTACATTTCTAACGCAATAAATAATTTAAATTCGATTTAATAACACTTTTTATATTTTTATTATTATAATTATTTTGATATTAATATTTGCTCAAAATTCACTAGTGTTGACTATCAAAAATCAATAGTAATCAAAAAAAAAAATGAGACTGAGGGAGTAACCTGATAGTTAGAGGGTAAAAATTTAAAGCCCCGTACGACACTATGAGTAAGTATTTCTTTTTTTCTTTTGGGCATATATGATTAAGTATTGGGGTACAAAGAGAGAGCCGCCCGATAATTCTTCATCTCAAATTATCAAATTAATGAAAATCCATTTTTCGAAAGAACACTGTCAAAAAATTAATGGTTTTTTCATAAGAAAAATTGTTTATAAAGGAATTTTTATCATTTTCTTACAAAATTTATTATGCACTTATAAATTTAAAAGTTCAAAAATCAAAAACAAGAATAGCAATGCATTTTTACTACTAAAAATACTTATTTATTGAGCAGGACATAAGTAAAACTACAGTAATAAACATAGAGTACCAAACATTAGATCTTAGGACATAAGTAAATGCGATCATTTGAAAAAGGTCAAATTGCAATTTGGTAACCTAAGTTTTACCGCCACCCAAGAGTTAGAATCTGCAAATAGGTGTCATGAGTTTGTATTTTTTTTTTGCTATTTGTTATATAAACGTTTAAAAATTAATGAAGTCGTTAAATTATTGACGGGTTGGAAGTCACGGTCCTCTCCGACTGAGTTGCCGCTTGCCGGTGGACAGCAATAAGGCCCGGATTTTAAGTTGCAATTGTAACTTCATCTATGATCGGTTTATGGTGATTTTTGCGCTTTTATTTTTGTTTTTCCAAGCCGCATTCTCCAGTGGCACTTGTTATTCGTTTCAAGCTTGTTTAGTCTGAGCTATTAAGTTTCCTCCACTTTTTCCGGCGAAGATAGGAGGTAGCTTTCATGGATATTTTGTAGGTGGTTGGAGAAACTTTTTGCCACTGTAGATGAGGAAGTTTTGAAAAGGTAGCAGTGACCATCAGTGAGACAAAGGAATAAGATAGTCAGAGACAACAATGCTTGATTCCGGCAATTATGCCAGGGTTTCAGATGTCCTTAGGTGATGGTGCCCTAGCGGTGGTACTTTTTTCGTCGTTATTCTCCTATTGGAGAGAGGAGCCCAGATCTGGAATTTTTTTCCTCACCAGCTTGTTGCTGGTGATGGAGAAGTTGTCGGAGCGTCGCTGGGGAGGTGGGGGTGCCGGAATTTTGTCCAGCGGTTGGGGAGCTCATGTTTTCTCCGTATGGCACGAGACTTGCACATGCTACTGTAAATGACGAAACTACTCTTTAAAAAGTCATGTGAATGGCACATGGCTTCCAACTCGTCAATAATTTAACGACTACGTTAGTTTTTAAATGTTGTGTAAATTTCAGGTTACCAAATTGCAAAAAAACACAAACTCAAGACACCTATTTGCAGGATTTAACTCTTGAGTGGCGTAATACAACTACAGTGGAAACTCTTTAAATTAATACTCGACAAATTAATAAACTCTCTAAAATAATGAATTTGTTTGGTCCCGACTTGGGCCAGTGAAAAAAATTATGAAAATTGATAAAATAATAATAATAATAATTTTTCGGGAAACCCCTTTATAATTATAGGTCCACAAAAATTATAAATTAATAATTCTTAGAAAGTGAAAATATAATTATTACAATTAGGTGAAAATATGATTTTATAGTTGTTTTTTTCTTTCAAAGTTCAAATCTTGTTAGAGTTCATCTCTAATTTCTATTATTGTATTATCAACTTCTAATGTCTTTCAACTTATTATATACGTATAATGAATTTTGTTTATACAGAAATCTGAAATTTGTTGAATCATCTAAAAACTCTTTAAATTAACAATTATTAATTTATCGATAAATTAATAACTCTATAAGGTAATAATTTTCACCGGTCCCGATATTATTAATTTATAAATTTTTTACTGTATATGTAATAGTCGGGCTACAAAATTGCAATTTGGCCTTTAAAAAAAATACTCCCTCCGTTCCGGGTAAGTTGCAACAATTTATCATTTTGGGCATTCCACTTAAGTTGTAACAATGAGGAAGCTCTTTATTACTTTTATAATCCTCCACTCGTTCTCTTCCTCCCAACCACTCATTATTCTCCACTCATTCTCTCTCTTCCTCCCAACCACTCATTATTCTCATTTCTTAATTTTTGTGCTTCCCCTTCCATGTTGCAACTTACCCGGAACGGAGCTGCGGCTTTGTTCTCCTTTCCTTGGAGTCCAGATCTCCTGTACCACTTTATGTGCCCCTCCATGTGCCACAAGTGAGCCAACGACTTGCAGTTATTAAGATTATCATTATGTTGATATTATCCAAGTATGTAAACGATTGAGATTATAATAGCACAGGGAGGGGCACAAAAAGTGGTACAGGAGATCTGGACCCTTTTCCTTGTATTCCAAAAGTAAAAAAGTAAAAAAAAAAGGTAACTGAGGCTTTGCGGCTAATCTCGTTCATATCTTAATGGAATATTAGTATTTTATCACTTTTGTAGTGTGATTATACAATTGATTTACTCCTTCCGATCTTAAATGTCTTGGTAAAAAAAAAAAAGTATTTTTCTTAAAAAAATAATAATAAATTTCTATTATATATATAAAAAAAATAATTGTATTTTACCTAATCTTTATATTGGTCTTTTTACACTTTTAAAACTAAATGCTTTGAAAGTAAATTACATGAATACTTGTGAATTCTTGATATTAAATTGTATAAAAAATATATATTTTTGAAATATATATTTAAAATGAATTTTGGACATTTATTTATAGAGACAAAGAAGTAGTAAAAACATTGAAAATTATAAATTATGTTTGTGAAAAGTTAGGTAAATGGGACTACGAATGAACCTAACATTTCTGATCTAATGTCTTTAAGATCAGTTTCACAATTGTTGTAAACAATTCAGAGTACCATAAATGTCACACAAGTCGGATGCCTTTTTTTTTTTTTTTTTCAGAATTCCATAAAATAAAAAAAAATGACATAATTTTGTGCAAATTTATTGTTGGATAAAATAAATTATGAAAAAAAATTGGTAAATTCATTTGAAGAATGAGTAATATAATACTCTCTCAGTCCCAGAAAGATAGTTCACTTTTTTTGTTGTTTCTACTAGGGAACTTTGAGCAGTTATAAATGCTACTTATAATGAGTTGGTTTTGGGGGAAACTAGTTCCTCCATAAGTTATAAAAAGTCCTGTTTTTTAACTCTTATTAAACCCTAATAGACCTAAACCCTAAACCTTAAACACTAAACCCTAAACTTTAACCCCTATAAAAACAAGACTTTTTATAACTTATGGAGAAACTAGTTTCCCCCAAAATTTTCTCACTTATAATTATGTTAATGTGAATCTAAAAATTGATATTAATACTCCCTCCGCCTCAAAATGATCTTCACATGTGACTATTCAAACTTTTTTAAGGATATGAACACTTGCTTCACTAGTCATGTTTTGTTTGTGCACATTTGAGCCTAAATTGTAGAAATGTGAAGAACTTTTTGGGACAATGAAAAATGACAAATAAGAATATCATTTTGGGAAGGAGGGAGTAGTATTTATAATGGTGTATCAAGAACAATTTCAAAAATTTTATTGGAATAATTAAAAGTAGCCTTAATTATTATTCAAAGTTTCTTTGTAAAACCCATAAAAATAGCGAGACTATCATTCATTCTGGTACTTAGGGAGTAGTAAAAACTAGTAGTATAATATAATGGTACTTATTCTTAGTTTTAGAGAATAAAATGGTTTAGACACAGAATAATTGTAGTAAAAAAAGAGCAGAGTTTGGTCAGAGTTGGGACAAATTTAGGTGTCGGGTAAAGTAGAATAACAAGAGTATGGGTCATAATGATAGTTTAATGTAACTGAGTTCAGAGAGTTTAGAGTTCACAAAAAGGTCAGAAAAAATGGACCATTTCTTGCAGAGATGGAGAGGTCTCTATAATCAAGAAGATTGGTCAAAGAAATTTTGAGGAAGCTCATTTTACACATAATACCAATATTGCCCCATCCTCTTCTCCAAAAATTTCTTGGTTTATTTCATTTCAGTTCAAGCAATATCATTCATTTATTCTCAGTGCTTGGTTATTTTGGGACATGATTGTACTCAGTTATGGTCGAGCATTGTTTTATATTACTCCATCCGTCTCGGACTAATGTTCTTAGTTTGATTTTACACGGAGATTAAAAAAATGTTGTGAGAATGAAAAGTAAAGTATAAGAAAGTAGGAGAGAGTGAGTAGAGAGTATTTTTTTTTTTTATGAGAATGACTGGTGGGTCTCATTGTCCATTTTAAGTAATAAAGCAACTAAGAAACCTTAGTCTGAGACAAATTAAAAACAAAAGTAAGAACCTTAGTAGAGGAAAAAGGGAGTAGGTTTTTTGAAGTTTTGAAAGTAAGAAATGATTCTACGATTAACTACTTCTCTCACCAGCTCAAGTGGAGGGGTAGAGAGAAAATGGGTGGAGCGGTTCCGGGTCCTTTGAAGGATTTCGATGAAGTGGCTCTAATCGGAGCCATTGGATGGAGCGGGTGGAGCTAACCGCTCGGTGGAGCGGTTCGAAATCCCTCAAGTTAGTGTGAAGCAAAAAAAAGGGGCACACAAATTACGGAAAAGTAGGAGAGATAAATAGTAGAAGCAGGTGTTTGTGAGTATGAAAAATTAAATATGAGAGAAAATGAGTGAGAGGAATAGTATGTTGACTGGTGTTGTAAGTGTAAAAGTAAAGTAGGAGAGAGAAGGAGTGGTACATTAGGAGTCCAGATCTCCTGTACCACTTTGTGTTCCCCTTCCTGTGCAATTATAATCTCAACCGTTTACATGCTTGGATAATATCAACATAATGACAATCTTAATGACTGCAAGCCGTTGGATCACTTGTGGCACAGGGAGGGGCACACTAAGTGGTACAAGAGATCTGGACTCTAACATTAGGCCCTTTCAAAAAGTACTCAATTTCTTATTTCAGATAATTTAAGGATAATAGACGGGAAATAAGTAAAATCAATAAAGTTAATAAGAAATAATACTCCCTTTGTCCCAGAAAGATAGTCTCATTTTGAATTTTTATGGTAAAAAAAATAAACTTTGACCAACTATTGGTGATGATCTAATCATTATAGTGAAATTCTAAAATTTGTAATTGATAAATCATTAAGTGATTTATCAATAACATTTTTTTAGGATTTCATTGTGATCATTAAATTGACACTAATATTTGGTCAAAGTTTATTTTTGTTGACCATAAAAATTCAAAATGAGACTATCTTTTTGAGACATACGGAGTATAATACAATGATAGTTAACCCTTGAGTTTTATTTATTTGATTCAGAATAGAAGATGCATGCTATTCATTTTTAACCTATTTAGTAAAAGAACTATTTTCAATGAATTCAATGACGTTTTTTTAATCTAAAAAAGGGTATTGTCCTAAATTGATAGGTACATTTAACTTTTCAAATATTTTAAAATCACATTAAAATTTCAAAATAAATTAAAAAAATATTTGAAAAAAAACAGTTGAAAATGAAATTAAGAAAAAAAGGTAACCTCGAAATATTACAGTCAATAAAGTGAATTATGTTAAGGACGGATGAACTCAGTCTTCCAGAAAGAGAGAGAATAATGTGTTGGCAGAAGTGGAGTGGTCCATTGAATAAAATGTGACACGTAAAAAGAGGCCTAAAAGAATGAAAAGCAATGATCAACAAAGACAAGACTTTCTTTATATTGAGTCCAGATCTCCTGTACCATTTTGTGTGACACTCCTGTGCTACAAGTAATCTAGTCGAAAATATGTTTGAATAATATTAATAAAATGTTAATCTTAAAAACGGTGAGCCATTAGATCATTTGTGACACAGAGAGTGACACAGGTAGTGGTACTGGAGATCTGGACTACTTTATGTTCTATCTGGCGATACTATCTTCTGCCACCTTGTCAAACTTTTGCTCCCATTATTTCGAAATAAATGTATACTGTATTTTTTATTTTTGTTTCTCTCAAAATAAAAAGTAAGTACAGTATGAAGTTTAGTGATTTTTTTATATTACCTATTTTCATAAGTATAAACATTATAATGCCGTAAAAGATGTCACTCTACTCATGTTAGTAGATTGAGACAATCAAAAAATATAATTAAAGCTTAAAAACATTGATATGTCAATTATGACATTTATTGTCAGACCAAAAAAGTAAAACTGTGACACTTTTTTGTTAGGTTTATAATACATTTCCACATTATAATAAATATGTTTATGTACCACATAGGTAATACTCCCCCCATCTCATTTTAAGAGCAAAAAATGGTGGGTTCAAGAATTAAGAAAAATGTGACGTGTTGTGAGTATAGTTATAAATCCCGTCCCGTACCGGTCCGTACCGGCCGGTACGTCCCATCCCAGTCGAAAACCGGTGCGGTACAAGTATAATTCCGTCCTAGTTTTTGTACCGCCCTGAACCGCCACGTACCGCCCAAACCGGTCCGTACCGGACCGAACCTGCCGAGATGGTTGTCCCGGTCGGTACGCGAAAAGAGAGACTTTTAAACCAATTTTTAATTGTCAGACCAAATAAAAATATATTCAAACTTGAGTTTTTTTTATATATAAAAAAACTATGCCCTAGATTTATAATTTCAAGGTCGTTAAGTCGCAAAACAGGAACAAAGCAGCCTGTGTAGTCAAAGAAATTGAAGCTGTAGATCAGTAATTTGTAAGCAATTTAGACTAAACTTATGCTAGTATTGGTATATTTTGATGATAAAATACAAGCTTTTGTAATTTTTTGTTGAACATATGTTATATATATAATTATCTTAAAAATTACTAAAAAGTGCGGTAAATCCGGTATGGTACACCGGTACGTCCCGTCCCAATGGCAAAACCGGTGCGTTGTCCGGGACGGTATTTATAACTATGGTTGTGAGTGTTGATAATTAGGTAGGAGAGAGAAAGTGGGGAAGATAAAAGTTAGTGGATAATTGTTGTGAGTATGACATGTAGGACCCACTTTTCATTTTAGAATTTTGACTCTTAAAATTGGACGCCCTTCTAGGGAATATTTGACTCTTCAAATTGGACGGAGGGAGTATACAAGACTACAAGTAAATTAAATATATTTTTCAAGGTGATTTGAGTGGGTTTTGGGGATTTTTTAACACTTACCCAAACTTTAAACCTTAAAGCCTAAAACTTAAACCCTAAACCCTAAACGTTAAACCTTATAATAATAAGATTTTAAAAAAAAAAAAATATGAAAAAACTAGTTTCCCCCAAAATTCTCTGATTTTTCAAATAGTTTAACAAGTTATCTACAAGTTATCATGTAAAGGAAGATGTAAATATGATGGAGGTTGTTGCTCCTATTAGTCCATCTCTCTTAAATTGATATTCTCGATTTTTGTTATTTATTGAATGAATTTTAACAATAATTATCGATTAATTTATTTTTTACAAATAAAAAATTATTAGTCATAGTACTTATAACGATATATAAATAATAACTGTCTTTTTTTTTGCATTTGCACAACTCTTAAGAAATGTAATAATTATCATGACTTAGTGACAAAAGTTTCAACTTTACCCCCATTAAGTGTGCAACTTTCTTACATTAATGTCTCACACTAAGATAATTAATAAAAGAGAACAAGTTCCAATGCAAGGGTAAGATAGACATTTAGCTCAAAAGTGACAATTATTTTGGACCAAAATTTTGATCCAAAAGTGACAGTTATATATTGGACCGGAAGGAGTAAAAGAAAGATTGATATCCGTGAGGAAAATTTCTAAAACACCCCCTTCTACTATTATTTGATGGTCCCTAAATCCCAAATAAATTATCAACTCAAGTGAGACAGTTAATTTACCTGACTAGATTGGTAGCGTAATATAAAAAATAAGAACATTATTTCGCGACGGACGTAGTAAAATGCAAGAATTAGTCCAATGGACTCGATCTCTAAACAATTAACAACCTATAGAAAACCATCAATAAGCTCTAAGCTAAGGTATGGGGTTACAAATGATTAATAGATGAAGCCTTTCACGGGGTAGCTCAACGGTAAGGAGTTGAGGGATGGTAAGAGAGGTTCTTTGTTCGAGTGTTGGGATGAGCAGCTTGGCGACAAGTGATGTAAGTCATGTTGGACATTCCTTTGGAGTCACTTGACGACTTGGCGACTGAGAATCTGAGATCAGATCTAGATTTACCTGTATATGAATATGAAAGTAGTTCATAGACCCTAAAATTATGGGGGCGCAAGCACCGACACCTAAGTTATAATAAAGAATAATTAATAGATGAAGGGAGGTTTATAGAAGTTGCTCTAATAATAATGGTGAACAGTAAAATGACATGGAAGATGAGAAAGAATTTGAAATCAGTTGGACCATGTTTTGTTTGTTAAGAGTGGACAGTGATGCTGAATAATTCATCATCTATCATCATGCATGTTATGTTAGTATACTAAAGTCACATGGAATAAAGTAGTACTTGTCTTCATGCCCTGTGGGTTCTCTCACTCCCTCCCTGCAAACGACAAGGAATTTTAGACGAGTTTGTTGCTAATTTGACATGCGTACTATTAAAAGATTGACGATTGCCCTCGTACTAAAGAAACTCACACTATGACCTACGTACTATGATTTTAATAAAAAAGTGCCCAAGGATAACGATGACCCGTTAGAAATCTAACGGACTGTCAGCATATGTTAAGAATTTAACAGATTTGCAATTAAAAAAATTCAAATCTGACCCTGACTATGATATTATTGTCATAAAGGTCCAAAAAAATATTTATATTTATATTTATTTTCGAAATAATTAGGATAATTTTTTTTATAATTTTCTTAATTATCATTTTTGAATTGATAATTCCAACCCATCTTCATCACTATCTCTCTCCATCTAATCATCACCACCACAGCCGCCCATGATCCACCACCATTAATACCACCCACCAGAATCCTCAACACCTCCGTCTCCACCGGTCATTCCCTATCAACCTCCACCACCATCAACATCCTCACCACACCCAGCAAAACACTATCTGGGAATCAGATACAAAAAATAAAAAATGCACATACGTAAATCACACAAACATGAACACACAGATGCACACATTCAAATTCAAATCCAAATCTAAAAGTCAAATGGAAAATTCAAAAGGCATATCTGACAATTAAATTTATAAACCAAACATCTCTCTCACACACACAGACACTCGAATTCAAAATCGAAATCTGAACACAATTTTTTTAAAAAAAACTTCAGAAACACCACGTACACAGAGATGCACACAGAGAAATCAAACACTATTTGGGGCCCATAAATTATCAAATACAAACAGCACCTAGAATTGACGAATTAAAAAAAAAAACTTTAGATCTGGAGCTGGGCTATAACAGTCGTTGGCAAGAGAGAACAGATGGAGGGAGAGAGGCGGATCCCGCGTAGAAGAGGATAGGCAAAAGCGACGATGACGACGGAAACACGAGGAGAAATAGTCGGACTTGCGTGAGCTTGGTTGGTGTTCGGTTATTGAACTCGCCGGAATTAATGGAAGGTGCACCGGGCGGGTTTTTAGTTCTTGCTGAGCGCCAGCGATGAAGACAGGGTTAATGGAGGTTGCGCCAGTGAACTCAAAGCTTGGTTTGGCCGGTGAGTTGGGTATGGCGTAGGGAAGAGGTGAAGGTGAGGGTTCTTGGGATGAAGGTTGGGGAGCCATCTAATCTGGGTAGAATGTAGAAATAACAATATCTAGGTTTTAATTATGGTTAGAATGTTTTAAATTCACCCCTTGTATTTTATTATCCATTATTTTTGAAAAGTTCAATTTATTTCTTTTAATTATATTTATGCCCCTTAATACTTTCAAGTCAGCAGAAATGGCCATGTAATTATGCCACGTAGGAATATATGGATCAAAATTGTTTTGGGACAAAGTGAGTATACCAATTTATTAATATAAAAAAAATTCAAAATAAAAAAAATATAAATATAAATAAATTTTGGACCATTACAACATAAATATCATAGTCAGGGTCAGATTTGATTTTTTTTTTATTGCAAATCTGTTAAATTCTTAAAATATGCTGACAGCCCGTTAGATTTCTAACGGGGCATCGTTATCCTTGGACACTTTTTATTAAAATCATAGTATTTTTTTTCTTTTTCTTTTTCTTTTTCTTTTTCTTTTTTCTTTTTTCTTTTTTTTTTTTCTTTTTTTTTTTCTTTTTTTCTCCTTCTTCTTTTTTCTTCTTTAGTTTGGGTTGGTATTAAAATCATAGTACGCAGGTCATAGTGTGAGTTTCTTTAGTACGAGGGCAAATCGTCAATCTTTTAATAGTACGCAGGTCAAAGAGGCAATAAACTCAATTTTAGACTTTGTAACTCTGTTTGTACATGCAAATTTAAAAAACACATTTTTAAAAAAAGTTCATGCAAATTTAAACTATTAATTCAATTTATTTGATACTATTTTAAATGATGGACCGACAGTTATAACTGATAAATTAGGATTTTAGGTAGTTTCGATTCATAAACTTGGGTTCTATATATTACAAATTAAAATTACAAGTTCATCGTTAAAATTGCGTATGGTTAAATGGATGATTCTAACATTTATGATTTACTACGTTCATCTAAAAATGAATGTCTAGAAAACATTCAAATTTGTTTCTAATTAAAAAAAAAAAAAAAAAAAAAAACTTTTTTTAACAATGGGAAAGTGATGCTTTTAGAGTTCATAGATAGAAAGTATATTCTTCATAATGTTAGGGAAATTAATGAAAGAAGTGGGAATATTGAAGTTGAGCTGTATCCTCCAATAACTTAGGTGCATTATTTTATGTCATTTAGATTCTGAACTTCTTTCTTACGTGTTTGTGTTAACATGACTTTCATTGGTTGCTTAGTTGCAAAGGTTCATTTGTTTTGGACTAATTTGATGACAACAAACTTTTTTTCTCATTTAATCACGACTTAATCACTTTTATTTAGTACAAAAATGTTGAGGAAGTCTTGTGTGAGACGGATTTTGACAATTGAGGAAATGAGCTTGCCTGCGTCTCTTATAGGGGACAAATTATTTAGCTCTCAACAAAATCCGTCAAGCGTGTGAGACCGTTTCACACTAATTTTTGTCTAGAGGATAAGGGGACATAGGGACGATTTTCTGCTTCATCGCGGTGTGTAAGAGTTACAATCTTTGTTACTTGAGAATCAGTTTTTGAAATTAATTACGTTTGACAAGATTCTCACATGAAGTCCAATATAATTTAATCTAGCATGTATACACATACGAGTACTGTAATACTCCATCTGTCCCAGAAAGATTGTCTTATTTTGACTTTTTATGGTCAACAAAAATGAACTTTGACCAAACACTAGTGTCAATCTAATCAGTGGCGTATCCAGGTTTTACAGTGAGGGGGGTCAAAAAAGTTATATAAAGAGATTTAAAAAAAAATTACACTATTAAAAAAAAAAAAAAAAAAAAACTCACATATAAAGCCTTTTTTCACATGAATTCAAATCTTGAAATAGTTTTCGAGCATTGTTTGAAAATGTGTACAAAACAAATTAACAGGGCCACCGGCCATAAAACCACAACAAGGCCACTGGCCATAAACAATCACACGAGCGAGGACACAAACAAGACAACAACTACGAGGCCACTGGCCATACACAAACACATAACAAGATTATAGTTCATAGTTTCTAACCTCCGGGACGGGGGAGCCTCATTCGCCTTAGAGTCAGAAGTAGACGGCCCACATGATCTTTTCAAACTTCGAGGAGGACCCATTTTTCTGTAGAGAACAAGCTTCAACAAAATTTTACCTTCAATAAATGACGACAGCACGGGAATTAGAATAGTAGCATCCTGCAAAACAGAAACCTAGTCAAGATGTTATAGCAAAAATCATGACTGGTACAAGATGACGGCATGATAATTCATCAATGAGGAACCTTGAGTTTAGTTTCATATAAACGTTTAACAGTGGCCACTAGATCAGCAGATGGTGTCATCCCTTCAGCCAATATATGGAGCACCTTGAAGGAAAATAAACACCAACTCAGTAAAATCAAGCAATCTAATAAAGGGTGGAAGAAGTCAGAACTATTTCGCACAAGTCCAACACTGCAGACCAAAATGATGAAAAGGAAAGAACAAAATCGCCGACTAAGAAATACATTGAAATAGTTACAGAGGATAATTACGAGTTTTGGTTTATGGGATTTGTAAGGTACGAGAAAGAATTCAACAACCTTCAGATCGCTATTTCTCTCACCAACTAGTCAACTAAGGTGACCCCAAGCTGTGAATTTTTGTCGTTTTGAATTATTTTAGAAAATCGGTATCCAACATTAGTAAATCTGGCACACTAAACACTTCACTAGAGTATGAACAACCACCCCTCATCAGGTTATCTTTGGTGGCAACTGGCAACTCAAGTTTGATATATAGGTATGAATTAAAGCAATAAAAAACCCAAACCCCAAAACACGATTTTCTAACTAGATGGCCAAAAATATAAACACATTAACAAAATTATTGTAAGCAAGGTTAAAGCATAAATTATTGGCATCAAAACAACCCTAATACTAACCTCAGATCTGAGAGAGAAAAGGATTAGATTAAATCCCCAAATATAAACCCTAATACTAACCTCAGATTTTTGTGCGATTGTGTGTGGTGTTTCCTAAGATTCAATATGTACTAGTGATTAAAAATTGCAACACAAGTACAAACAAGTCACAATGGCATTGATTTGAGATTTAATAGTGTATATTTCAATAAGAAATCAATGAGATTAAAAAAAATCTGATTGAAATGGTGAAACCCTAATTTTTGGGAAATTTAGGGATTTGAGATTTGGGATTTGAGATAGTAGGCGAAAAACATGAGAAAAATTACCTGTTATGAACCGAAACTATGGGCCCGGTGCTCCAGCCTCCGGCGAGGTCCTCATGTCCAGCTTCCGATCGCCGTCGCCGTTGCCTCTCTCCTCTTCGTCACCTCTCTCAGTCTCTCCCTCGCGCATCGCACAATCGTCTTCTCTTCTTCCCCGCTTGCGGCAAACTAATGAGATAAGTGTGGGTTGGTTGTGTAAAAATTGAGCTTATATATCTAGGGTATTATGTAAATTTTGAGGGGGGTTAACTGAAATTTTTGAGGGGGGTTAAGGTTATAACTTGAAAAAATTTAAGGGGCTAAAATGGGTATAGACGGAGAAGTGAGGGGTGTCAATTAACCCCCCCTCTCATATACGTGCGTCCGCCCCTGAATCTAATCATTCTAGTGAAATTCTAAAAGTTGTAATTGATTAATCATTAAGTGATATTAATAACATATTTTATAATTTTTGTTGTGATGATTAGATTGACACCAATGATTGATCAAAGTTTAATTTTGTTGATAAAAAAAAATCAAAATGAAACTATATTTCTGAAACAGAGTGAGTATAATTAATTGAGTTAAAAAAAAATTGGATTAGTTTGTGTGTAACGGGTCAAAATTTTGGTTCAACAGAACTGTCACCTAAGATTTTTGAATAAATGTAGGTTTACATGAAGTGTCTCCACCAGAAATCCTCGGGTGCAAGAATCAATAAAATAGCAGAGTGACCAAATGACTAGAATGACCACAGGGCACGAAAGAAGAGTCAATTTCATGAATAACATGATGTACACTGAGAGATGAGAAAATGAGCTTTCTATGTATAAGACCATGCACAATGGTTTAAACAAAAAAAACCATTCAACACCCATTTTATCACTTCACATCAGTTTCTCTCTCTTTCAACTCATCCATTCAACACCCATTCAACAAAACACTCTACAATGGTTTGTTTAATCCCTCATTCAACAATTTTCTCACTCATCATCCTATACCCACCACTTAAAATTTATTTTTTATTTTTATGATTAGTGTTGAAATAGTTATTATTGAGATCCATTTAAAAAAATGGGTTTTTTTTTTGTGTCGGAATACAATGAAACTTACGTCAATTTAAAGAGAATTTTTTTTTTTTTAGGAATTTTGGTGTAAAAAACAAAAAAAAAAAACAAATTTTCCGTGAAATAATTGAGCTCAAATAATTGGGATAAAAAATAATAATTCATCAACCAATGGAGAGATGCCAAGTGGCTCAACTTTGCTGACTTTTTGGTTTTCACACTTGTGAATGTTTTCAACAAAAACATTCACACAATGCCATTAAACCAACCATTGTGAGCATTAAACCAAATTTTTGTGTGAATGTGCATTCACACAACCCATTCAACAACCATTGTATATGGTCTAAGAGATGAAAAATACATTTTACACTAAAACGAGTGTAAAATGAGTTTTTCATGGAATTTTCACACAAAAGAATAAACCCGCATTCAGGAAGTGTAACCTCCTATTGATACATGTTAGAAATAGGTACCACATCTCTGTCTCAAAATAAACATCCGAAATTGTTTTTGATTAAGAGTAATTTTAGGAGGTGGTCTCTTATGAAAACACCTAGATCCGTTTCATATAAGAGACGGGTCGACCCATGACCCGGGTACAACATTCTCCGCTAAGCGTAGGATCCCAACCCATCCTCTACTCAAAATCTGCCACGTGGCAGCGACCCTTTGGCCCCAATTTTTTTTCCCATATTTTTTTGACTGTTTTTTTCGTTTGCCAAAAGTAACTACTTAGTATAACTAATTAAATGTAACAACTATGTTACTTATAAAGTAACATTGTTTATAAGTAAACGTAACACCAGTTTTACAAAAAATAATACCTCATTTTACTCATCTTTCAACTGTAATAATAATATAAATATGTGTAACACTAACAATAACTAAATGTAATTATAGTTATACTGAAATGTAATAGTGTTTTTCCAGAATATTTTTTATTTTTGAGTATTTTGATTTTATTTTTTAACATTTGAAAAATAATAACTTATATACAAGAATGTAATTATTTGTACAAGTAAATGTAACACTTTAGTAGATAAAATTTAACAGATTTCTATAGATAATGTAATACTTTTACATGTATCATGATAAATTGAACCCATTATAACTTATTATTTGAAAACATATAGATATATTATTATACAAGTAAACGTAACTGTTTTACAATGTTATTATACAAGTAAAATATAATATTCGTTTATAAAAATTGTTACTTTCTTATTTTTACAATATTACTAACACAAGTGTTTTTAGTTTTAAAGTGTAAATTCTTGAATTATTACTTTTTTTTATACACATGTGTTACAATTATGTATAAACACTGTTACATATAAGTAACACGTTCGTTACATTTTAGTTATAATAAGTATTAGTTTTGGCAAACGAAGAAAACATAAAAAAAAACAATGTTACTTTTCTGTATATATGTATTACTTTATGTATACAAACTGTTACATATAAGTAACACGTTTGTTACATTTAGTTATAGTAGCTACTCCCTCCGTCCCGGAGTAAGAGTCTCACCCCCAATTTGCACGCTTATTAATAAATATTGGATGTGATGTAAATGTTGTGAGTGTAAAAGTAAAGTAGGAGAGAGAATGAGTGGGAGTGAATAGTGAATTGATTGGTGTTGTGAGTATAAAAGTAAAATAGGAGAGAGAATGAGTGGGGTGAATAGTAAAGATTTTTTGCTATTTTAGGAATCAGACTCTTACTCTGGGACAGACCAAAAAGGAAAATGAGACTCTTACTCTGGGACGGAGGAAGTATTACTTTTGGCAAACCGGAAAAGAAAAAGCAAAAAAAAAAAAAAAGCAATTTTTTTTCCTGTGGGCCATGAGTAAAAAATGACCCGTCTCTACTATGAGATGAGTCTTGGTGTTCTCATACAAGTTTTTGTTTAATTTTAAACATTCGTTTTGGGGCGGAGGCAGTATTAATTTTAAGGGTAAGCCTAGCGTTATGTGATAATGGAGAATTTTGTTCAGCAGCAGTTCTAAATTCAGCTCAGCAACTTCAAACACGTCACAGTTCATCCCATTGTATATAACAGCTGGGGGATAAAAAGTAGGATAAACTCAAATACTATTCTCTACCATGTGCAAATTCTGAACCCACATGAAAAGAAATTTACAACCTAATTTATTTATTTATTTATAGTATAAAAATATAATAGTATGATAGATGACAAAAACTTATGTGAAAACACTATAACCTGTCTCATGGATGAGACGGGTCATTTTTGACCAATAACCCGGCCCATTGAACCAGCTCCATGACTCAAGGGGCGACCCTGCCACGTGGCAGCTTCTCATAGGCAAAAAAAAAAAAAAAATTTTGTCTTTTTTTTTTTAAATTTTTATTTTTTTTGTTATTTTTCGGTTTGTCAAAAGTAATAGTTACTATAACTTAATGTAATGACTGTATACATATAAAGTAACAGTTTGTATACATAAAAGTAATACATATATACAGAAAAGTAACAGTGTTTTTTTCTATGTTTTCTTCGCTTGCCGAAAGTAATACTTATTACAACTAAAATGTAACGAACGTGTTACTTATATGTAATAATGTTTATACATAATTGTAACACATACAGTATGTATAGAAAAAGTAATAATTCAACCATTTACATTTTTAGAGCTAAAAACACTTGATTAGTGTTACATGTAAAAGTATTACATTATCTATAGAAATATGTTATAATTTCTTTTATTAAAGTGTTACATTTACTTGTACAAACAATTACATTCATATATATGAGTTGTTACTTTTCAAATGTTACTTTCTTTCAAAAAATTAAATCAAAATACACAATATTTTATATTTTTGCAAAAGCATTATTACATTTCAGTATAAATGATAATTGCATTTAGATATTGTTTGAGTTACATGTAATTATAGTTAGTATTACATTTGAAAAAATGGGTAAAACGAGCTTTTGTTTTTGTAAAACAAGTGTTACGTTTACCTATGAACAATGTTACTTTATAAGTATACAGTCATTACATTAAGTTATGATAACAATTACTTTTGGTAAACGTCGGAAAAGCCGAAAAAATAATATAAAAACTCAAAAAAAAAATTGTGAGGGGGGCCTATGAGAGGCTGCCACGTGGCGGGTCATGCCCCATATATTTTGGGGCGACCCGTCTCATACATGAGACGGATCCCCTTATTTTTATGGGAGACCACCTCATTCATGATAGATTTAGTGAATGAATGCAGGCAGTGGAATGGTAACAGTAAGGGCATGTGACCGGGTCGGTCAGCAATTATCGGATCATTGTTAAATCCTTCCTCCTCCAATCGCTGTTGAAGTTATAGCATCATTATTTCTTGGTTAACATGCCCGTGATCGCCGGGCTGCACCCGTTTCATCTTTATGAGATTTGATGGGATGTATCAATATCTCATGCCTAGACTGTGTTCTCACTTCTCAGGGTTCAATTTTAAAAGAAAATTGGTATCCTAGGTATATACTATGTCCCTTTGTTAAAAATATACTTCCTCTGTCTCGTAATAAGGTGCACAAATTATTATTTTGAGTGATCAATTGATAAGTCACACTTTTCTAAAATAGTAAAAAATCTTTACTATTCATCTCACTCATTCTTTCTCCTACTTTACTTTTACATCAACAACACCAATCAACCTACTATTCCCTACCCCACTTTCTCTCTCATACTTCACTTTTCACACTCAAAACAACTACCCACTACTATTCATCCTTTAATTTCCGTGCAAAACCCATTTTGTGCACATAGTTATGGGACAGAGTGAGTAGTCCCAGCAGCACAGCACAAGTAGGACTTCTTTCCCGTTTAGGCTATCCCAAAACAATTGAGACTGCCTAAAATGGAAATGTTTTACTCACTCCGTCTCAGTTTAAAGTTCTTACTTATTTTTTGATATGTCTCAATTTAAAGTTCTTAGTTGCTTTATTCCTTAAAGGGCAAAAGGTGAAGAGTGCTTTGGACATTCTTGTCCTCATAAAGTTCATATATTACAAAAAAAACCCATCAGTTACTTATCTACTTTTTTAACCACTTGTTTTATGAATTGACAATTATATCCTTCACACACTACTTTCTTGACTTAAATTTGCTTTGGTTTCTTAATAAACGTGTAAAATCAAACTAAGATCTTAAACTGGGACGGAGGAAGTAATATATTTATATCAATCAACCCCACCATTAAACCCCACTTATTCTCTTTTTTCATTTTGCACCACTCAATTTATTCAACCAACACTACTATTCACCCCACTCATTCTCTCTCTTAATTTTCTACCACACATACACTAATTTTTTTTTATAAATATTGTGTCCACTCCTCTAGTCCTACTTGTGATGGGACGGAGGGAGTATTAATTTAGACAAAATCAATTAAAAACATCTAAATATTCACTTGTGAATTTAATTATCAAATTATATTTTATTGCATTTTACATATTAATTACAGAACGATACTGCCTCTTCAGAAATCTTCTCATAGACGTCTCGTTTCATCTGGTAGTCCAATCGCCATCTGATTGATCATCTGTAGAAGCCTCCAGCCGCCCTCAGAGGGGCATACGCATGAGTCCAAGACCTCCCGAAAGGAAGGTCCTTAAACTTATAAACTCTTTGGTATGTATTGTAGATTTAAAATCTAAGTTTTATAGCTTGGAATTGGATATTTCTATCAATATAGCCAATTTATTGATCTCTCTGTCTCAAGAGTTCAAATCTCCTGTACCACTTTGTGTGCCCCTTCCTGTGCCATTATAATCTCAACCGTTTATATGCTTGAATAATATCAACATTAATGACTGCAAGCCGTTGGATTACTTGTAGCATAGGGAGGGGCACACAAAGTAGTACAGGAGATCTGGACTCCTGTCTCAATAAATAATGGAACATTTCTTTCTGGACCATTCATCTATAAGCCCACTGGAATGTGGGCAACAGCAATGCCTGCAGCACTAAGTGCAAGCTTTCTAGGATTTGTAATATTCTTGGGCTTCTAGACCAATCCCTCCCACCACCACCCCCCCCCACCACCACCACCACTCAAATATACGCAATTAATTTCAGTTAAGATTTAAAAGTACAAATAAAAATAGACATTCAATAATATGACGCCCCAAAAAGTAAATTCTATAAACCTTGCCGTGTTAATTTAACAAATGTGTCACTCCCTAATACAAATTTCGTAGGTTACACAAGAATTTCAAGAAACACAAATGATTAAGTTAGAAAGAAAAAAGAAAGTACAAAAACACCTTGGATTAAAATCCCATTCCCTTCAACTTGTCAATCCAAAAAAGAACGGGATCCCGGTATCATTCAAATACTCCCCACCTTGAATAAATGGTTCCACTGTAAATTGTAAGGCCTCCTCCGTGCTATTAATAACCCGATAACCCGGCCAATCCACCCGACCGCTAGTATTTGAACCCGGTCCCCGGTTCATATACTCCCCATAGTACAAAGTACTCAACGACGCATTCCCATCCCACTCCAACCAACCCTTGGGATCGATCACTTCCTCTATCTTACTTCTCATCACAACCGTCCGAGAATAATTCTTCCAAGGTCGTCCGAGAAACGATCTGAAAAACGTAATGTTCGGTATCAGTTCCGACCCTGCAGCCACTTTGCAGTTCAAAATCGAAATGCCCGTGTTTTGGTTAGGGTCATCGCGTCCTTGGGCCGTGAAGATGTTCTTTTGATTATCCAGTGGTTTACGGGCGTATAGATTTGAGTTCTGGAACACGACAGCAGCGTTTCCAAAAATGAAATCTACAGTACCGTAAATGTTACATTCGCGATAGAACTGTCTGAGGGTGTGAACGTAGAGGGTGTCTTGGTAGCCGATGAAGCTGCATTGGTAGAAGGCTGAGAAGTCGGAGCCACACCTAACGGCTACGGCTTGGTGTTTTGTTGGACCGGCATAGTTTTCAAAAGTTATGCCTTTGGCTATAAATCCGCTTCCTACCACAGCTGCAACATAAGGTGATTAATTTTGTAATTTGTTCATCTTTATTGATTTGGCAAAGAAATTTTGTTTTGAAAAATGTAAAACATATCCTAAAGCCCAACTTAGAGAACAAATTTGTGTGTGGCCTTTAAGTATTGACTGGCTAAAAAAGTGTGAGAATAAGATAAGGGATCAAGTGTGATGACTTGAAAACAAGTATGATAAAGACAAAAAAAAAATATATGAACCACGTGAAATTCTTAGCTTTCCGTACGCCTACATTAGTGGAGTATGCGCCTAACCTTATGAGACGAAATCACATGTACCACACTTGTGTACCACTTGGTGTACTATTAGTGATCCAACGATTATGAGTTAATTAAGTTGTCATTAAGATTTTATCATCAATGATAATAAACGTCGGATCACCAGTGGTACACAAGTAGTACATAGAAGTGGTACAGGTGATCTCATCTCTAACCTTATTAGCCACAAAATCTCGTCGATAGAATTATTATTTTTTTTAGCCAAACTACTACTCACTCTTTCCAAAAAATGAGTGTCCATTTTTAAATTTTTTTTGTTTATTATGATTATAACTTTGTCCCGAAATATTTTTTTTTTAAATTTTTTTTCATTGGTCTCTTTATACTTGCAAAAACTAAATGTTGTAAAAAAGATTACAAGATTATATATGAATTTTGCCACCAAATTGTACAAAAAGTTATGTACCTTAAAATAAAATTTGGACACTCATTTATTTAGGGACATAGGTAGTAAATAATTACATAAACGAAATATTTACAAGGTTATATGATACAAATTGTTTTGTCCAAAAGAGAAGAGACTTCCTTGAGTTTGTTACACCCCAACCAATCACTATGCATAGTTGGGTATAGAAAAGGGGGTGGGGATAGAAAAGAATGATTTAAGAACAAAGAGGAAGCTGCCATTTTTGCTAAAGAATTATTCTGTAATAAGATTAAGCGGGTTAATTATTCGATAGCTGACACTTGACCCGTAATTTGTCTAATAATTAAGATTAACATGCTCCCTTAGAAGCCATGTAAGCCATTTGAAAGAGCTGACCTTTTTCTTGCATTATTAAAGGAAATTATTCTAGCTAGAACACCCAAGTGCCACTGACAATAAAAATTCTATTACCGCGAATGATAAACACTCTCGAACATGTCTTAGTATAAATGTAGGGACCGCGACCACTATCACCACTCTCTACATCAGTATGATATTGTCCGCTTTGGGCATCCCCAAAACGCTTCATACTAATGAAGTGAGTGGGTGCTATTATATACCTTGCAATTGTTTCCTCAATTGCTGATGTGAGACTTTGGGTTGCAACTCCATAATAAATGTAAGAACGTAATGTGAGAGGAGGTGGCAAATCCAACTGCATCCATGCATCCGTCCCGATATCTTGTTTCATTTCCCTACTCTCTTACTTTAAAGTTGTTGAGGACTTATTTCCTCTATGATGTATCCAAATATCTTTGTTTCAAATAATGTGATGTGAGTATATTTGTGACACTTTGTTACTGTAAAAAAGAGAATGGTTTCACCTAAACATGAACGTCGATTGAACAATAACCTAATCCTAATTAGCAATAGATTGATGATGCAATCTCAGTTTCTGTGTGGGGTGGACCCAAGGAATCACAGATTATGGGAATTGTGCCACTCATCATATAATTACCTAATTATTATTTACTGACTCAAATATTAGAAAATTGGGATCCTAATCCTACAGTTCAATATATGAATGGTTTTTGGCGCTAGGCGAAGGTGGTCTAAAACTGATGGAGACAGTATTATAGTAACAGCAAGTCCTTTTTTAAGATCTCAGGCCGGTGACAATAAGTCCATATCTCCTGTGCGCCTCCATGTACCCCTCTAATCTGGACTGTTTATGTTTATATTGTAAACGATCCAAATTAAGGGGGCACAGGGAGGGCACATGGAGGGGCACAGGAGATCTCCTCTCGGTTACGATCTACTCAACAGCAACCCGAATGTCACTAATTAAATCTAGTTTTAAGGGCATCCAGTATCCACCGTCTTTTCTTCCTCACTTCTACCAACACAATGCTATTCAATTTGTAAAAAAATGTCAACCATTGATATTTTCTGCTAACACATCCGAAAGTGCACATCCCCCATTTTTGCCAAATAGGCTCATTCCCAAGTTGTTTTCAAAATGATATTTTTGTACGTCTTAAAACAAATGTCTGAAATTTTCAATAAAAAATATTTGTAAATTAAGAATAAATTTAAATTATTTTTTATATTTATTATGGGGCAGAAGTAAAAAAAAAAAGAAAAAAAAAAGAAAAGAAAAGGTGTTCATGCTCTCATTACAAACCATGTGACGGAATATAGTATTCTAACTACGTCAAATTTGACTTTATCAAAATAAGAGAAGTCACACCATCACGTTGCAAATGTCGCCAACACTCTAACTAAGGTTCACTTAAATGCCATCTTCACTTGTCCCAACTGTTATTTGCTATCCAATTACTTCTCAGTTTATATTCATGAGTTTCAAATGATAAACAATTTTTTTTTAACAGAAAAACGCGTTTTACACACGTTTTAGTGTAAACCGTGTTTTTACTATGCGGAGTGGCAGTTTTATAAATAAGCGGAATATTACTTAAAAGACGCGGTGGGATTGCTGTAAATAACTGGAACTTATAAAACTCAACAAACATTTTTTAACACTACATGAGGCCGTTTTCAATACTACAGGAGGCAGTTGTTAACATTAAGGCAGACACACGGTTTTTAACTTTTAAAAGCTCACCAACCACTTGTTTAGAATGTAAGAGGCATATTTCAACACTACAAGAGACACTTTTCAACACTAGGAAAGACAACATTAACACTACAACGGACAATCATAACAATACCTCTAAAAGTTTCTGTTTGAGAGTATAAAAGTGCTTGCTTGAATATGAAAATCATAACAATACCTCTAAAAGTGCATGTTTGAGTGTATAAAAGTGCCTGCTTGAATATTTATAAGTATTAGAACAGACACATGATAATTTTAGAGAAGGCAATTGTGAAAAACACGTTTTTCTATAGCTTAGTGTAAAACGCGTTTTTTCATAAAAACGACTTTTTAAAAATAAAATAAAAAATAAATCGTACTGAAATCAGGAAAGTAGAATAAGAGTTTGACAAATTCACATACCCTCTGTGAAATTCCTCATACCACATCGAAAAGATTTGAGCTTTGATTGTAATATATAAGCCTCCACTATACTAACATTGAGCACCAATAACATCCATAAACTTTTGGGTAAGCCTCTACTATACTCTTAGCGGGTCGGGCCTTCGAGCTCGAGTTGTTACACTCTCTAACCAAAAATGCACACAATTTTAGGGTGGACCATAGATTTGTTCATTAGAATAAGTTTTTTTTTTTTTTTTTCAATTACTTTAGTATTAAGACTTTTTTGAGTTGACATTTATTCACATTGCCACATGCATTACCCTAACATACGGGTTAACTTCACCAAATAAACCCCCCTGAATTATACGCCATTTTAAGATTTATTCCTGAAATCATAGGTTAGTGACATTATTTAATTTTGATTTTATTTTATTACATGACTTAGTTTTTTATTCTCTCATTTAATATCTCTCTTGAATATGACAATTTGGCATTCAGAAGACATTTCCTGAAGTAATTGGCATTTACACTTTCCTTATTATGCTCGGTTTGCTTTTCTAGAGTAGACAAACTCCTAGTCCTTATTGAACGAAAGCTGTGGGAACCACCGAAAATCTTATATACTCCCTCCGCCCCAGACTAAAGTTCAAAGTTTGATTTTACACGGAAATCAAGAAAAAGTAAATATTGTTAGTATGAAAAAGTAAATAAGATAAAGTGGGTAGGAGGTTTTTGTTGTGAGAATGACATGTGGGTCCCATGGTTCATTTTAAATAATAAAGCAACTAAGAACCTTAGTCTGGGACAAACTAAAAAAGAAAGTAAGAACCTTAGTCTGGGACGGAGGGAGTATATATATTAAAGTTGGTGAAGAGGGATATGGTGTTGCCATGCAGACAAGTCATGAAGGAATGATGAATTTGGTGATGCCACATCAAATCTATCCTAATAAATAAGTGACTTTTCATTTATTTTTTACTATTAGCTAATAGTATTAGCTAATAATACTATTAGTTACTAAATGAGGTAACTATTATAGTTAACTATTATAATAAAAAATACTTATAATAGTAATAGTTATTATAATAAATAACTATTACTTATAATATTAATAGTTACAATAATAGTTAACAATAATAGTAACTATTATAAGTAACTATTACTTATAATAGTAATGGTTAACTATAATAGTTACTATAATAGTTAACTATTATAATAACTATTACTTTTATAAGTAACAGTTACTTATTATAATAACTATTACTATTATAAGTATTATTTATTATAATAGTTATCATATAAATTAGCTATTATAGTTAACTATTACTCCCTCCGTCCCAGCTTACTTGAGACTTTTTGACCAAAACTGGTCAACTTAAGGTCGGTTTGACCAACACTTTATAGAAATATTTATGATCCGAACAAAAATTAAAAAAATGTAAAATGACCACCATTAAAAATCCTCTCAATAACAATTTTTAAAAAGTTTTTTAGAACATAAATATTTCTATAAAGTGTTGGTCAAACCGACCTTAAGTTGACCAGTTTTGATCAAAAAGTCTCAAGTGAGCTGGGACGGAGGGAGTATATCTAACTATTAATAGTTAACTATTTATTTAATAATTATATTTAACTATTAATAGTTAATTATTATAGTTAAAAATTATACAACTATTATGATTGATGATTAACTAATATTATTAAATAAAAATATAGACGAACAAAATATAATAAAATTAGTAATTAGTTACCCGTACAGAGCACGGGTCACCCACTAGTTGAATTAAGGTCACCCACTAGTTGAATTAATATCAGCTATTGATTTACAGAAACAATTAGAAGTAGCGGATGAGTAAATTAATGATGGAGCGATGTCCCGAGATACAACTAGATTAATGTTATGGACATATTTTTTTTTTTTTAAAAAAAGATGGTATACAAATTGAAATTAATTTCTTCTTGTGAAGCAATTATTAATTTCTTTTGTTACTTAATATTATGACAAAAACTTGTTGTGTGAGACGGATTTTGTAGAGAGAGTAAATAGTTTGCCCCTATAGGTAGGGCTGGGCAAGCCAATTTTTTCTCTCGTTGAGATCAATCGTGTGTGAGACCGTTTCGCACAACACTTCTTCCAATATTATTACCCTTACTAAAAAAATACTCCTTCCGTCCCAAAATATATGTAGTTTAAGAGGTTGAAATTTGTCTCAAGATGTTTGTAGCTTTGCTTTTATCTAGACATCTTTGACATTGTTTGCCAGATATACCATTATTTATGATGGTAGTTGTCTTTGTTAAAACATTTAATTGTCTTGGTACTTGTAATATTTCAAGGGTAATTTAGTCCATTAGACATGCATTGATTGTTTTTCTTAATTTGTGTGAAAATCCTAAAACTACAAATATTTTGGGACCGAAGGAGTAAAGAACAAAGAAACTTTAAACAATGAGTAAGCACAAGTAGAGAAAATTTTGGGGGAAACTAGTTTCTTCATAAGTTATAAAAAGTCTTGTTTTTATATGGTTAATGTTTAGGGTTTAGGGTTTAGTGTTTATGGTTTAGGGTTTAGACCTTTTAGGGTTTAAGAAAGGTTAAAAAAACAGGACTTTTTATAAATTATGGAGGAACTAATTTCCCCCAAAACCAACTCGCACAAGTATCAGTGACACAGTAGAAGCAGCAGAAAGCGCGGCAATGCTCACATGATCCCAATCCCCCAAAATTCACATCAAATAACTCAAAACGCATTAAAACTTAAAACACAAAAGTACTTTAATTAATTTGAAGAAGAAGAAGAAAGAAGAACTTACCGACGGTTGATGATCGGAAAGTAGTCCAGCCGTCGATCACACTCCGGTTACCCTTAATCAGCGTCTTCCCAATCCCATCCCCCAAAAACATCACATTCATCTTCTTATTAATCACCTCCACGTACTCATAATACGCCCCTGTTTTTATGTAAATCACGAACCTCGTCGCGCTGTTGTTCGGCGCCGCCGCCAGAGCATCTCCTATCGTAGTATAATTCCCACTACCGTCCTGCGCCACCACCAAATCAATCTGCGTTGCGTTCACAGGCGCCTGTAATAGTTTTCTGTCCTTTTTCTTCATCCACGCCGGATATCCGGCTGCCGACATTGTCCCGTACTCCGGGAACACCTCGCCGCTTTTGATCTTAGTGCCATTGATTTTTTTCAGCAATGATAACGAGTTGCTGACCTGCCGTGAAATTTTGCGAAGAGCGTGTTCGAAGTATTTCCTCACCCGTTCCCTGTACTTGCTGAACACGAATCCGTCGAGACAAGTGTCTTGATTCGTCATGGCGGCGCTGAGGAGCGACTGTAAGTCATGGTACTTTCTCGTCGGAGACTTTGCGATTTCGGCGGCCGCTAATTTGAGCTGGAACACGGTTTGATCGAAGAGCTGGAAACAGTCGTCGAGGGCCCCGTTTTCGAGCGGGGTGAGGTGGCGGAGCTTCTTCCGGATGACGGTGACGTTGTATTCAGCGTTCTGGACGTCGGTCACCGTCTGATTGACGGTGGCGGAGAGGATTTCCGGTAGTGATTTCTCGTGGAGATCGGGGACGATTTGGGTGAGACTTTCGACGCACTCCGTCGTGTACAGTACGCCTTGGCAATGTAGCTGTGCCGTTTGGGCTTGGAGGAGATTTCTATGGATGTGAATTGCAGGGGTGGAATGTGTGAATGATAAAAGTTGAGGGTGTTTGAGGACGGATAGTGTGAGTAAGAAGAGGGTTGTGAATGGGAGGAGGGAGATTAGCATTTTGAGCCTGGTTTTTTGTTTGGGTGTGAGATGGTTGTACATTGTGGAGGGATTGTTGTACAATTTTAGTGCTAGTTTTGTTTGTGTGTCCTCTTTGTTGAGAGGCAAGGAGGGAGTGAAATTTTTGAAGGAGGGGAGGGTATTTATGTGGTGGGGTTGAGGTGGGTGGTGACGGTTTAGTGGGATTCGAGGCATGTGCAGTAGTCCGACGAGCTTTCAGTTTTTTCTTTATTTTGAGTTTAACTATTTTCGTTCAGTTGATCATTTGAGAATAGTTTTAACAGTTTAATAGACTCACACATCTCGACCATAATTTCAATTTACGCACGTTCTCAAATTTTAGTGCGATCTGACTCGTGTATAGTCGGACGGAGTATGCCATAATAATATGTATTTAATGAGTATGTATCTGGGCTTTGAATCCCACAATCTAAGGGAAGACACTGGTGAATGAAGCTTGGGGGCATGTGGCACTGAACCTCTGACCAATTAGGTGAATAATAGTCCCAATAAATGTTTAAGGAAGGGTCCTTTTTTTTTCCCTTTTAAATGGAATGATTACTTTTAATGAGGGTGAAGGTTGAAAAAATATATTTCTAACCTTAAATTTCGATTCAACAACCTTTGTCTAGATCATCCATCCTACCCATACCCCTACATTATATGATTAGGTTAGCTGATGCCAAGATGATGTGTTGTTAAGGATGCCTTAAATAAAATTGGGTTTTTTTTTTAATTAATTTATAATACTATAAAAGCAAGCTGTAACTTGGCCTATAATTGAGCTAACACAACTTTTTTTAACGGAATTCGAATTGTTGTCCTTCCCGTATGAAAAACAAATTAGTATCTTCTTTGAGATTGGTTCAACAAAAATTCAATAAAACTCAAGCCCATTATAATAAAATAGATTTGCGTGATAATATGTCGCAACAATTAATAAGTGAGACTATTTTTTCGGTTCACGCGGTGGTTCGAAAAGACTTATAAACACAGGCAAGGCAAGGCGACAGCCACAGCCATTACAGAGGGATGTGTGAGACTGAAGCAGTTTAAATATAACCATGTTGCTCCTTGCCACAAGGGAAGGGATCCTAAGTCTAAGGTCAATTCTCTTCCCTTCACACTTTGTGCTTCCTTTATTATGCTGGACTTTAATACTAACACCAATTTCAGAATATTTTTTTGTTAGTGGTTCTTTTATATTTATTTTTAAAAAAAATATTGATTGAACCAACAATATATGAGGCATTGGTAAATGTACATGAATTAATAAAATCTGAAAGAGCCGTTGAAACGGTAGTATTGATTGCATTTAATGTATACTAGATTAATCCTTTCAGAAAAAAAAATAAAAAATGTATACTAGATTAAATAAATACTACATATATAAAGATTTTAGGAAAGTTAAAGTTACCAATGAGACATCTAAAAGAGAAATTGATGGAAGTTGTTATGAGACGTATTTCATCTCTAAACAAATAAGGTTATTTGAAAATAGAGCAAAAATAAAAGGGTTTGAATCAAATGGTAGGACAAAGGGCGGACCCACGTGGAGACGAGTCGGGTGTATTGGCAATCACTCTATTTTGAAAAATAATTTTTATTTAATTTTTAACTCTCTTATGTACTTCTTCCGTCCCACTTGAATTAGGACAAATTTCTATTTTTAGTGTCTCATTCAAATTAGGACAACCCAAAAATAGAAGTGTTTTATTTAATGGGACACACTTTCACACTCACAACAACTTTCCACTCATTATTCTCTAACCCCACTTTCTCTCTCATACTTTACTTTTTATACTCACAACACCTACTCCACTAACATTTTTTTCTTAATCCTCGTGTCAAATCCAAAAATCCTAATTCGGATGAGGCGGAGGGAGTATATATAGACACACGTCGTTTTGGGAATGTGAACAGTCAGCTGCTAAAGGGCTTAGTACTCATTTAAGTGACTAGGGTTCAAGACCTACATGATACAATCTTATCTTTCTTTTTGAAAAAATTAGCTATAATGTTGTTCAATGTATATTTGGCCTCCAACATAGATGAATTTGGTTTTAAAAAATATGATAAAAATAAACTCATTTTTCTTTTCCTTAAAAAAAATGAACTCTGGAGAAAATTTTGGGAGAAACTCTGAACTCTTTTAGACTTTTTCAAAGTCTTGTATTTTTTTTTATCATCACTTTAATAATCATAAATAAGTTATATTTATTTTTCAAATTAATTTATGTCTCTATTATGATATATGGGGTTTAAAAAAATTATAATTAGTTTTTTTACCACCATTTTAACTGACATAACAAATGATTTTTATTTTCTACTTTTTTTTATCAATGTTTATAGTTCATAAAAAAGGTTCGAATCATAAAAAAAATTATATTACTCTTTCAAAAATAAGTCATGGATGCTTCGTATAATAATATTTGTCGTCAATAAACATCAATGATGTAAATGTCATTGTGTTTCTTCATAACATAAGCTTACTATTTTCAAATGACAAAAACTTGTATGAGACGGTCTCACACGTGAGACGGATCTCCTTGAGAGATTAAATGGTTTGCCCCCCTATGGGTGGGGCGGGCAAGCCCATTTCCTCTCTTGTCAAGATCCGCCTCATGCGTGAGACCGTCTCACACAAGACTTCCTCTTTTCAAATAAACTACTCTCATAAAAATTGTGAGCTGGAAATTAGCAAATCTTTATACAAAACGTATTGGATTTGTCGATTTGTCAACTATTAATTAAAATTTGTGATATTATTTATATAAACAAGTTTGACAAATTAACAATGTTTTCTTCATTCATATTTTTTTTACTATAATTATAATTTTCCAAAAATAAAAAAATGAACACTTAGTTAGTTAGTTTAACGAGTTAAGCACCTATTTAGTCCTTAACCTATTAACTTTTTCACCTTTTCGTCCTCAACCTATTTTTTTTCACCTTTTCGTCCTCAATGTATGTATTCATGGGTTCATTTCGTCCTTCCGTCACATTTCCTGTTAAATCTCAGTTAAATCCAGTGACATGGCAAGTGATGTCCCTCTTTTGGCTTATATGGGATTGTATGTATGAAAAGTTGTTGATGTAGAACCATAAGGGATGAAAGTGTAATACTCCCTCTGGCCCTAAATGAGTGTCCATTTTCAAGAAATCTTTGTCCCAAAATGAGTGTCTTTTTTTAGCATAACTTTCTCCCTAAATATTTTTTTTTTGAAATTTTTTTCACCAGTTTCTTTATACGTGCAAAATTATGTTTGGAAAGGAGATTACAAGATTATATATGAATATTTGCTACCAAATTGTACAACAAAATTGAGATTTTCAGTGTCCTTTAAAATAAAATTTGTACACTCATTTAGGAACAGAGGTAATATTAAATAAATACTAAAAAGAAAATATATAAAAAATTAGAAAATCTCAGAAAAAATAAGAATATATTGTTAAGCAAAATAAATAGTACTATCTTTTTTATATTTCATTGAAAATTAATTTTGAATATTAAAAAACTGGTGCAATTTATTTTTAACAGAAAAATGGTGCAAGTTCATATTTCTATAATAAATTTATATTTCAAGAAAACTCATTTTTATCTCGAAAAAAATAAATTTTTAATTTCGTTCTAATTTATTCTCCCTCCGTCCCGCTCGAATTAGGATTTTTGGTCAAGTCATTTATACTCTCACCACCACCCACCACCCACAACCCACAACCATTTCTCAGCCACCATTCACTAGCCACCACCATCACACCACCGTCCACTGTCCACTCGCCACCACGGCCACAGCCAACAAACCATTAAAGTTCACAAGCACCACCATCTCAAAACCAGAAAGTTGAACACACAGATAGACGAGCACATGGAGCAAACAATCGATTGACGATTTCAAATGTTAAAATCCAGATTTGAAATCACAACATACAGCCAAAGACGCACAATCAAACCGAGATCTAGTTGACGATTTCAAAATACCAATAATCCAGATTTGATTATTCAGATCGGAAAAGAAATCAGATCTGGGTGGAGGGAGGAACGACGTTTAAGGGCTTCGTCGCCAAGAAGCCTTCGAGACGAGATCGGGAGAGACGGGGAGGGAAGAGTTGGAGCGGCGCGGAACAGTGTCGGACTGGCTGATTAGGCGTTGGGCAGGGGATCGGATTCTGGGATTTTGGATTGAAGAACCGTTTAAGGGGGGTGGGGTTGTTGCTGTGTACGTATCTAGGAAATAAATTAGGGCAAGAGATGTTGGAGAATGACGGCTTTGCAAGGCGGAGAGCAGCGGCGGCGTTAGATGGTGTGATGGGCGTTGGGGAGATGGATGGAGACTGGAGAGACGAGAGAAGTGAAAATATGGCTTTAGGTTTTCTAATTTAAGGGTAAGGAATTTCTTCTAACACCCTTCATGTATATAGAAATACTTTAAAGTTTAACAGTTTAAAGAATCACAATTCAACCCTTAGAAACTTCCACATAATGCCATATAAGCCAAAAGAGTGACATCACTTGCCACGTCACTAGATTTAACTGAGATTTAACCGGAAATGTGACGGAAGGACGAAATGAACCCATGAATACATACATTGAGGACGAAAAGGTGAAAAAAAATAGGTTGAGGACGAAAAGGTGAAAAAGTTAATAGGTTAGGGACTAAATAGGTGCTTAACTCATTAGTTTAACCCTAATTATGGAATATTAGTATTTGAAAGGGAAGGTGGTCCTCGTACCATATTATTATGGACCAAAACCAAAAGCCCCGAAACATACCCAGTGTGAGTGAAGGCGTGCAAGCAAAATGGTTTACGAAAACAAAAAAGTTAGATCCATATATTGCCGGTGTTTTAAGTTTTGGGCCCAAATCAAAACTTATTTGAAATCCACCAAATGCATCATTTATACTCTCCCTTTTATAACTCAACATTTTGTTTTCCTTGCTTACTTTGCGTTAGTAGTTAACAATACTTTTATGTAGAATTATGATTTTCAGTTTTGCTATATTGTGCTACATGGACGAATTTTTTCGAAGTATTTATTTAGAGAAAGGGGCGGCTATGAGACTATGAGCAATGGTTTCATACACCAAAAAAATTCAACACCCACTTTTAACAATTTATCCTATCCACCTCATCTTTCATACACCCCTTTCATACAACCCCCCTACAATGGTTAGTTGGAAAAAAAAATTCATCTCCCTCCCACTCATCATTCTATACCCCACTACTTTATATTATTTTTATTTTTTTATATATTCTTTATTTTTATGATTCGTAAAAAATAATAATTATTATTATTATTTATAATTAAAATAATATTTTACACTAAATTAATTCTTTTTGGCAATTAAATAATTAGATAAATGACGATAATTATTATTCAAAATAAGAAAAGTTACAATACACTTAGCTCGCGACATAATTAATGAAAGACAATAAAATTATTAAATCACACATGGTTTCCGAATTTTGCCCATATGTGCTTGACTAGATCCTTCTGCAATTGTTGATGAACTCTTGAATCACGCATTTCCGATCTAGTACGCACATGCTCTGTAAATGCAGGTAGTACCTCAGTCGAGAATGGTTGTTGTGTACTAGACCCACTTGCCTCGGGTTGTTGTGAAGTAGACCCTCTTGCCTCGGGTTGAAAGTCTTTCCAATTTTGAGAATAAGTATGCCGTTCATCCTCAACAATCATATTATGTAATATGATACATGACCTCATGATGATAGCCAAGTCGTCTATCTCCGACATTCGAGCTGGTTCTCGAATGATTTTAAATCGAGCTTGGAGCACTCCGAATGCACGTTCTATATCCTTTCGACATCCCTCTTGAAAATTCGCAAATAGCTTATCTTCCTCACTTTGAGGAAGTCTAACTGATTTGACGAAAGTCGGATAAGAAGGAATACATGTTTCCGTGACGATTCGAAGGAATACATGTTTCCGCATCCGATATCGTCGGCGGAAGAAATCTTCATAGGTAGCATTTTCAGCAAAGTAGTCGTCAATCAGACTCTTATTGTGAAAAGCATGGTCTCTTTTGAAATGTTTTTTTTTTTTTTTTGGTTCCTCTTGTTGCAAAAGTGGTTTGACGATAAACTCCTCCTCCCATTCAAGTTTCCTTCTGTAGGCTTCGACATCAAAAGGAACTATGAATGGATTCATTGATGTAGGAAGAAAGAAAGAAGAGATTGTGATTTTTTGTTGTAGGAAGAAGGAAAGAAGAGATTGTGATTTTTTGTTGTAGGAAGAATGAAAGAAGAGAGTGTAATTTATAAGAAATTGTGTGGTTGAGGTTGACGGACATGAAGCAATAATTCAACCGAGTTAATTAAAAGATAAGAAGTTGTGTGGTTGAGGTTGACGGACATGAAATAAGAATGAAACCGAGTTAATTAAAAGATAAGAAATTGTGTGGTTGATGTTGACGGACATGAAACAATAATTCAACCGAGTTAATTAAAAGATAAAATTACAATAATTCAAGCCTACGCTTTGATTTTTCTTTTTACTCTTTTTCTTAGTTGAATCCCTTCCCATAGGACGAGGAATGGATCCAACTGAGTTTGAATCACTTCCGTCACTTTCACGTGATCTCTTAGATCCACTGCTAGCAGATCCCGTATTTCCTCCTACCATACTTGCAAAACGTGGTTGATCTCGGATAGAACGCCACCCATCCATTAAATTAAAAGTGCCATTGCCTCCACTTGTATACAGTTCCTGAGTTTTTTTCAGTACATCGGTCTCCGACCACCTGCTTTGTTTCATACGCGTAGCACTATCATAAGCACCTATCCATTTTCCCACTTTTTGGCATATATAATTATACCGATTTTTGCATGTAGTTAATGAAAGGGTGGAGTCAAATGAGCCATAATCATTACAATAGTTCGTAATCTTACCCCCAAACGCATCTGATTTCTGACCATTTCCGATAACACTGTCGGTTCCATATTTTATATACCCACTAAGTAGCACTAAATTTTGTGCCGTCATCCATTTGGTGTTTTTTTTGCGATGCGGGGTAGGACATTCTTCAGGGGGAGTATCTTCCATAGGTGCGCTAATGCTACCCTCACCCAGTTGTGTTGAAAATTCTGGAAATTCTAATGGTTGAGAATTTCCAGAAATTTCATTTCTCATCCTTGGCATTTGAGTATTATTAAGATAATAATGGGGCTAGGGTGGTTGAAATTGCATAGGATAAGCATATGGATTCCAATTTTGCACACCTGAAGGCATGAAATTTGGGACAGCTGAAGGCATAAAATTGGGTGGAAAAAAAGGATTTGAAACATTTTGGGGACGGGGGGTTGGTTGGAAGATTGGTTCTCCAAGTTAAAATCATTAGGATTGTAGTTGAATGGTGAAAAATTTTGGGAATTTTGAGTGTTGAAAGGATTATTATTGGGATCCATTTCACTCAAAAGATGATGAATTTTTTTAAATGTAGGCTAAAATGGAGAAGGAAAATTGAGAGAAGATAGTTTTTTTTTTTTGGTGTCCAAATCTAATGAAACTTGCATCATTTTATAGGGAAAAAAAATGATGAAGTTTGGCGAAAAAATAAAAATAAAAAAAATTACTAGGTGATAATTCAACCGGTATGAATTTTTTCATACACACATTTCAAACACCAAATTTCATACACCCCCCACAATAGTTTCATACCCCTCCCCCAACTTTCATACACCTATTCATACACCCATTGTGGGTAGTCTGATACAATCTTAGAATTAGAGAAAGGGTTAGAAGTAGCAAGAGACGCAAGTGTGAGCATGGGCTAGACTGAGCCGGCAATGGACTATGTTGGAGGTTACACCTTAAAACCAATTGGTGCTAAGGGGAATAACTCCTCAAATCTATATACCGGTTCATATTCTCTCTTTAGTAGATGTGGAATAAATGTCGCTTACACGCCCCCCCCCTCACGTGTAGCCGCGCTTTGCCAATGCTTACAACGTGGACTTATCAATCGGGGTGGCGAGGAGCAACATTGTGGGCTGTTGGGCCTGCACGTGTAATGGACCTTGTAGAAGAGGTTACATCTATATACCGGTCCATATACTCTCTTTAGTAGATGTGGAATAATTGTCGCTTACACGCCCCCTCGCATGTAGCCGCGTTTTGCCAATGCTTACAACGTGAACTTATCAATCGGGTGGCGCGGGGCAACATGATGAGATGTTGGGCCTGGACGTGTAATGGACCTTGTAGAAGACGTTACAAAGGGCCCATGAAAAAGCAGAGCTGAAGCTTTCAGGCCATCATAGATCAGTAGCTCTGATACCATCTTAGAATTAGAGAAAGGGTAAGAAGTAGCGAGAGACCCCAGTGTGAGCATGGGCTAGAGTGGGCCTTCAATGGACTATGTTGGAAGTTTCACATTAAAACCAATTGGTGCTAAGGGGAGTAATTCCTCAAGTCTATATACTTATATACTGGTCCATATGTCTATGTTTAGTAGATGTGGGATCAATGTTTCTTACACTTTTCAAGTAGAAGAGAATGATGTAGCACGAAATATTAATTATTTTCATATATTTTGTTATTTTATTAGTATTTCCGGAATTATTAGGTAGGTAGTATTCCAATGTTTTAGAGTAGATTTGGGAGATATTTTGTTATTTTTGAGTCCTATTATGTTACTATATAGGTTAAGAGTATTTATAGAGGTTTTGACTTGTTTTACAAATTAGGGTCATATATTACATCCAAAAATTAGACTAATAATTAATAAAAATAAGTTTGCTTTTGCATCTTGTGAGTTTAATCCTTAAAGCCTTTTACTTGTTGAAACCTTAATACCTAGCTTAGATTGGGTCGATAATCTCTTTGGTAGAATATTCGTTTACAATATTATTATGATTTATTTATTTTTAAATATTGTTGAACAAATTTCATTTTAGCTGACTGCTAAAAATAAAATGAAATTATCATTTTATTGGGACAGATAGTGTATAATTGTTTTTTATTAGTTCAACAATGTGTAAATTTTCAAAAACTAAAGCACAAGGCCAAACATAACACAAAGTCGAGGTCATTGCATTCGGAGACTAAGGCTTCGGAACGAGTCAAACAAGTAGAAAAAGACTGCCCTTCTTATTCCTTGTAAATGAAGGAATTGGTCAAGATATGGCAACAAGTAAATTCTCAAGTCAAGGCTTGTATTAATGTCTTTCAACCAAATAATGGTAAGGAATACTTCTTACAAAATTTAATTTGATACTAGGACCAAAACGTGATATCATCCATGTTATCTAGAATTTTGAAATAAATATTCATTTAGCAGCAGTGGCGAAGCTAGAATTTTTCGAAAAGGGGGTCAATGTTGTTCGGGGATAAGCATTATTGTTGAGGTTTACAAATTTAGTATACAAGGAGGTCGAATAGTGCAATTTTTTTCTCAAATTTAAGGGGGTCAAAATGAATAAATTCATCATTTTTTTTTGTAGTAAATGTCATTTTTTAAAATTTTGAAGGTACTAAAATTGACACATTTTAAAATTCAAGAGGGTCGAATGACCCCCTTCCCTTTGCCCTAGCCTCGCCACTGTTTAGCAGCGAAGGAGTAAACATAAACAAAATATAAAGGTACGTGACCTTGACCAAGAACTAACGCAGCGGGTTCGAATGCGCAAGATTGTAGTGGTGCTTTTGGCTTATCTATTTTCAGTTGTACAGTTAAAATTAAATGAACAAATATGTGAAACTTACAATAGCCCAAATTAAGTACCCATTGGCGGAGGCACAAGAGGGCAAGCAGGAGAACCCCCCTGGCTTTTCAATATTTTTTTTTTTTTTGGCAAATAATGGCAGTTAACTATATATGAATACCTTTATGTTTCATGCACATGTAACTTGAAGAGGTCGAGGTCTTTCGAATCTAGATCTAAATAAGGTACGACACAAGTAGATTTAACTTTTAATAGTCGATTGAAAACAAAACATGTGTAACAGGACGAGTTGATCGGTGGAGGTCTTAAAATAAGCTAAATTTCATACAAAATTAGCACTTTAATCCCTCAACCTCCCATGTTTAAGAGGCACTTGAACTCAATCAATCAGTCGATCTACGAACCGGTTCGAAAGCAATCCAATTTCAATACCAACAATTTCAAAAAATTGAAGCCCTAACGTTTCACAACAAAATAAAACAAAGGGAAGAGAGACGGAATACCAGAGATGGGGCCATGGGGGTGGAGACACCTGTCAAGGGAGTGAATGCAAGTTCCTCGGTGGTGAAAACGGGAAACTTACAAGAACCATCGGTGTAGTCTATCGCTCAAGCTCTGTCCGGTTTAAAGAAACTATCCAGCGGCATACTAAGCAAAAAGGGAAGGTCTATTTTGAAAGTTTTAATTTCACAAAGTTCAACTGTTCTCATATTAACACTTCGCACCCTTATTCTTTCAAAATTAACACTTTGCACACTTATAGTTTATTTTTTTTATAAATACTCGGTATAATTTTTGGATAAAGTCAGGGTGTGCAGCTGCCCAACCTTGCGACATACTGCATCCGCCCCTGCTCACAACATCAATCAACTTACTATTGTCTACCCCCACCTTCTTTCTTTTATCTCACTTTTTATACTCCCAACACTTGTATGACTTTCACTATTTCTTAATTCTCATACGTATAAATGGGTGGACACCTACTCTGACGGAGTAAAAGGAGGAAGTACTAGATCGAAATGAATGATTACTACACCGGTTTACAAATTTGAACTCCCCGGCATGAATCCGTAAATGGTATGTTTTTTAAAAAAATGGGTTTTTTTTTATTAATGATAGATAAATTGCCCTTAGGGTACATCAAATGGCCTTTGAAGGCTATAACTAAGCCTAAAAATAGGCTAACACAAATGTCCCTAACGGGATTCGAACTCGTGACCTCCATATAGGAATCTAACACTGGATACCGCAACTCAAGCTCTTTGGTATCCGTAAATGGTTTGTTGAAGTATTTTGTCGGTGTGTTTGGTATATTTCAAAGCACCGGATTCCCATTTTAGCAACATCTACGTTGTTATGTCTCCTAACATACGTTCACACCTACAAACTTATGTTTGTGTCCTTATCTTTGACTTTTTGTTTCAATAAACATTTGCGACCATTGTATTGTGACTTTGACTTTCAGGCTGCATTACATTACGTTTGTAATGTGGACTTTCTGTATCTATAATAATATACGTATACAGTTGTGGATTCGGAACCGGCAACAGCTAATAAGGAAGGAAACGCAATCACGCCCATGCTACTAGATTTAGGGCTGACAATTCATTGGGTTTATGTTTATGTGAAATTTATACACATGATTTTGATTTTGGGAGAAACTAATTTATCGCTGAATTATAAGAAGTCATATTTTTTTATACATATTTCATCTAATTAATTATAGACATTAATTGAAATAGGATGTAAGTAGTGGCGAAATCAAATGTTGGTTGAAATGAGTCAAATAAACTTATACTCCCTCCGTTTTATATGAATTGAGACAAAAAAATGGCACAATAATTAAGAGAAAGTAGTGAATGTGTGGTGGAAAATGAAGAGAGGGAATGTGTGGGGTAAATAGTAGTGTTGGTTGGATAAAATGAGTGGTGGAAAATGAAGAGAGAGAATTAGTGGGGTTAAATAGGTGGGTTTAGGTGAATATAAAATATTAAAAAGTGTGCCATTTTGGGTAGTTTTAATTGAGGTGAAACTGACGAAAAGGAAAAAAAGTTTGAATTCACATGAAATGGAAGGAGTACTCCCCAGTGCAAAATAAATGTTCAAATTCTTTTCAAAGTTTTTTTTTTTTTTTTTTTTTTTTATCAAGAATAAATTTGAATTATTTTAGACATTTATTTTAGAATGAAAATAGTAATACAGTTCTATTTTATCTTGAATTTAAGAGGTCAAATAAAAATGTCATAATTTCGAAATCGTTGGCTTCGCCTTCAAGTAGTGGTTAAGTGCCAAATATCTGACATTAGGAGTCAAAAATGATCAAAAAGTGCAAGTAATTAAATGGAATAAAAAAATATTTAATGGGAGTAACTAATTACGTATGGTATGTCAACAACGAGATTCAACTCCAAGGTTTTACAAGTAAAATTGATTTTTAATATTTGAATTTGGTGTAGATGAGATTAAAGTCATTCAAAAATATTGTTGGGGACTATGTATCAAGAAGTTTGGTAAGGATTCTTGGAATAAAACTCTTCTCATTAAGAGAATTCAACAATTTCTGACCCGTGCAACCGGAGTTTGTTTTTCGACGTGGGGTTCAAGTTATAATATATACTCCCTCTGTCCCAGCTCACTTGACACTTATTTCTATTTTGGACTGTCCCAGCTCACTTGACACTTCCCAAAATAGTCTACTTTTAATAATTTTATATTCTTTCTAACCTACCACTCATTCTTTCTCTTCATTTTCAACCACTCATTTATTCAACCAACACTACTATTTACCCCACTCATTCTCTCTCTTCATTTTCTACCACACATTTCTCTTATTTTATTCTTTTTTCTTAGTTATTGTGCCACTTGGGTGTCAAGTGAGGTGGGACGGAGGGAGTACTCTTCTGTCCCCATGTTTTATTTTTATTGTCCATATAAATACTTTTAGTAATAATTTTAAATTAATTTAACTATCCATTTTAATGAATATGATTATTATTGAAAGTATTTATAATAATATTTTAATAATAAGATTAAAGTTTTTATTAAGACAAATAAGTTAAACTAAATTTAATTATTAAAGTACCTTCTTAACTATAACCCAAAAAAATGGAAAAATCATTCGGGACGAAGGGTGTATAAGACATAGAGCTTATAAATAAACAGTTTGTTTGGGGGAAATTAGTTTTTTCTTAAATTAAAAAAAGTTGCTCCGATCTCCCCTGCTCCTAAGACGTTGTTTGGGCCCACCAAGAGCCATAGTTAATAGTTAGTTGTTGGGAGGCCTATTACTTCAATTGCAATTGAGATTTCTGACTAAGTTATGCCCCCTCCCTTCGGGGATTGCTTCAGGGAAAGGAGGTCGAACGACCTTTAACAAAAGGGTACATGTACCACAAACCGACGAGGGAAGCCCCTCCTCGGCAAAAATGGGGAGGATAATAGGGATCAAGCTTTACCAAGCCCCTTCTCTATTTACACGCGCCCCAATGTTTTCCCAAGGGAGTTGAATTCTTCCATCCCTACTATTCATCTCCCTAAATTACAAAAATATTTTTTTTTTACTTGTAAGCATTTGACGAACATTTAAAAACAGTTTGAAAAACATAATTTTATAATTTAGGGAGAAACTAGTTTCCTAAAATCTTGTGATAATCAAAATGTTTGGGAATATTTGTTTTGAATTAAAATAAATACACGTCTAGTTTCACCTCTCATCCTAGAATATTGTAGCTGGTCGCTAAAAGAGACAACTCCACACATATCATATTGGTATTTTATTTACTTTTCTGGCAAGTATTGTTATAGTGGTTAAGTACCAATACTAGAATAATTTAAAGGGACTAAACAATATTTCAAGGCATCTAATTACGTATGATATGTCAACCACGACCTTCAACTCCTCAGACAAAATAATACTCCCACTGTCCCAGAAAGATAGTCTCATTTTGACTATAGTCAACAAAAATAATTTTTGACCATACATTGGTGTCAATTTAATGATCACAATGAAATTATAAAAATTGTATTAATAACTCACTTAATGATTTATCAATTACAAATTTTAGAATTTCACTAAAAATGATTATATTGTCACCAATGGTTGGTCAAAGTTCATTTTTGTTGACCGTAAAAAGTCAAACTGAGCCTATCTTTCTGGGAAAGAGAGAGTATGTGGCTCAAATAAAATTAATTTGTCTTTGAATTTGGTAGACGACATAGAAAGTCATTGAAAAATGTGGTTAGGGATTATGATCATCAAGAAGTTTGGTACAATGAGATTGGTTTCAAATATTTAATTGGACAAATAGCACATTAGTGCCCTTAAGTTTCACGGGAGTTGCAATGTGGTAGACGACATAGAAAGTCTTTGAAAAATGTGGTTAGGGATTATGATCATCAAGAAGTTTGGTACAATGAGATTGGTTCAAATATTTAATTGGGCAAATAGCACATTAGTGCCCTTAAGTTTCACGGGAGTTGCAATGTGACTCCCAACATATCAATTTTGGCAATTTCATTCCTAATGTTTACACTTTGTGGCAATGTGGTGCCTTTTTGGATGGACTCTAACGAAAATGGATGGAAACTAACGAAATGAACGAGAAACTTAACGATTTTTTTTTTTGAAAATTGTATTAATCACCCTTATTGAAGATAAAAATTTAGAGAGAGCATAAATGAAGGGACCTGCCGGATATAAAAGCTCGATAGACAGACAAGAGGGAAATAAAATGTCTCACTAGAATCATTCATTGTGAATGATATTGTTGGATGATGAACGAAGTCTGTGAGTATTCAAGGTTCTATATTTAGAATTTAAAGGGTTAAATTTAAGATCCCACTTCATCACTTTTCTTTGATCTCAAATTCAAGATAGTTTCTCTCTCTACTAGTATCCGGTTAATACAGATCGGAGACCCACCTCTACTATCTCCTTCAATGTTGCTCCAAGGTCCGGCCACCCCACCCAGGCCCAAACAACCATCAGCCACCACCCATCATGCAATCTCATCAATACCTTGAATCATGGCTTGTAGTCTCCTTCTAAAACCCACATCTAATCTCTCTCACACTCAAATGACATCTATGTTCCCAAATCATGACCACATTCAATCCCAAAACGTAATCATTTTTATTATGGGTACAATGGTTCACTCGAGACATAGCAAAAATTGAATTTAACTCATATTTTCTTCTATGTAATAAATAATTTTATTATTTGTATTAACCCATTTTAAATGTATTTTGTAAATATAGTTAATGAAATAGTGAATAATGAAATATTATGAAATTCAGGGTAAACAACATAAATTTTAAATATAGTCGTTAAGTTTCTCGTTCATTTTGTTAGTTCCCATCCATTTTCGTTAGAGTCCATCCAAAAAGGCACCACATTGCGACAAAGTGTGAACATTATGAATGAAATTGCCAAAATTGGTACGTTGGGAGTCACATTGCAACTCTTGTGAAACTTAAGGGCACTAATGTGCTATTTGCCCTATTTAATTAAGGGTGTTCATACAATTGTTAGCAAGTTCATTTGAATTTTATTGGGATTTTTACCAATAAGTCCCTCATAGAAGGTGGAATTTGCCAATAAAAACAAACATTTTCATATTCTACCTTAGGGTCCCTGAGTTGAAATGAAAACCCCCATAGAGTCCTTACTATAATTTAAATGACAACATTACCCCTGTAACCCCTAAACAAAACCTGTCTCCTCTCTCCCCTTAATATGCGACTCATACTCCCTCTCTCTACTTTCTCTCTCCACCTTCTCCATCTCACCTTCGGCCACGCCTAACACCACCTCCGGCTACGATTTCCATCGGCGCCTCCACCACGCCGACGCCCTGTCAGTCCATCGGCCATCCCTCTCTATCTTCTCATCCTCCGGCCACCATCTATTCGCCGGCCGAAAGCAGTTTCGGGCAGATCTAGAACGGCAACCAACTTCACTTCAAATCTCCGGCAAATCTCCACCTCCCACAATCGCCTTCTACATCCTTCCCTCCTTCATAATGCCCAGATCTTGCTCAAAGCATCCATATCTGCGTTTCCAGTGAGGTGACAAAGAAGAACATTGAAATATCCAGATCAGTTTTTTGTGTTTTCTATGGCTGGTTCTTCAATTTTCAATTGTTTTCTGTTCAATTTTGAATATACAACCGATAAATGTTTTTCTAGGGTTTTTTGCATCAATTTTTTCAACTGGTTTGTGTTTGATTTTGAAGCAGACAACTGATAAATGTGTTTCAAGGATACTTGATTCAGATTTTTAGCTAGTTTTGGATTTGATTTTGAAGCATACAACTGATAAATGTATTTAAATGACACAATTGTGAAATGAATGACTCAATTGAGAAATTGAGACATGAATTTGTCAGATTTAAAAGTGAAAAAAATTAAGCAATTGTGGTGAAGTGAGACATGAATTTAAAAGTGATTTTTTTAAAATTTCTCAATTGTTCTTTAGTTTAGAGGATTTATCAGTTGTTTGTTTAGTTTAGGGGATTTATCAGTTGTTTGTTTAGTTTAGGAGATTTATCAGTTGTTTGTTAAGAACATAATTGAGAAAAATTGTGAAAAAATTGCAAGTGAAAAAAGAAAAAAACGACACAATAGTTAAATGAATGTCTCAGTTATTAAACTCAAACTCATATGTAAACAACTGTGAAATGAATGTCACAATTATTATATTCAAATTCATGTGTGAACAAATGTGAAATGCATGTCTCAGTTATTATAATAATTGTGAAAAATTGAGAGATGGATTTATCGATTTTTACAAGTAAAAAATGAAGAAAAAAAAAACAGAACTGTGAAATCACACAACTGAGAAATGATTTTACATTTTAAAAATGAAAAAAATGAACAACTGTGAAATCAGTTGAGAATGAAAAAAGATTTTCTCAAAATTTTACAAGGGAAAAATGATTTTTTTTTTATTTCTAAAATTTGTATTATGTGTTGAGTGTGCTTGTTGATTCGTCTTGACGACACGATTAAAACAGTGGTTTCAGATTGTTTTTTCGATTCTTACTTTTTAAGATATTGCATTTTTAAATTTTGGGTGTAAATAAAAATGAAGAGAGAGAAAGCGGGAGAGAGAAAGAGACGAGTGAGAGAAAGCGCACAAGAGATAGATTTGTTCGGGAAAAAAAAAAAGAGAGAGAAAGCGCACAAGCCAGACGCGCTTAGCGTTGGCTATGCTCTGGCTGAATATCGTGGGCGCGTGGGAGGACAAGGGGCAGGTTGGTCCAGCGAAAATTTCAGGGACTTATTGGGGGGTTTTGTAAATATCAGTCCTTATTAGTAGTATTTATTTGGCTGAAGGACTTATTGGTCAAAGCCTCAATTTTATTCTCAGTCATAGGCATGCACGGTATAGTTTTAATAAAATATGAAATTGCTGCAACGAGCTCATTGTCGATTCGTTGCAACAAACTAATTCGATTAGGCCCCCATTGTGTGAAAAAGGACAAAGGGATACATAGGGTTATGAAATAAGTACGCAAGGAAAAAATATGGAATTAATGTTAAAGATAAATAATTTAAAGTAAAATTTCGAGAAAAGTTTGACACTCGCTTTAGTGTAAAACATGTTTTCACCCATTAATGTAAAACAGATTTGACACATCTCGTAGTGTAAAACACGTTTTTATAAAACAGATTTTTATAAGACTGACTCCACTTTATAAAAATAAACAAAATCAAGTGAAACTGTAACACTTTTTAAGTAAAAAGGTTCCAATATTATGTGCCTCCAAATGAGTGACCCGGTGGTAAAGCGAAGCCTCACCTTCGGTAAGTGTTAGGGTTCGATCCCTCTGCTCGCCTCCTTCTAGCGTGGACATATATCGTGAAAAAAATAAAATAAAATATACTCCATCTGTCCCTAAATGAGTGTCCATTTTTAAAAAATCTTTGTCCCAAAATGAGTGTCTTATTTAAACATAACTTTCTCCCTAAATTTTTTTTTTTCGAATTTTTTTTCACTGTTTCTTTATACGTGTAAAACTAAATGTTTGAAAAGGAGATTACAAGATTATATATGAATCTTTGAAACGACCAAGGGCCTCTTGGCCCAATGGTATCCGAGTGTGTGGGTAAGGCTTCCACTTAGGTGGAGGTCGCAGGTTCGACTCCCTCTAGGAGAGATTTCTGAAGACGCAATTTCATTCGTTGTAATAGGTTCTGACGTGGTGAAACTCCAATATGGAATCGTACTAGATTAGGCATTAGATCTGTAATAGACTTAATAGGAGTTTGTGACACGATGACAATTGTCTTGAATGAATGAAATGTAACTAGCTTGTCAAAAAAAAAATGAATCTTTGCCACTAAATTGTACAAAAAGTTAGTATGTTATTAAATGTATATATTGATTAAATCTTAGAATGACTTAAAATCGTAAGCCCAAATGGCCAAATCCTGCCCAAGCCTCTTTGGCCGAGTGGCATAGAGCTTGGGATCTCCTTCGGGAGGTCTCAGGTTCGAAACCCCTTCCTCACTTCCCCAATAACAAGTGGCCTCCACATAGTGGAGGTCCCAGGTTCGCCTCCTTCCGGAGAGTTGTCAGGGCCATAGATCTGTATAAATTCCATAGGAATTTGTAAACTATGACAATTGCCTTGAAACGAATGATATAGTTACAACTTTAAAAAAAAATATGGCCAAATCCCTCTTCTAACGCCAAAATCTGCCCTAGTTGCCATGTTCTCAGCCGTTGACCATGACTTCTTGCAGTAAAGTCAACGCTCAGGCACAGTTTTACAGCTAAAGATGATCTTTTTTGGAGATATTATCCAAACGTTAGCTCCATTTCATCAATAAAAACAACCAACCTACCTTCCTTCTTATTACCCAGTCGCCCCCAAGTTCACTTCATAATTCAAAAATAAATTAAAAATATTATAAATGGACGCGCATTCTACCTTATGCCATACCATACATGTTGACTTTTCATGTCACAAAAACCCATAATTTATTTCACAAAAAGACTTTTGGGGAGCGTTGTCTCACTACACAACAATCGAATCAGACGAGTTCTAACGCGTAACATTAAATTTAATACTCCCTCCGTCCTAAAATATTTGTAGTTCTAGGATTTTCACGCAAATTAAGAAAATTAATCAATTAAGGGTATATTTGACAAACAATGTCAAAGATGTCTAGATAAAAGCAAAACTACAAACATTTTGGGACAAATTTCAAACCCTTAAACTACATATATTTTGGGACTGAGTGAGTATATGGGATTTGTAAGGGTAGGATGAAAATGAAAATATCAAATACCTCCACATTTTCTATATTTTTATGAGCAATAATGCTAGGACCACAAAGTAAACTCACAAAAATTTTGCTCACAACATGTGTTAGCGATATTTTATTGGTTGCATTGATAGTGGACCCGCCACACTCTAATAAAAAACACCAATAAAATTCTTACACTTAAGATTTTGTGAGTAAGATTTTGTAACTTTTTTGTGCCCTAAACATTACTCATATTTTATACTCCCCACACTCCTAAATGAATGTCCAAATAAAAAAAAATGTTGCTTCAAAATGAATGTTTAATTTATTTGGAGGTTAAATTTTGCCTCATATGATAAGTTTTATTTCACACTTAACACTCATCACGCAATAGAGTGAAATGATTAAAGTTTTATACTCCCTCCGTCCCCGACTAAGGTTTTAGTTTAACTTTACACGAGTATTAAAAAAAATGTTGTGAATATGAAAAGTAAAGTAGGAGACAGAAAGTGGGTAGGGAGTTTTTGTTATGAGAATGACAAGTGAGTCTCATTATCTATTTTAAATAATAAAGCACCTTAGTTAGTATGGGAAAACCAAAAAGGAAAGTTGAAATTCAAAAAACAAGAATAATACTCTCTCCGTCCCAAAATAATCTTCTCGTTTGACTATTCAAACTTTTTAAGTATATGAACATTTGCTTCACTAGCCATCTTTTGTTTATGCACTTTTAAGCCTAAATTGTAGAAATAAGAAGAACTTTTTGGGACAATGAGAAATGACAAATGAAAAAATCATTTTGAGACGGAAAGAGTAAATTGCTCGACTACGTTTTATAATAGATCTATCCACCTTCATTCCATATACCCCAAATCCCGCCAAACACAGCCTAACATTTTTCAACTATATATACCTACCCATCCTTACAAACCAATCCCATGACAAACAACATTCCTCTATCTATATTCAAAGTCATGGCCTATAATTCCAATCTATTCTTAATCATCCTTATCATATCCCTTTCATTTTCCGTCACCTATTCTTCCGATGCACCACCTTCCTCCCCCATCTCCGCCACCACCATTTGTAACGACACCCCTTACCCGACATTTTGCAGATCTGCACTCCCCACCACCAACCGCTCCGCCAGTGTCTACGACTATGGCCGTTTCTCTGTCCGTAAATCACTCTCATCCGCTCGTAAATTCTTGTCATTGATCGAAAAATATCTTCTTAAGCCCAAAAGTTTAACAACAGGTGCACTTAGGTCCCTCCAGGATTGTAAATTGCTCGCCGAGCTCAATATAGATTTCTTGTCAAGCACGTTTTTAACGGTAAATACTACCCAATCCGTGCTCCCGACCTTACGAGGTGACGATGTTCAAACGTTGTTAAGCGCCATTTTAACAAACACGCAAACGTGTTTGGACGGATTACAAGCGACGGCTTCTTCATGGAGTGTCAAGAATGGTATTTTGTCACCACTTTCTAGCGACGCTCGTCTTTATAGTGTCTCATTAGCTCTATTCAAACAAGGGTGGGTGTCCAAAAAGAAACGGGCAGCTTCTCGGTCACCCCGCCCGACCAAAAAACACCTTGGTTTCAAGAACGGGCAGCTGCCATTGACCATGTCTGACAGTAACAAAGCCACTTTTGAGACCGTTGGAAGGAGGAAGCTTCTTCAAACGGACGACGGGGATAATCAAGTAGAGGTTAATGACATTGTCGTCGTTAGTCAAGATGGGACGGGGAATTTCACGACGATTAATGACGCCGTTAGTTTTGCTCCGAATAATACAAAGGTGGCTGATGGATATTTTCTGATTTACGTAACGGCCGGCGTTTATAATGAATATGTTTCCATTGCTAAGAACAAACGGTATTTGATGATGATCGGTGACGGTATTAATCAGACGGTGGTTACCGGCGATCGTAATGTTGTTGATGGGTGGACTACCTTCAATTCCGCAACATTTGGTAAGCCATTCCACAAAATAAATACCATCATTTTCATAATAAATGTCATATTTTATTTTTTATAAATTAAATTAAATAAAATCAAAATATACCTTTACTGTCTCATAATAAATGTCTTACGTTCACTTTTTAATGCAGCCGTAGTGGGGCCAGGATTCGTGGCAGTGAACATGACGTTTCGCAACACGGCCGGTGCATCGAAGCACCAAGCGGTGGCATTACGCAACAGTGCCGATCTATCGACCTTCTACAGTTGCAGCTTCGAAGGTTACCAAGACACACTCTACACACACTCCCTCCGCCAGTTCTACAGCGAATGTGACGTTTACGGGACAGTAGATTTTATTTTTGGCAACGCTGCTGCCCTATTCCAAAACTGCAACCTGTACCCGCGAAAGCCTGACCCCAACCAATTTAATGCCGTGACCGCTCAGGGCAGGACGGATCCCAACCAGAACACGGGCACGTCTATTCATAACTGTCGAATCGTGCCAGCTGATGACTTGGCATCAAACATTGGCACGACTAGGACATATTTGGGTAGGCCGTGGAAAGAGTACTCACGGACCATTATTATGCAGACGTATATTGATGGATTCATACAACCGTCGGGTTGGAGTGTATGGTCAGGCGATTTTGCGTTGAATACGTCGTATTATGCGGAGTTTAATAATTCGGGTCTCGGATCGGATACAAGTAATAGGGTTACATGGCCTGGATTTCATGTTATAAGTTCAACTGATGCTGGTAATTTTACAGTGTCTGGTTTTATTTTGGGGGATGATTGGATACCTCAAACTGGTGTGTCTTATACAAGTGGATTGTCGTGAGATGTATTTATATTGTGAGAGTGATTTAGGCTCTCTGTTCTTTGATTCTTGTATAACAATTTATTTTTAAAAAATAATGTAATGAAAATGTAAACTATGGAATCAGCTAATTGCTAATCCCATTTTTATACATAAAACAATAATTTGATTTAAATGACTTTTGTTCCTGTTTCTTCTGCTCATTTTTTTTTATGTTTTCCTTTTTAATTAAAAAGAGCAATGCCCCTAACATTTATTGAAATAGTGCATAATTAGCAAAACCTTGTTTTCCACCAAATTTGTAGCAATGCTACATATTTCTTAAATATATTTTCTTGTAAAAACTTTAATGTGTCTTCAAATGCCCTTTTTATTACTCCATCTTTCCCCTAAATGAATGTCCATTATGAAAAGAAAAAAAAATCCCAAAATATTTATTTTAAAAAACTGTCTTTATACCGTTTTTTACCAAAAATTTTCTCTGGTCTCTTTATACATGCAAAACTAAATATTTGGATAGAGGATTACATGGTTTTATACGAATCTTTGCCACTAAATTGTGTGAAACATAATTTTTTTTTTATTTTATTAAAATGAAATTTGAACATTCATTTAGAAACAAAAAGAGTACTTAAGAACACGGCATTAATAATAAAGAACTAAATAATAAAGAAAAAACAGATTAATGAGAAAAAAAAAGTACTAGCTTTTGATCTTTGGGCTAGGAGTGTGACTACTTTCTTGGTGTCTAGGTTCTCCATAATTGGGCTTTCCTTTAGGCCTTACTGTTGGGCTCGAATGTTTTTAATGGGCTTATATGAATCCCTTTAGGTTTCTGATGTGACAGATCCAGTCTGGTTCCCTTTTATGAGGGTGCTCTCAGGAAGGAACAGATCCAGTCTCAAAATTTTAATTACTAAAACTGAATGTGCCGAGATTAAAAAAAAAAAGTTGTTGTGAGTAAGCATGAGAGAGCACATGAGATAATGAATAGTTGTTGTGAGAGGAGAGAAAAAATTGAACATTTTGAATAAGTAACCAAAAATATGACACTTAAAATAGAAATAAATAACTAAAAGTTTGAGATGGAGAGTATTCACAAACTCTTGAAGAACAAACTAAATTAACAATAAGTGATTGGATAGTTAACTAACTAAAAAGAAGAGAGAGAATGATCGTTATCCTGTCATTAACTACCTCTATCCTTGTATAGACACGTGTCGCGACCTGATTGGCTTGTCAGAAAATGACACTGAAAAGTGAGGGAGCATGTCGTTGGTGGGATGAGCAACCACAAGGGAATCATTCCTACCTAAATACTAATGGTGCCTTGGACTAGTCTGACAGACAATCGTACTATACTTGGTACGGGCAGGTAACCGGAGGCTAAAGCTTAATCCTTGGGATACCGGGAGGCTAGAGCCACAAAGTTAGAGATAACATTCAAACATACTAGTGGGTAACCCCTGCTCTTCACGGGTAACTAATTTGCTATTTTTTTTGCATTTTATTCTTTTTATATTTTTATTTATAAAGTAGCATAACAGTTTTTTATAATATAAATATATTGTATATGAAAAATAATTTTTTAATTATAGTTAACTAAAATAGTAAACATCATCTTAAATAAAACCATTAATAGTAAAAATTAATCTATATAATAATATCAATAACTAATACTATTAATAATATTTATTAATATTTATAGTAACTATTATAATTAACTAATACTATTAATAATAATGTTAACCTATATAGTAACTACTATGATTAACTAATACTATTAATAGTAAAAATTAACATATATTATTACTGTTATGATTAACTAATACTATTAATAATAATAGTTAATTTATAAAGTAACCATTATTGTTAACTTGTATAGTAACTATTATTGTTAATTATACTATTAATAGTAGAGGTGTTAAACCGGGCGGGTAACCAGCGAGTATACCCGGGTTCGACCCGTTTACGGGTAACTCAACTCGGCAGACCGGTAGGGATCGGGTCGGACTCGGCGGGGATTCTGGGTTCGGTTTTGCATTCGAGTCGGGTCGGTCATGTTTGACTACTCGACAGATCTGCTCGCGGGTTAGCCCGAATTCGCTCCGACCCGGTTCGACCCGCGTGTTCCTGAAACTAAAACGTCGGATTTTTTTTCTCCACTACGCACACGGCACACCGCCGTTTACGAGATACAATCACATTCCAGTTGACCGAGCAAACCGACTCGACATGATGTACTCGAGCCGGACCCGGGTTACTCGAGGGACTCGCCGAGCACAACTCGGGTCGAGTTCGGCGGCATTTTCAGCTGTTCGACTCGGCTCGACAAAACCCGACTCGACTTCAGTTCTTCAACTAACCGACTCGAGTTCGGACATACCCGACTCGAAACCGACTCGTTTCCAGCTCTAATTAATAGTAATAGCTATATATTATAGTAACTATTATAGTTGACTAATACTATTAATAGTAATAGTTAACTACTATAGTAACTATTATAGTTAACTATTACTATTAATAGTAATAGTTAACTCACATCATAACTATTATTATGAGCTAATAGTATTAGCTAATAATGAGAATATCAAAAGTCACACACATTTAGGATAGTGATGATGTGACTTCACACAAATGAAGCTTTAACCTATGTTTGTCTATGTGTCAAAGTCATAGCCCTCCTCAACAACTTTAATATATATATACTCCCTCCGTTTCATGTTAATTGAGACTTATTTCCCTTTTCGTCCGTTTCACCTCAATTGAGACTGCTCAAAATGGCAATTTTTTTAATATTTTATATTCACTCAACCCCACCCATTTAACCCCATTAATTCTCTCTCTTCATATTCTACCACTCATTTTATCCAACCAACACTACTATTTACCCCACACATTCTCTCTCTTCATTTTCCACCACACATTCACTACTTTCTCTTAATTATTGTGCCCTTTATTTTGGTCTCAATTCGCATGAAACGGAGAGAGTATATATATATATAGATTTGTCCGCGAGGGGCTTGAGATCACGGGCTTATCCTAGATCCACAGTCTGGTGCCTGGTGGTAAGTATCTCGGTCTAAGCCGGTTTGGTTCCTTACGAGGGTTGACTCGATCTATTTCGATATGTCCAAAGTTGAGCGATCTCATGTCCGATTCAGAAGTCCGATCTCATCACCCTGCTCCATCTTTGCTCCCCTTAAAATAAAAATTATGCTCTCAAGTACTAGACGACAAATTTAAGGTAGTTATAGAAATAAGCATCCTTTGAAATGCCACTAATTTGCTTTATTTATCTTCTTAAAAATATGAACAATTGATGAGTAAAATATTAGTTTAAAAAAATGACCCAATCCAACAAACACTTCCCATTATTCATAGTCTTTTAACATTGGGTTTCTTAATTTTTGTTTAATTTACTTAAAATTTTCAAAATTAATTAATCAATTTTCCCATTGCTCCTAACGACCTAAATTTGGCTATATCCCACTTTATAAGATAGATGGTTAAGATGAACTAGAAAATATGTAAATCTCACCAAATATCCAACTCACCTCAATTATTTAATTATAAAGAAAAATTAATCTTAAATCTCGTTTATTGAGAACAGAGGCAGAGACGTCTCCACTTTTATATATATATATATATATATATATATATATATAGAGGTAGGAAAATGCATGCAAATTTTGTGTATACATTATACAAGTTGAGACGCAATATTAACATTATAATGTTTAACAATCTTATGGTCATCGTTTGATTTCTCCAACTTGGTCCTCAACAAGAAAGAAAAATATTTCAATAATCATTTTTTTTATTAGAATATTTCAATAATCTAATTAAAGACAGACACAGAACCAGTGAGTGTGCTTGTCTTTTTTGTTAATGCTAAACATTTACTAGGAAAGGGACTTTAATACTTTTTAAATGCTTAGAAAGTCTTGGTGGAAACTGGAAACTTCATTGCTAGGTCAAAAGTCGCTATATAGTAAGAAAAGAAAAACTTTGTAAACTAATTCGAGATAGATGATTGGCTACTCAAATTCTGAAATCCGTAGTTAAAAAGAAGAAGAAAAATCCATAAACTTCCTCCGTCAAGAGAAAAAATTGAATTTAATTTTGCATATTTATTAAAAAAAATCAATGAATATTTTAAAAAGATTGAAGAAATAATTGTACAAAAACTATTCACAATTTAAATGGGTAAAGTAAGTAGATAAAATATTTATTTATTTGTAATTATACAAGCATTAGAACTTTAGAAAGATATAGTTGTCCAAACGTTATTCATCATTTATCATTTTAAGAATAAGACTATTACTCAAGACTGTATCAAAAAGAAGAATGTGAACAAACAAACAAATATTAGTGAAATTGGTCAAAAATTAAGAAATTCAAAAGTATAACACTTATCTTGAAATGAAATTGCATAGCACCGAATTTGGCACCGCTCATGCAGTAACGACTAAAAGTTTATAAATTGTCACTTCTCTCTTACATTATCATCAATCAAAATTAATTTAGTCCAGTGTCAGATTTTGAGTAAAATTAACCGCAGCCATACATATCCAAGTAGGAATTACATATAGCAATATATAGCACTTTCTCCACACTTTAAAAAGGCAGAGTAGCACCATATACAGCACTAGCAGTGAACACAAAAAAGTAGTGGGCCATCAAAACTAAGAAAAAAGAAACTCCACACACACAGCCCAAGAAACACACAACCATGGAGAAGATAGATCACAAGACAATAAAAGTCAACGGCATAAACATGCACGTAGCTGAAATCGGAGAAGGTCCGGCGGTGTTATTCCTCCACGGCTTCCCGGAGCTGTGGTACACATGGCGCCACCAAATGCTTTTCATTTCCTCCAAAGGCTACCGAGCCGTGGCTCCTGATCTCCGTGGGTACGGTGACACGGAGGCCCCACCTGCCGCCGCCAGTTACACGGTCTTCCACATGGTGGCGGACCTGGTGGCGTTACTGGATTCGTTGGCCCTCGACAAAGTCTTTGTCGTGGGCCACGACTGGGGTGCCATTATCGCATGGCACCTCTGTCTGTTCCGACCAGACAGAGTTAAGGCTCTTGTCAATTTGAGTGTCGCGTTCAGTCCTAGGAATCCGTCCAGGAAGCCCATTGCAGCGCTGCGAGCTATGTTTGGTGACGATTTCTATATCTCCAGATTTCAGGTGATTTTTTTTTCAACTTCTTTTTCTGGTTTTACCCTTCTGTCTCAAAATAAGGTTCGCGTTTCTAAACTGAATGAAATTTTTGGGTAACAGAAACCAGGTTTTGAAGAAGAATTCACAAGAGTGGATACTACAAAACTCATGGCAGCGTTCCTGACTAATCGGAGTTCAGGGCCGCCTATGTATCCTGCAGAATCGAGCTTCGCAAAAGTAGTAGAAAAAGCTCCGGAAACGTTACCTTCTTGGCTCACACAAGATGATGTCAATTACTATGCTTCTAAATTCAAAGCCAAGGGTTTCGCCGGTCCATTAAATTATTATCGATGCTTTGACACGTATTGTACCTTCTCATATCCATCCTTGCTCTCGAACACATTATTAAGATAGTTAAGAAAAAGTATGCGCAAAGAGAAAGAAAGTGAATCGAGAATATAAGTGAAATCGAGAAAACAAACCATAGATCAAAACAGGGCCTTAGTTTTTCGCTGTTAATTTCGTGTATATTTCTGACACTGACAAGCTTTGCTGAATAATTTTGGTTGTGTTATAGGAACTGGGAGCTGACAGCAGCATGGGCAGGATCAAAGATAGAGGTGCCTGTGAAATTTATTGTCGGAGATTTGGATCTAACTTACCATATTCCGGGGGTACAGGATTTTGTACAAGGTGGCGGGTTCAAGAAATATGTGCCGCAGCTGGAAGAAGTGGTGGTGATGGAAGGCGTTGGTCACTTCATCAATCAAGAGAAGGCCGGAGAGATCAACAATCATATTTACGACTTCATTCGAAAGTTTTGATCTGTAAATCTAAAATCGCTTGCCCATCCTTGTTTTAATTTCCTTCCGTTCCACAATTTTATGGAACTGTCTTGTTTTTTTTTTTCATGATATTCAATAAAAGTGTACACTTGTTTTCGGACATCTGAGTGAAATATATACTCATTCGTCATTCAATGAAAATGAGTAAATATGTAAAAATTAGGACATAAAAGCAAAAATATGCCTCCCAATACTATGGATAGTTTTATTGATTCGAACACGAAAATCGTTTACAGGTAAAACTTATTTCCTGAAATACGGGAAGAACTTCAACAGATTACTTCAAATTATAAATCAAAACCTCTTGATGAAGTCGTAAATGTGAGCACTGATTTCCTCTGGCTTCTCTTCCTGGAGAAAATGAGCCACACCTTCCATTATAATGAGTTCCTGTAAAAATGGCACGTCTTTTTTGAATCCCCCTTTGTGCACGTAATCCTTGACACCCGGTGTGTTATAAGTTAAGTCAAGGTCGCCCACAATAAACTTGGTAGGCACCTTTATTTGTACACCCGTCCATGGAGCTGTGAGCTCCCAGTTTCTGTAGCAATGGAGAAACAAACTAACAGAGTGAGAAAGCTACTTCCAAAGCCAAAATAACTAGTCCCTCCGTCCCAAAATGATCTTCCCATTTGATTATTCAAGAATATGAACACTTACTTCACTAGCCATGTTTTGTTTTTTAAGCCCAAAGTGTAGAAATGGGAATGAGAAATGACAAATTAAAAGATCATTTTGGGACGGAGGGAGTAAAAGTGTAAAAGCTACTTACAGGTCAAGAGCTCGGTAGTAGTTCAATCCCCCAGTGAAGCCTTTTTCGTTGAACTTGTTGGCATAATAGTTAATATCTTCTTCGGTTAACCAAGAAGGCAGGGTAATCCGAGCATTGGGGTTTCCCCCTAACCCAACTTCTTTAGGTACAACAAGTAAACCGGGCTTACGAGATGTGAGAAATTTTTTAATCAGCAATGCAGTATCAATGCGAGCGAATTCCTCTTCTGCTTCTCCTGGTGCCTATGTATAAAATTTAGAGATTCTACTAAGATGAATTGCCATACATATTTATATAAACTAGTTGAGGACCTGAAATTAATATGTAGGAAGTTATGGTTATATTTGCCTTCCATTGAAAAGAATATCAAACCCAATGTGCTGCTACACTACTATATATAACCCCCCCCCTATTGATCTCCTCAATCCTAGGTCGTTCATAATTGGAACCAAAAACTTAGTCTACAAATAAACCGCTAAAGCAATTAAGTCATTGAGATAACAACTTAGCTTAGAGAGCTTTTGTTGGTGACTAGCAGTCACCATAAGAAATTCAGTTAGTCCAATTTTAGTTACATGATAGTTCAACTGGCAAGGAATAGAGTGACTTCTGACAAGTGAAGCATTTGTTTTTGCACGACCAACCAAAATAGAAGGCTAAACTGAATTCCAAAATGCAAGTATAATGACAAAATGGTTCAGTTTTTGGTACCGGGCTCAAATCAAACAAAAAATGAATATGGTAATAGTTTAAAATCCCCTCCCCCCACCCCACACTTGGAAACTTAACAGGCAATTCTTCTACACGATTTTAAATTAGTAAATTAACAATGAAAACAAATACTCCATCCGTCCCAAAATGATCTTTTTTCGCTGTTATTGCGAAGGAACTTTGAGCAGTAATTTTAACTTGATTTAATTATACTAATAGTTAACTCATTGGATGAAGCTATCTTATAAATACAAAAAGCCAAAAGGCCGGCAGCATACAAAACATGATGATTGCTCAATCAAAACAGGGGCGGACCTAGGTAGAGCCTTTCGGGCCCCGTTTGAAGTTTTTTTTTTTTTTTTATAAGTGTATTTTTTTGTAAAAGTTAGGGGTGTTAGTGCAATTTGGTAAACTTTGCCCCCCTTAGATGTAAAATAAAAATACACTAACATTTTTTTTTCCCCCCTTATGCAATTTTGCCCCCCTTTATACTAAATCCTAAGTCCGCCACTGATTCAAAACCCAACTACCATGACACAAATGTGTGTTAATATTAAAATTCAATTGCCACAATTTTCTGGGAGAGTCTATAAGACATCGACATTATGTGACAATTCATTCAGCAAGAGCCTACAAATCATTTCATTCGATCTATCAATTTTGACAATCTACAAACTAGAAACGCAATAATTTATATAGCACCGCGGAAATCAAGCATAATTTCAATTTAAAACTTGATAAATCAAAGTGCACAAATTGAAATTTGACATTAGGATAAGATAATATCGAGCATAGTGGTTAAATTGATAGTACCTGAAATCTACATATATAGTAATCATCGCTAAACAAAGCCCGCATAGTCTCCACCGGCTTCCTCATCGGATTCCGGGGCCGGTAAGCTACACTCGTATTAACCAAAGCCTTAATCCGGTCAGGCCTTAACAAACAGAAATACCAAGCCATGGAAGCGCCCCAATCGTGGCCGACGAGGAACACCTGATCCAATCCTAGCTTTTCGAGTAGGGCAACCAGGTCGCCGACTATATGGAAGACGGTGTAGCTGGATGAAGAAGGCGGTGCGTCGGTGTCGCCGAAGCCGCGGAGGTCAGGGGCGATGGCGCGGTAACCGAGGGAGGAGAGAGCTAACATCTGGTGGCGCCAGGAATACCAGAGCTCCGGGAAGCCATGGAGGAAGAGAATCGCCGGACCTTCGCCGATTTCGGCGACGTGCATATTGATTCCGTTGACGGAGATGTTACTGTGCTTTATCTTCTCCATTTTCAGTCGATCAGTGTGTCTGTGTGGGAAGCAACAAGAAAATATTTGATGAAGCTCTATTGGTGTACTCGTATTTATAAGGATAAATATAAAGTCACGAAAAAGTGTCGTCAAATGTGGCTTACAAAAGGATGTCTCAAAATTTTGGTGTTTTTTATTAAAGTGTGCCGGATTCACAATCGATGCAAACAATAAAATATTGTCACTTCACTTTGTATCCATCATTTTGTAAACTTCTTTTGTGCCCCTAACATTGCCCTATTTATAATGTTATTTGGGAAAGTTTAAAAGGCACTTTTTGTGTGTGTGTGTGTGTGTGTTAATTCTATCCAAGTGGAAATGGAACGATAATCTGTGATTAGAAGTTCAATGGATGTGTTAAAGTAAATGTAAATGAACTGATGAACTGTCTCAACATACATGAATTACTTTTTTATTTATTATAATGATCTTTCTATTTTATTTTATTTTTTTCACAATTAAAAACAAGATGATACTTCATAAGGGATTGAAGGCTCGCTCATAAAGGCTCATTCTAAATATGAGTAGATGGTTCATTTCTTAAAGTACAACAATTCCGATCGAAATCTTGAAACGTTCGGATTCCACTACAAGTAAACTTGAAAACGGCCTCCATCCGACATTAAAATATAACTCTTCAGATAATATTTTGCGACGACAGCTTGATGTACAAGAAAATTCGAGTCGTCAAGCATATGTCCATCAGACATCTCAAAAATCTACAAAGCATTATTGCGGAGTATTAACAATGACCACCATTTTGTTGTGAGATACTGTGAGATTCGTTATTGCATTTTTAAAATAAAGATAACAACAGACACAAAAATAAACATAATCTCTCAATGTAAGAAATATTACTCAACTTACCTCCCTTGAACCAAATTACTCATAATCATGGTTGATGTTGGCAATGCAAGGGAATTAATTCAGATTACTTATATACTTACTAGTTATACCAACCTGATTTCACTCTAACTTTAATTGATCAATTTGATTGAATTTCAAGTGAAAAAATAAAATAAAAATTAAAGATAATTATCATTCTAAAAATATAAAAGATAATTATTACTCTAGTAACTTTAACAATCGAATTAATATAAGTACTAGTGTTTTACATCCAATTATACTTACTAGTTATACCAGTTTGAAAATATGATTTCACTTTGACTTTAATCGAACAATTTGATTGAATTTTAAGTAAAAAAATAAAACATAATTATGACGCGGGCACGCTATTTGAGGTCAATGTAAGCACTAATTGTCTTTGATCCCTGCTACCTAAAGAACACAATCACAAAATATAACACCGTTAAGGACTTAGCTGGATTTGATCTAGTTGGTTATTGGGTGTGAGAGTAAGATCTCTTGATAATAAACGCTTGGAATACTTTATAAGGGTTTGAGTGTGTATGTATGCGCACCATATATAAGAGAGATAGAGGGGTATTTATTGTCAAAGATGCCTTGAGAATGTGGTCCTCATTCCGGATAAATGCATGCTTTGCCCTACTAAGTGTCTGTATTTTATTGGACGACAGTCTAGATGGGACAGAGTTTAACCACCAAATCTAGAAAGGGGGTATATCTTATAGTTATAGATGAAGAGATCATGAGGGGAAAAGTGTAGGTGTTTTTAGGGATACATGGGCAATTTTAGAATTAACAATTATCATAAACTAGTGGGGTATATTTTAAGCATAATTATCTTCCTTGTAGTTGTGGATCCAAAAGGAATTATGACAGTTATATTCCTTTTTTGGAGAGCTTATGAGTTATGAGGGACCTTAGAGGAATAACCTCTAAAATATAATCTACAATTGCAGGGGCATTATGGTCTGACCGAATATCTCCACCAACTGCTCCCACGCGGCATCCCTCTATCCAAACTCCAAATCCAACCTCCGTTTATTTCTACTCTCTTTTCTGTGTCCTAAATCCCCGTTGTTTTAACGCCTCCGTCACTCTTCCGTAACTGTCCGTCTCCTTTCCGATGAACCCAACGAAGTCGCGACGGCAAGTCGCCCCCGCCGCGGCGGAAAACGGCGAGTCTCCCGACAAACTTGACCAACTCCTCCTCTCCGCCGCCATCTGTAACGGCGAGGATTTAGGCCCGTTCGTTCGCAAGGCTTTCGTTTCTGGAAAGCCGGAGACGCTCGTCCACCACCTCCGCAACTTCTCCCGGTCCAAGGAGTCCGAGATCGAAGAGGTCTGTAGGGCCCACTACCAGGACTTCATTATGGCCGTCGACGACCTACGCTCCCTCCTCTCCGACGTCGACTCTCTCAAATCTTCGCTTTCTAACTCAAATTCTCAGTTGCAGTCCGTCGCCGGTCCTCTATTATCCACGCTCGACTCATTCCTCGAGGCCCGAAACAAGTGCCAAAACATTAGCCTCGCAGTCGATTCCCTAAGAACATGCGTCGAATTGATCGAGCTTTGCTCCCGAGCCAATCTCCATTTGTCTAAGAACAACTTGTACATGGCTTTGAAATGCGTTGACTCGATCGAGAGATCCTTCCTCGTCAAAACGCCGTCGTCCACGCTCTGTCGAATGCTGGAGAAGAAGATCCCGGCGATCCGAGCACACATCGAAAGAAAAATAACCAAGGAATTCAGCGATTGGCTTGTGGAGATCCGTACAGTGAGTCGCAACTTAGGGCAACTAGCCATCGGACAGGCGTCCGCCGCGAGGCAACGTGAAGAAGAGCTGAGGATCAAGCAAAGGCAAGCCGAGGAACAGAGCCGACTCAGTTTGAGAGACTGTGTTTATGAACTCGAGGAAGAAGATGATGATGGTTATAACGGAAATGAAGTCACCGGCCGTTACAGTAATGGTGGCGCTGGTATGCTAGGGTTTGATTTGACTCCGTTGTATAGATCTTATCACATTCATCAAACGCTAGGCCTTGAGGATCGGTTCAAGCAATATTATGTCGAGAATCGGAAGCTTCAATTAACTTCGGATTTCCAGGTATCTTCAATGACACCTTTTCTCGAATCGCATCAGACATTTTTTGCTCAAATTGCTGGTTTCTTCATTGTTGAAGATCGAGTTTTACGAACTGGGGGTGGATTGATATCTAAAATGGAAGTTGAAAACCTTTGGGATACTGCTGTTAGTAAAATGTGCTCTGTATTAGACGATCAGTTCTCTAGGATGCGAACTGCAAATCATTTGTTGCTTATAAAGGACTATGTGAGTTTGCTAGGTGTTACTTTGCGTAGATATGGCTACTCTGTTGATGCATTGCTTGATGTATTGAGCAAGCATAGAGATAAGTACCATGAGTTATTGTTATCAGATTGTCGGAAGCAAATTGCTGAAGCCCTTTCTGCTGACAAGTTTGAGCAAATGTGGATGAACAAAGAGTATGAGTATTCCATGAATGTGCTTTCTTTCCAGATTCAAACGTCGGATATTATACCTGCATTTCCTTATATTGCTCCATTTTCTTCCACTGTGCCGGATTGTTGTCGAATTGTACGGTCTTTTATTGAGGATTCCGTTAGTTTTATGTCTTATGGTGGACAACTTGACTTCTATGATGTTGTGAAGAAATACTTAGATCGGCTTTTGACAGAGGTATTGGACGGGGATTTATTGAAGCTTATTAGCACATCTGTTAGTGGTGTTAATCAAGCTATGGTTGTTGCAGCTAACATGGCTGTGTTTGAGCGTGCTTGTGACTTTTTCTTTCGTCATGCTGCACAGCTCTCGGGAATTTCTTTGAGAATGGCAGAGAGAGGTAGGAGGCAGTTTCCACTGACCAAAGCCCGTGATGCAGCTGAAGAAATGCTCTCTGGATTGCTTAAAAAGAAGGTTGATGGCTTTATGACATTGATTGAGAATGTGAATTGGATGGCTGATGAGCCTCCGCAGACTGAGAATGAATATGCGAATGAGGTGATAATTTTTCTGGAAACACTTCTTTCAACCGCCCAGCAGATATTGCCCGCTCAGGTCTTGAAACGAGTTCTCCAAGATGTTCTATCTCATATATCTGAGATGATTGTTGGGGCCTTGCTTGGGGAATCTGTTAAAAGGTTTAGCTTCAATACCATTATGGGGATCGATGTTGACATTAAGTTGTTGGAATCATTTGCTGAAAACCAAGCTCCTCTTTTATCTGAACCAGATGCAAATCAGTTGAAAACCGCACTTGTTGAGTCAAGGCAGTTGATTAATTTGCTTCTGAGCAATAATCCCGAGAATTTTCTGAACCCAGTAATCAGGGAAAGGAGTTATAATGCTTTGGACTACAGAAAAGTGGTGACTATTTCAGAGAAATTGAAGGATCCTTCAGAGCGACTGTTTGGAACCTTTGGCTCGAGGGGGTCCAAGCAAAATCCAAAGAAAAAATCTCTAGAATCGATGATTAAGAGACTGAAGGACGCTAACTAGACTCATTCCTATGCACACCTTGATTCTCGGGTATTTTTCCCATGAACTTTTGCTGAAATTAATTGGTTGCATGTAGTTGTGTGCTTTTTGGTAGATATGTTATATTATTTATGGCAGATTCTAATGATGTTAGTGTCCTATTCTATGGAATATGCAAATTTCAGTATGTATGTAAGGCTGTCAATTGTCATAACACACATCTGGTACTTGGATTATATTCATTTGCACGGGATAAGTGATATTTTTCTTGTTACTTCCATTTTATGTCCTTTTACTGTTGGGTGGGGGCTTGGAGGCTGGTGGGGTTAATGTAAAGATTTATTTGTTGCTTCCATTTATTTTTATTTTCTACTTTTTCTGTTTTGGTGGGGGCTAAGGAGGGGGGATTAATTTAAAGATTTTACGCTCTATCACGATGAGTACATGTTCAAGGGTGACATTAGTATGATCTCTTGGTGCATTTGCTTGTGTGTCGTGATGCTTTTCCTACCGATGGGTGAGGCCAAGACTTATAGCCTTGTAGTATCAAGTTTTGGCTCAGTCACGAAGATGACTAACATTCATACCCAAATAACTGCTTGAAAGTCTTGTTCTACTGTTTCTATTCGCCCCCCCCCCCAATAAATAAATAATAATAATAATAAAAAAAAAATGCAGTCTTTTTTTAAATTTATTTGGCCAATTTGATTAATTTGACCAGAGGTATATAAAAACACGTAAGTAATGTCACTTATTTGTAGAAGTTCCTAATTGCAATATACAGAATATCGTTTCAATGATTAAAACTTTATTGCCTAAAAAATGAAAATGTATGTTGAATACCTATACTGTCCGAGGCTGACTTTCTAATATAGATAGTGGACTATTATTTAGGGATGGAGGTTGGCTTATGCTCTAGGTATTATCCCGCTTTTGTATATGTAGGCGTATGCCCCAGGTAGTTCAGACACAAAAGTGTAATCAAGGCCGACCATTACCGGTTGATACTTCGAACATGCAGTAGTATGTATGTAAGGCTCCAAGTAGTGCTACTTTGACTTTATTTGGCCTATACAATTAGTTTAACCAAAGATTTATAAAGCACTAGTCTTTTGGTAATTGAAGTAGCCAATGATAGTGTTCCTAATGATTGCTTCCGTGGTTGATGTTTTATTACCCTAAAACATGATACTGTATGTTGAGTACCAACGGGATATTGGTCAAGGTTGACTTTCCAATATATGAAGCTGACGGTTATTTGGGGATGGAGGATGTAATTATATGTAGGGACTTATGGAAAAGAAAGTTATGGGTACTTCCTAGAAGCTGAATATTTTGGTGGAAGTTTTGGCTGAGGTGAAGGTTGGATGGACGTTGGTCTTTTGGTTATGAGGACGAAGCCTTAAATGATCTCGAATGGGCTGACTCCGGGTGGCGATGGACGAGGTAGACTAGCATTGTTTTTTTTATTAATGGCCGACACAGCGGAACACCAACAAAACAAATAATCTACCGAAGAGATTATCGACCTAAACCAACAATGGTATTAGGGTTTGAACAAGCCATAGGCTTCTAGGGTTTCAACCAACAAGATGCAAGAGCAATCTTTATTTTATTAATATATTAAAAGTCTAAGTATTACAAACCCCTAACAAAACTATTTATACTACTAAACAAAACCCTAAAAGAAATAAAACTCTTATAATCTTTTTAACATCCTATTGTTGAAACTACCCCTAGTTCAATAATAAAAGAAAATACTAAAAGAAAAGGGGAAAGAAAAGGAACAAAATAAAACAAGAAAAAAACGTAAACTTCCCCAAAGTCGGCTGCTAATTGCCGTAACCCTGTAGTTGCGCCCGGACATGTCACCAAATCAGCATGGCCATGCTCAACCTTTCTCCCATTCGGCATATTCAACTACTCCAGGCATGGCCATGCTGAAACTTACGCGCGCCCATGCTCTGTTGTTCTGCATCTCCTCTCCTTGTGCTACATCAATGGCTTAATTGTATTCTTGTGCAGCTAAATACTCTACAGTTTTTACCACCACCGGCAGCCACACCCTCACATTCACCACCACCATCTTCAAAACACAACCTTTCATAAACCACATACTCCATCCGTACCAAATTGATAATCTCATTTGACCTTTCAAACATTTTAGAGTTACATTATAAATTTTGGAAAGTAAGTGAGTTTGAAGGTATAATGTTGGAAATTGAGCTAACTTTCTGAGACAAACAAAAAGGGAAGATGTGACTGTCATTTTAGGGCGGGGGAGTATTATCTTATCAGACGGGGCTTTTGGGGATTTTCACTGGAAATAGGGCGGGTTAAAGAATCAGAGAGCAGTTACCATTTACATCTCTTTTGAAAGGTGTTCTATAGACAAATAACAAAGCAATATTCTTTGCTCTTTGTACTTGCAGTTTATGCGGTAAATGGATAAATATATAACACCCTGATAAGATATATAAGTAGCTATGTGTTCTGGTGGTAATGGAGTGTCTTAAAAAACTTCATATTACAGGCTACCCAGGTTCGACTCTCAACACTAGCCAGATTTTTTTTCCTTCTCTCTCATTTTCTACTAGTACAATTTAACAAGGCCACTTTGGGTTTCCTATAATAATTTCAAATATAACTACTTTATTTATTATTCTCTCTCATTTTCTACTACTCCCTCGTTTTAAGGTTCTTACTTTTTTTTTGTCTGCCCTAGTTTAAAGTTTTTAATTGCTTTATTCCATAAATGGAAAAATATAAATAGTGCTTTAGAAAATCTTGCACTCAAAAATTTCATTTATTACAAAACCAATACTTACCTAACTTCCTTTTCACTCATTTGCTTTATAGTGTTTAGGACAATTATATCTCCACCTCCCTACTTTTTGTTGGTCCATTTTTCTTTGTTTTTCACTTGATTTTTTAATAAGCGTGCAGAATGAAACTAAGAACTTTAAACCGAGACGGAGGGAGTACTTTTATTCTCTCTCATTTTCTACTACAAGTTTATTTAACTAGTCCACTTTGTAGTGTAAAATCTGGTTTGAAGTTTTGTATTGTAAAATGTGCATCCGCTGTCAAAAAATCCTAGATCCGCCACTGTCTGTACTGAAGGAGGTAGTACATGGTTGGACTTGGAACACAAAATGCCCTTGGTGATGAGCTTCCAATGCAGCTGATCCTTCAAAGTTCAGGTCCCATTTCTCTCTCTCTCTCTCTCTCTCTCTCTCTCTCTCTCTCTCTCTCTCTCTGACTTGAAGGGGGACCCCTCCCCCGGGCACGGGGGAGAAGGGGGGGAGGTGGTGTAGTGAGGTTGGATGGATCCTTTTGATCCGTGGTTTTCTTTTTTCGTAACTCGTTTTGATCGGTGTTTTTTTGTTGTAACTACTGTATATGTCAGAGGTATGGAAAGAAAGATTGGAAGGCTGGCTGGCTGGCTGGCAAAGATCAATTGTTAGTTTGAACAATTGAGAGCTAAAACCTGCTTCCCCCATTTCTATCCCTTTTGGAGTATGCAAGCACACATCTGTTGCCTATTCGGTTGTAAAATGTTATTAAGGGATTTACAGCCTACAGGGTTCTAATTCGGTGCATCACCTCCTTACGTCCGAAAATCAACGTCCATTTACATATGATTGAGAATAAAATTAAGTACTCTCTCTATTTTAAAATGAATTTTAATTTTTTTTCTTTTAATTAACAGCAAATTTTAGATATTCATTTTTTAGCGTTAATCCCTGATTCGGAGATCCATTTCAGGACTCTGAAAGTATTTATTTTGGGATTGAGGGTAGGGTAATAAAAAAGAAAGAGAAAATTTTGGGGGAAACTAGTTTCTCCATAAGTTATAGAAAATCTTGTTTTTATAGAAGTTAAAGTTTAGGGTTTAAGGTTTAGGCCCGTTTAAGGTTTAGGGTTAAATGGTTAAAAATTGAATTTTTTATAACTTATGGAGGAACTAGTTTCCCTCAAAAACCAACTCAAAAAGATATGTACTGTACAACACCATTAGCATCTGTACATCAATTTTAGCATCATGGGAAAGTTAAAGGGTAATCAAAGTTAAAATTCCACGCAGCTGCAATTCACTAAGATTTATGTTGTAACTGACAGGTGCAAAAAATGTCCATTAATCACTCCCTCCCACCCAACTGACCACCGTCAGCCACCGCAATAAATGGCCATCCTCTCCCACCGTCATCTTCCCGACCTTCCTCTCCCTCGCCATGCTCTCACTACCTTCAGCCACCACCACCACCGGCCACCCCACCGTCTACGAAGCTCTACAGCAATACGACTTCCCAATCGGCCTCCTCCCCAAAGGAGCCACCGGCTACGACCTCAACCCCACCACTGGCGAATAAAAAAATGTAAGCTCAGATGCACAAGTTTCATCCGAATAAACGGAGAATTGTGAATACCCTAGTCTCACATTTAGCACAGAAACTCATCACAGCTCTATACAAATGAGTGCACCAGCCGGGAATCGAACCCAGGTCTGTATCGTAAAGCGATAGGTTGTTACGCGTTTACACAAAAAAACTGGATATTAATGAATAATTTCAAACTTTCTTTTTACCACAATTTCAAACTTGAATACACAGGAAAAACCAAGTTTATTTGACCTAAAGATATCCCAGTGAATAAAAATCAGTAATTGAGAAAAAGATATCTTCCTTGCATAGGAGTGGGGAAAACAATAAATCGGATAGTCATATATCACAAAAGTAAGATATACAACCTTCTATTATTGTTGTTTTGAACTTCAGTGAGCCAAGAATAAGTCACGCAGCTTATTCCAGTAGTCACCAATTTACCTTACGAACACTTCAATCCACCTTCACGAGATTGAGTAATATTTTTGAAACCGAGTCAAATCTTATTTTGTAAAAAGAAAATTTTCAAAATTTGTAATCATGGTGACTAAAGCCAATTAATATATTTTCATTTAATGCCTCTTATAGTATTTGTAACGACCCGAGCCCGCAGACCCGCCCCGCCATATAGGTACCATACACTAGCCCACCAAGCATCTCCTCAATTGGGTCAACCACAGCCCATCACAGGCCTCCAAAAGTCCAATGGATGATTTGATGTTTAGTAGGAGTATATGGGCTTTCTATATAGCACACTCAATTCCCACATATTTCTGATGTGGGATGGGGGATATCACAGTATTTGATTGATTTATTTATTTATTTTAAGTTATTTTTATTAAAGTGTTTTAGCCGTGCGTTAAGCACGGGTTTTACACTAGTTCTATTAATACTTGATGTTGATATTTTGAAACATTCTACCGTAGGAATATCCACACTCTAACTGGAGATGCTATTCCATCCCCCACTGCAAATGACAATGCGAAATAACAACAATAAGAAGCATATTTTTCTCATAAACTCAGCCTCATTCATATATAATCATGCCACCTCCGTTCTAGTTTTCATTTTTTATAGTTTATACTCAACTTGATTATATTTCAGTTACATATACATAATAATATAATTTATCATAAACTTTTAAAGAATACTACTCCCTCTGTCCTTAAATGAGTGTCCATTTTCAAAAAATCTTTGTCCCTAAATGAGTGTTTTTTTTTAGCATAACTTTCTCCCTAAATATTTTTTTCCAAAATTTTTTTCACCGGTTTCTTTATACATGCAAAACTAAATGTTTGGAAAGGAGATTACAAGAGTATATATGAATATTTGCTAGCAAATTGTACAATAAAGTTGAGATTTTCAGTGTCCCTTAAAATGAAATTTGGACACTCATTTAGGGACAGATGTAGTATATTTTATCATCAAACATAATTGTCACTATTAAATTAAATGCAAGCTTAAACCGTACGTATACGTTAAGCTTATGTGGCTCGAGCTATATTTCTTGGACCACATGCAGATATTCTGTAATACTCCATCTGTCCCTAAATGAGTGTCTATTTTCAAGAAATCTTTTTCCCTAAATAAGTGTCTTTTTTTGAACATAACTTTCTCCCTAAACGTTTTTTTTCGAAAAAAATTTCACCGGTTTCTTTATACGTGCAAAACTAGAGGTTTGGAAAGGAAATTACAAGATTATATATGAATCGTTGTTACCAAATTGTTCAAAAAGTTGAGATTTTCAGTGTCCCTTAAAATGAAATTTGGACACTCATTTAGGGACAGAGGGAGTACTAAATTTTAAATTTTTCAGAATAATGACATGTTTTCTATACTGATGGTTTTTAGTTTTTTTTTTTTTTTTTTTTTAAGTAAACAACACAACTCTCTATTAGTAAAAGAGAAGAGGTAGCTCCACAACTGTCGGAGGCTCATTCAAAAGTTCAAAATTTCTACAAAGACGTGCAATCATCCACAAATTGTCTGCCGCAAACAAAATGCCTAACCCATCTCGAATATTGATGTCTAACCTTGAACCAAAGCCTGACGAACAATGACCTGTGATGCCCAAATGCTACTCCAAACATAACTTGGACACGACTCAACACCGGCCTTCCGACAATCCATACATGCAGGAAAAAATTGGCGTTGAAAACAAAAAAAAGTGAAGCATTTGGGTTGACAATAAATGTCAAATCAAAGACCCAAAGCATTGCAACAAGAAGAAGAAATATAAACATATCACAAAGGCTCTTACAATAGAGAGAACGCAAAGGCTCTCGACTAAGGAGAGAATGAAAAGACTCTCGACTAAAGCGCGAAGACAAAAACTCTCGACAGATGAGAGTAAACATACAATAAAACGAGAAGTAAAGCAAGATAATGATTTTGTTAAAAACTCATATAATCACTAATTAAAAATAAATAAAATCATCAATACAAATTCTTTGTATTTTTAACACTAATTAAGAAAGAATGTTCAACATTGAAGAAAATGGAAAATTGAATCGGATGAAGGAAGGAAGAAGAAGGAAGTTTTTTTTTTCTTTGTTGTTGGAACGGTAAAATGATGTTTTTGGAATATTATTACTGATTCTTTATTAAAATAAATTTAAAATATACCCCATCCGTTTCAAAATATCTGTCGCTTTATGAGTAAAAATTGTTTCAAAATATATGTCACTTTACTATTATTAATGCATTTTTACCCTTTCGTCTCAATTATACCCTTATTAATGATGGTAGAAGTATCTCTCATGCAAGCATTTAATCACTTAAAAAATTGAATTATTTAAGGGTAAATGGGTCTTCTTAACATGCATTAATTGCATTTTTTAATATGTGTGTAAAAGTTTAAAGTGATAGATATTTTGAAACGGAGGTAGTACTAAGACAATGATTAGCCTTTGGAGTACAATATAATTGTCCCTTCTTCTACTCTACGCTCCAATTCCTAAAACATAAAAACAACCCCGGCCCATTTCATCGGAGACTCATTCAAAGCAATGTCCCCGGCGGCGATTCTTTTCACCTCCATTACTTCCCTATTGGTTTTCTCCACCGTCTCCGGCGACAAGACTGCCTACGATGCACTCCAAGACTACGATTTCCCGCCAGGCCTTCTCCCAAAAGGGGTAACAAATTACGAATTAGATGAAAAAACCGGCCAATTCAAGGTGTTCTTGGAAGTATCATCTTGTTCATTTTCCATCAAAGGGTACCGTCTCAAATACAAGTCAACGATCGGAGGGGTTATAACAAAGGATAAGATCAAGAATTTGAAGGGTATTAACGTCAAAGTGTTGCGATTGTGGGTCAATATAGGGGAGATCGGCCGTCGGCAGGATAGGCTGTATTTCTCGGCCGCCGGAATCGCGTCGGCTGATTTTACGGTGGGGACGTTTGCTAAGTGTCCGCAGTGCGGGTGTGGGTTTAATTGTGGCGGTAAAATTGTTGAGAGTGGGAATTCAAGCGATTTGTATCTTCTTTTTTGATGAGGTGATCTATTTATGTTTTTCAATTTAAATTTTCGGCATTATTGTTGATAATTGAATTAAAGTTATTTTAGACAATTAATACTCCCTCCGTCCCTCTTTAATTTATAAAAATGAGTATTGGTACAAGAATTAAGAAAATGATTGAAAATGTGATATGCTGCAAGTGTAGATAGTTGAGCGAGAGAGAAAAAGGGGGTATAGAATAGTAAGTAGATAGTTGTTGTGAGTATGATAAGTGAGTACCATAATTTTAAAAGTATTAAATATTTTATTTTTTTGAGATTTTATAGATTAAAGTGAAACAACAAAAATGACAATTTTTATAGATTTAAATTGGATAATTTTAGTAGATTAAATAGGGACGGATAGGGATAGAGTACTAATCAAGAATTTGTAAGTGACATCTCAACAAGGTCAAATCAACGTGCACTCCTAACTCATACCTTATCATCTTGCCAACATTGCTCTCGTGTTGCAGCGCATCAGTGATTTTATTTTCTCCTAAGAAAAATTGATTATTTTAATTTAAAGTGAGGTTTATACTTTACTAGAATGAAGAAGTCAAAAATCATTAGGAGGGATGTCGCAATTATTTGGAAAAAAGGTTTATAGTTATCATTGAAACATTTAAAATAAAAGAGGGTCAAATTACAATCATATCATGAATTTTATCAAAAATCTAAGGAGTACCGGATAAGCTAATGACACACTTTTTATGTTTGCTTGCATGCAGTAGGGGTGTCAGTGGTTCGGTCCAGACCGCGGTTTGGGACCGAACCGAACCAAATCATACGGTCTGGTTCCGTTTTCAAGCACAAGTGGTTTGTTCGGTCTCAAAAATTGGTAAACCGCGTGGTTCAGTTTGGTTTGTGGTCTGACCCCTTCAGACCAAACCAAACCAAACCAAACCACGAGACCAAACCGCCAGACCGAACCATCAGACTGCATATATTAGTCATATATTTGTATGTTAAGTAACATCCACCTTTGAAATATTTTTAAAAAAAAATACTTTACATTATACCATTCTTAAATCTCGTTTTGCATCTTATTCAATATTCATTTCATCACGTGTTATATTTGTTGAGGCACATAGTTAACAAAATTCTGCAGTGTGTTCACTTCATTCATCTTTTTTGTTCGTTAAAATTATTCTTCCTACATATTTTCTCTTTTCAACAAAGTCTAAACCATGATTTGAATCGTCATTTGTATCTCGGTCTGAATGGTGTTTTGAACCACTATCTAAACCACGGTCTAAACCGCGCTCTGAACCACATTACTGAACCACGGTCTGAACCAAACCGAACCAAACTTACGTTTAGTTTGGTTCGGTTTGAACTTTTTCATGGTTCGGTTCGGTCTGAAATTTTCCCAAACCGATGACTAGTGGTTTGGTCTCTAAAATGGCCGAGACCGAACCAAACCGAACCATTTACACCACTAGCATGCAGTATTAGCATTCTCTCTATTTTGATTAATTTTCATTATAAAATTTAAACTTATATTAATTGTTACGAAAAATTAGTAAGAAAGACGCAAAATTTTTATTATATTCACTGTAAATATAAAATGCTGATAGCATACACTATACATATTTAGATATAATCATTTGAATAATTAAAAAAATGTAGAAGGAAAATCCTTTTTTTACATGCCTCAAAATCTTTTTTTTTTTTTGTTTTTCAGAAAAAAAGGCAATGCTCCCTAAATTTAATTAGTGAATAAAGAAAATAACAGAAGATAAAATAACCATATCAGTACAAGGAGAAGACATAAAGCCTAACCTCAAAAAAATAAATAACTTGGAGCAAAAAAAGAAGAAATGAGGTTAACTCCATTTTGTTTTATGCTTCTTCTGATCAACTTTAATTGAAAATTTAAGTCAGTAGTTAATGAGAGAGATTGAATCTTAAACTTTATAAATTGTGAGGCTTGAATTTATCACTAGACCACTCTATTTTACGGAAAATCTCTTTTTATTTATTGAGCATCATACAAAGGAATAATGAAAATTCTAAGGTGAAGAAGGTGTAAAACTGTTTTAATTCAGAAAATATTGGGAAAAACGCGTTTTAGTTTAAAATGTGTTTTCTATATGCGAAGTGACATTTTTGTAAATAAACAGAACATTACTAAAAGACGCGGTGACATTTTTTCAAATATCTGGAACTTACGAAAACCCACTAGGCACTTTTTTACTCTGTAGGAGGCATTTTGCAGTACTACATGAGGCACTTTTTAATACTCAGGCAGACACTTGTTTTAAAACTTAGAAAAACTCGCTTGACACTCACAAAAAATCACCAGGTACTTTTTTACACTATACGAGGCATTTTGCAATACTACGGGAGGCACTTTTTAATACTAGGGCAAACACTTGTTGACAATGTAAGAGACATTTTTCAATATTCCAAGAGACACTTTGTAATAGTAAGACAAGCAGTCTTAAAACTATCACTAAAAGTGTCTGCTTGAATATTTATAAGTGTAATATTACAACAGACACTTTGTAATATTAAAGAAGACACATAATAATATAAGAGAAGACAATTACACGTTTTTCCTTAGCTTAATCTAAAACACGTTTTTTACAAGACCGACTCATTTTAATTTCATCACAAAACTGAAGCGTAAGCCTCTTGATTGAGGTTGGCGATTTAAATTAATTTTGTTGGACAGGTGTGTCTTTACCGAATAATCCCGCTGGTTGCCTTCCTTTTATCTTGGTTGGTTCTCCACATGGGATGTCCCTTTTTGGCTAGTATTTTTTAACTTTTATATGTTGTCTTTGTTTTCTCAAACAATAGTTGCATGAAACACAAAATTTTGTGGAAAACAAGTAACATGCCCCTAAACAAATACTCCCTCCGTCCTACTATAAAGTTTTTACTTTCACTTTACATAAAGATTAAGAAAAAATTAATATTATGAGTGTAAAAAGTAAAATAAGCGAGAGAAAATGGGTAGGGAGTTTTTGTTATGAGAATGTGCTATAGGAGACCACAGGGAGAGATCCGCCCGGACCAGACCAGCTGACCAGGCGCCCGCCCGCAGTACACCAAGCGCCCGCTTACTTGGGGTTGTCTTCGGCGAGTAGTTTCTGGACAAAGCGAGCGCCCGCCTGGGTCCTACCAGGCGCCCGCCTGGTTGTCGGCCAGGATTTTCCCAGTTTCGTTTTAATGTTTTTGTGCGCAGATAATTAGGGTATTTTGGGTATTTGTGGGAATATTGATAGTAGGGTTTTGTTAGGAGTATAGTAGGGTTTTGTTAGTAGTATAAATACTTTTCTTTCATTGTTCTAGGGTTACAACTTTTATTTTATCAATTGAACTTTGTTCAAATAGATTTTCTTCTCTTTTTTGGTGGATTCCAGATTTGTGTTTTTGAGGATTCATTGCTTATGAATTCTTGTGATTAGTGCGCTAACTACGAATATCTATCGCTTCCGTGCTGCGTCTGAATGACAAATGAGTCACAGTTTTTATTTTAGGTAATAATGTAAAGCAAAAACCTTAAATAATTGGGAAAGACTAAAAAAAAAGTAAGAACCATAGGAACAACAAAGGGAGTACAAATTAAATAACCTATAGAAACAATGTAAAAAAAATCATGTTACTAAATTTCAATTTGCCATACTCCTTTCGTCCCACCAGAATTAGGATTTTTGGGTTGGACACGGGGATTAAGGAAAAAGTGTTAGTGGAATAGGTGTTGTGAGTATGAAAAGTGAAGCAGGGGAGAGAAAGTGAGGTAGAGAATAATGAGTGGAAAGTTGTTGTGAGTGTGAATGTAGGTCCCACTAAATAAAACACTTCTATTTTTGGGTTCTCCTAATTCGAATGGGACACCCAAAATTGAAATTTGTCTTAATTCGAGTGGGGCGGAGTTAGTATATCCAAATGAAAATAGAACTGGATTGACGGCAGACGGTGTCGTATAATAGCTTGACTTAGTTCAAACAACGCTAGTACTTGGTTTTCTCCTTCACAACAAATTTTCCTGCCAACTAAACAAGTCCTACAATCGCGGGTTTTGACCTCCGGCCATTCGCCGCCGGTCATACCACCGTTTCTCTCCTATTTTTACGTCACCTAAATCATCTATCCGAATGTATCCGATCATCATTCTCACACTTTCACTCCTCTCTCTCTCCTTCTTCCCAACTCCTCCGCTCGTCGCTGCCACAGACGGCGGAGACGCCAGCCTCAGCGCCTATGAAGTCCTCCAATCCTACGGATTTCCAAAAGGAATCCTCCCAATAGGCGCCAATGGGTATGCTCTCGACAAATCCACCGGCAAATTCAAAGCGTTCCTAAACGGTTCCTGCAGCTTCTCTCTAGAAGGTTCCTACGAACTCAGATACAAATCAACAATCACCGGAAACATATCAAAGAAGAGATTGACCAACCTGACCGGAGTCAGCGTCAAGATCCTTCTATTTTGGATTAACATAATTGAGGTCTCCGTGAATGACGACGATATTGATTTCTCAGTCGGGATTGCTTCGGCCAGGTTTCCGGTTGATAATTTTGACATTTCGCCCCAGTGCGGATGTGGAATGGATTGCGTTGGTGATAATGGTAATCGTAATGACCAAGTAAGGAAGATTAGATCAAACCCTTTTGTTTCTTCAATATAGCAGATTTATTGATTTATTATTACATTTTGGGCATGTTCGTTTTGATTTGATTTGTGTAAATTGATATTTATGAGTATATCTTATTGTGAACATGTTTACTTGTTCAGATCAAATGCATTTTGTTGTTATTTCAACTTTAATTGTTTGGCCTTGAATTCATATGCTTTTCCATATTCTGCATTTCTTGTTCTTGTACTGGCATCCGATCTATAGAGATCAAAGTTTTACATTAACAATGCTGAATTTTGGCGTAGATGGTAATGGTATTGAGAGTAAATTGATGGTACACGTCTACAAGAGATTATGTGAACTCAACGAGCATTTTAGGAAGAGTGTTTAACCCTTTCGTTTGAACTTTGTAATTGAACAAAGTTGCTACGCCCTCCGTCCCTAAACGAATGTCCGAATTGCATTTTAAGGGAAATTTTGAAAATCTTTACTTTTTATAGAATTTAGTGGAAAAGATTTTCTATATATTCTTGTAATCCACTCCCCAATCATTTAGTTTTGCAAGTATAAAGAGAGTAGTGAAAAATTTGATAAACAAACATTTAGGGACAAAGTTTTTTCCAAAAAGGGACATTCATTTTGGAACAAAAATTTCTTGAAAATAGACATTCATTTAGGGACTAAGGGAGTACTTATATAGTATGGCTATAGAACAATTTAATGAAACTAAGACGAATGTTGGTAAGGATTCGATATAAAAGGTCTGATGAGTGTCTATGGTTGCTGATTAGTGCTGGTCCCAGTTTTTTGGGATGAATGTGTATTGAGTTCAACTTGAAGTTTAAGGTTAAGGGTATTATTGGAGTTGTCAATAAATTTCAATTAGTTGCATTGCGAACGGCTAATAGAATTTGAGTTTGAAGATCATGAATCGTGATTACAATTATCGATGAATTTTCATTCTGAAGGATAGAATTTGGAAGTGATATGCATCTAGATTTTTAATGATATGTCGAGATTTAGTTTGTGTTTCCATTTTGTTTTAAGTAAAGAGAGTTTTGTATTCTTCTTTCTGTATCTGTTAATGGAGCGTTGAATGCTTTAACCGGTTTACTGATTAGTAAGTGGCAACCGGCTTAATTAAGTGGCATAAAGATAACAGATTGAAAGGTGTGCTTGTGGTAGTGATCAGTAAAGGAAATCGATTGAATTACAGAATTTTCTGTTCAGAAATTTCGGATATGTTAGACTGCAACATTTTAAGCATTTTTTTTTTATATAATTATGTACAAAAGATTATATTTATGTAGCATTATTCATCAGCAGATGGGGGTGATTAGCTTTTTTTTATATATATATATATTACATGTCATTGCTGAAGAAGCCATTTTTACTTATTGTTAATTCTTTGCATTATCGATTAAAACTCGAACATGTTTTCCTTGAATACACCATGAAGCTGCCTAAGAACTGACATTTAAATTTACCATGCTTTGTTCACAACATGTATGACCCATTTATCAAATCAACTTCATTCACTGATTCATGTTCTTCAGAATCAAGGTGACTTGACAAATGGTGTAAAAACCTTACCCCTGGTTTTGAAGTATCGCAGTATATCTTTGCCCCCCTTTGTATTTAGAGAATATGTCACTAGATTGTAATTTTGCCTCCTTTGTATTCTGTATTTGAATATATCTTTCTCGTTCTTTTAAAAAGAAATAAAATCCTAGTTCCGCCACTGCCTTGAAGATTACATGACTTTGTATTTCTTCAGGTGGGGTTAAATCAAAATTGTGTTTCTTAAGAACTTGTACATATCTGCAGAATGTTAATGCTATTTTGCTGTTCAGTTAGGATACTAGAGCTTAAATTCAGTAACAATGAATTGCTTTTTAGGTTGAACTTGCAGGCTTTGATTGGGTTAAACCATTTGAGCACCTCTGGAGACCCATTACATTGGTGCATATCTGTAACGTTTAGGTTTACCATTTACAGATATGCGCTAAATCGCTAATGAATCTCATTTTAGATAAGTTTACTTATAACCCCCGCCCCCTCAATCATTTTTTATCTATTTCTATTACAAATTCAACGTTTCTCAAAATTTGAACCTTTGTCATTGTTTTGTGAACTTTTCTAGTGTGGAAGATGTTACGGAGAAAGGTAAGGCTCATATTTTCACTTAGTTTGATGACTAGTCATTGTATCTGTCAGTTATGTGAAACCTGATCATACAAAGAACTTCTGTTTGGGTTGCCAGATTGCGCTTATGTATGGATTTTGATGTTCTTCTCTTTTGATTGCAAAATTTGTTAGTGAGTGGTTTCTTTGACCTACAACACATGTTTTTGGTTAAGTATTGGTAGGAAGCTGTGTCATTTTACTCTAAAGCCCTTACTGCAGAACGTTTGCTAGTACTCCCTCCGTCCTATAACAATGTGTGGACAAATTTCCTTTTTGGGCATCCCATTAATAAGTTACACTTCCCTTAATTCCCGTGCACAACCCATTTTATCCACATTATTATGGTAAACAGGAGGGTTCCGTTATGATGCGATATTCTGATGTCTGAGTTCCAATCAGGGATACATTTTACTTCCATACTAGTATATCCTTAGACTGCTTAGATAATTATGGGACGGAGGGAGTAGGGCATTTAACCATTGGTTTGCGTTATGAGAATAGGCAAAAGTATTTTCTTATTCACAATGAATGAATATTTATAGTACAAAATAAATTCACAATAATATGCTACGATCTAGTTTCCTAAACTCTATACAATTATGTATGGATAGAATCACTAAAATAAGGAAAAGATATAGATACATAAAGTAGGAAACTTGTGAACCAAGAAACCCTAGGAAACCCTAAGGTGCGAGGCTATACTGGAACCGGGTGGGTGCACCGGTGGGTGTACTGAAGCCGATGGTGTGTGGGTGAGTGTATCTTTAACATTCCCCCGCAAGATGGACGAACTCTGGAGAAGACCAATCTTGGAAATAAGTTGAGAAAACCGAAGGCGGGCAAGTGGTTTGGTGAGCACATCCGCAAGTTGATCGTCACCAGAAATGTGTTGAACACGAAGGCTGCCGGAGTGTACCATTTCGCGCACAAAGTGAAAGGATAAGGCAACATGCTTCATGCGAGAATGAAACACCGGGTTGGCAGAGTAAGTGGTAGCACTGAGGTTGTCGCAGTAGACAACGGGTGGAGAGGAGGAAATACTGAGCTCTTGGAGAAGATTACGAACCCAGATTACCTCCGCAGCAGTATCAGAATGGCTTGAAATTCAGCCTCAGTGGAAGACCGGGCAAGGGTGCGTTGCTTTCGGGAAGACCAAGCAACGGGATTGCGACCAAGATAGACTAAGTATCCAGTAGTGGAGACATAATCATCTTTGTCACCAGCCCAGTCAGCGTCACAAAAAGCATGAAGTGAAGACGGACTAGTGGCAAACAGCTGAAGGCCGAGATGCATTGTGCCATGAAGATAACGAAGAAGACGTTTGAGAGCAGTCCAATGAGTGTGGTGTGGGTTTTTCATGAACTGAGCTAATTTGTTGACAGAAAAGGCGATATCAGGACGAGTAAAGGAGAGGTATTGGAGACTACCAACGATAACCCGATAAGTGGTGGGGTTGGTGGGTGGGGTGGCAGTCGAAGAGTGGATAAGGGCTGGAGAGGTAACCATGGGAGTGGGTAGGGGTTTTGAATCAATCATGTGATGACGGGTGAGGAGGTCATGAACATATTTTGTTTGAGAGAGAAACAGACCATTTTTGTTGGGAGTGACTTCAACACCAAGAAAATAGGAGAGTGGACCAACGTCTTTGAGAGAGAAACGTGTGGAAAGACTGGTGATGAAGGATGTAAGGAGAGAGGTGGACGGACCAGTAACGATAATGTCATCGACATAGACAAGAAGATAAAGAGGATTGGGAGACTTTTTGAGAATAAAGAGAGAGGGGTCAGCTAAGGAAGGATGAAAGCCATAGGAGAGAAGGAAGGTTTTGAGTTCAGTGAACCAGGCACGTGAGGCTTGTTTGAGACTATAGATAGCCTTAGACAGGCGACAGACAAAGGTTGGGTTTTTGGAGTCAACGAAGCCAGAAGGTTGTGTCATAAACACAGTTTCAGAGAGAGAGCCTTGACGAAAGGCATTGTTAACATCAAGTTGGCGAAGAGGCCAGTGGTTGGTTGTGGAGAGAGATAGAAGGAGGCGAACAGTAGAAGGTTTGACTACAGGACTAAAGGTTTCAGTGTTGTTGGGTATGCCTATCACTTAACCCTCCTACATTTGTTAGAATTGATTGATACCATCACCTATAAGTATTTTTACGGACTTTAGGACCTCATGTAAAGAAGTTTATAACTTCAATCTTTAGCTAAGTCCTTTTTATAGTATAGGCTTAGATGATAGGACTTGAAGCTTTAAAGATCGAAGATCACCTAAGCAAGGATTCATTTCGCTACGCAGAATGTTCTCTGCGCAGGTCGCCACTGCGCATAGATATCTCGCGCAGACCTTGACCCTGCTCAGTTTTCAAGATATTACTTCCTAAACTCTCAAGAGATCTCTTTGTGACCAAGCATGGTGCGCATGCTGCTCATGCACTGAATCCATGGGCGCCGGCAATGCGCATGCCTTTGTGCGCGGACACAACCTTGGTCAAGCTCCTCATCTTCTGATCTCTCATTCTAGAAAGTTTGGAAAACGCTTAGAAGATGCACGCTTATTAAAAAGCTGAGGTGTGCACAAACGACAAAATAAGCACACTCAGCAAAACCATTGGTGGAGACACGCTTCAAAGAAATATCTCAAGAGAAGACAGCAGTCAACCTTCTAGAAGAAGCTTTTGAAATTCGTCTTCATGCTCAGTCTCCAACGGCTCTATATACCTGCGCACCAATCATATTGTGCCAGGTCATCATCTTTGATCAGAGCCCCAACGGCTATAAAGGACAGCTGCGCGCCAATCATGTTGTGCCAGCTCATTGTCCTTGCTCAGAGCTCCAACGGCTATATTCCAGCTCTCAGCTATAAATAGCCTGCTCATCTTCATTTCCAAGCTGCCTTTGGATTTAGCCCTTTTCATCGGCCCTTGATCATCATCTTTGATCAAGCTCCTCTTGTTGGCCATTATGCTTCAGAGCTCGAGTTTTATGCTTCACTGAAAAACCATGAAGATCTGAAGACTGCTGCTTAGTTTTTCCAGATTCTTTAGAACAGCCTTCAAGATCTTCAAACCTTCAAAACTCCTGCTCATATCACAAAGCCTATATCACCAGAATTCTTGGTGCTCTTCATCTTTCATATTCATAGAGCCCAGAATTTCTATCACACACACACCTTTTGAAGCTTTGATCATTTTGATCTAACTTCTTGAGATACACCGGTTTAGTCTAGGATTTGTTCTTCATAGATAATAGATCTTGAGTTAGTATTGAGCTCAAATGTTGTAATTTGTAATACTCTCTCATATAATAAGATCTCCTTTAGAAATCCAAGACTAACCATCTTGGTAGAGGATGTAGATCTTTCATCGATCGAACCTCTCCAAATAGCGTGTTCATTACTTATTGCATATTCCCTGCTTAACCTTTTCTGAATTACTGCTTTGTTTGATCTTATCAGATTGCTACTATTGCCGCCGTGTTTGTTATTGCTCATTTGTCTTAGAATCCCATTTTGCGCCACTCTTTAGCCTCATACTTAGCGCGTGCGTTTTTATCTCTGCGCAGTATACCCTGCGCAGAGCTGCTTTAAATTTCCGCTGTGCATTTCACACTCTTACCGCGCGCTATACTTAGCCAAAATAAGAGTTGTGCGCATCTGCCATTTAATTGCAAAAGGGTTTGAAAAGAATTTTTAAAAAAACGCTATTCACCCCCCCTAGTGATTTTCACACCCTTGTTGCCCCTTTAGGGACCAACAAGTGGTATCAGAGCTAACTCCTTCCTAAAACTTGTTTTGTTTTTCAAGCTTAACAGTTTGGGTGCCGATTCCATATGGCTTCAAAAATCTAGGGCAATGGCTAACTTTTCACTTATTCCTGAACCTGCTCAAACCTCATATCAAATTCAGAAAGCTCTCCAAACTTGGTGGATCCTTAAGCAAACCTCCTATTCTCTCTCATAGAGACTCAAAGAAAGATGACTTGGTTTACTGCAGAAAGCCAGGACATTACGCTTCAATGCCTCCTTCAAAATTTGAGTACAAGGAAAAGCAACCCTGCGCACAGAGCATCAAAGCAGTGCAGAATGGTTGATGAAGAGAACTGCGCAGAGAAGGAGCTAAGGACTCGAAGACTTGACACTGAAGACAACTATGCTGATCCTGAGGTTGGACTACTCTGCTTAGTGGCAAATGCTGACAATGATTCAAAAGTTGTTTCTGAAATGGAACCTGAGCATGTGCCAAGGACAATCAAAGAAAGATCCCTTCACTCTAGTGGAAACGGGACACTTTCACCAAGCAGACAGAATCGCCAACTCCGCAGCCGCGCAAGGAATCTCTCAAAGTGTGCTGATCTTAAAAGATAACTCTGCTGTAGAGCGCAAGATAATGTTTCATCAAGCAGAAAAGATCTACTTCACTGCGCTCTCTCAAGCTCAGTTGATATCGACAGTGGATTCTAGACACTACTAGAGATGTCAACACTCTTAAAAGTGCGCACGAAGGAAGAGATCACTCAGTAATATATGGTGACAACAACAAAGGGCACATAATTGGATTTGGACTAATCATAAAAGATTAAGTCTCAAGCAACCTGCTCTCCATATCACAATTATGAGATAAAGTTCTGGAATGCCATATCACTTCAACGCTATGTTACATCAAAAATGGCGTTTCTGGACTAACTTTGCTCACAAGGACTCGTAAGACCAATTTCTAATCTATTTGATCTTACCGCTATAATTTCTATTACTAATCCTTGTTTTGTAGCAATAAGCTTAAGTGAAAGCAGCTAGCAATGGTATAAGCACCATGCCAGCTTAGTAAGCAGCCTGAGCAGTTTTTCCTCCAGCGAGATTGCTCCAATGTCAAAACGCTTACATCCGCTTCACCTCATATGTTTGGACCGCTCACCACCGCGAAGCTTTGGACCAACCTGTGGTATCTCTATGATATCCTGGCTGTTCTCCTTAATCTCCAAACTTAGAAGACATCAATAGAGTTCGACACTTCAATGAAACATAATTTATGAACAACGATGTCGCTCAATATTGTGAGAACCAACATCACTTTCTTCAAAGTTCTTTGGCTGCAAACGCTATTAAGGAAAATTCGACGCCAAAGCAGATGAAGGTATTTTCGTTGGGTATGCCAATCAGTCTATAAGCTTTTCATGATCTTAATAAGATAAATCTCTAGTCATTTTAGTATCTGTACATGCTACTTTTTGATAAGCATTCTCTCCTTGAGCCACATTTAGCTCCCAATGATTTTGATGACTCTGCTGAGCTTTTTAGACAGGTGCGCAGTAATTCTATTCCTGCGCAGGACATAGATCAAGCAGATTCAGAATCAGTCCATCTCATGCGCATACTATAAATGTTGCGCCTGAAGTTGCAACTCCTGATGCGCAAACACCTCCTTCTGCGCATGATGTTTCTCCACTTCAACAAATCACCTTTGATGATCGTGATGGTGAAATAAATAAAATACCCATTGATCTTCGTATTCCTATCATCTCAATATAGGGATTCGCACATCGAGAGCATCAAACTTTGCGGTGTAGCATTCGTTTATCTCTCATGTCGGATCAAAGAAGATTGATAGAGTGCTCCATGTTTTAAGATGGATCGATGCTATGCAAGAAGTGCAAGAAAAGCTCATCCAATATTTAGCGCTTCAATGGGTGTTCGGAAACAAAATGGATAAGAATGGAAGCATCATAAAATCAAAGCAAGAAAGCTTTGTATGGTCTTAAGCAAACTCCAAGAGCATGATACAATACGCTATCAAAATTCCTACTAAGAGAAAGGCTTCAAGTGCGGTAAAATCAATACAACTCTTTTTATTGCTAAGTATAATGATCACTCCTTACTAGTTCAAATTTATGTCGATGATATTATATTTGGTTCTACAAATGAGTCTCTTTGTAAGCGCTTTGAAAAGCAAATGAAAAGCTGGTTTGAAATGAGCATGATGGGAGAACTCACATTCTTCCTCGGGCTTCAAATCATGCAATTGAATGATGGCATCTTCGCAAATCAAGTCAAGTACACTAGGAACTTAATCAAGAAGTTTGGACTTGAATGCTAAAGCATACGACACTCCAATGGCCACAAGCAACAAATTTAACAGACTTAAAAGGTAAAGTTGATCAGACTATATCTAGGTATGACTAACTCTTCTTTATCTTCTGCTAGCTGGCCAAGATATTATGTTGACTGGATCTGTGCGCACTATCGCTAATTCTTCTGAAGTGCACATAACTGACGTAAAAATATTAGATATATTTTTAGCTCTGTTAACCTTGGACTTTGGTACACCAAAGATTCGAACTTTAAACTTGTAGGTTATTCAGATGCGGACTACGCAGCGTGCACAATTGACAGGAAGAGCACAAGTGGAACTGGTCATTTCCTTGGAAATCGACTTAGCATGGGCAAGCAAGAGACAAGCTGCTGTGTCCATCTCTATTACTGAAGCAGAATATATTGCTGGTAAAAGCTGCTGCTGCCAAATCTTATGGATGAAGCAACAACCTGTGGACTATGGGATTCTTGATGAGAATTATCCAACTCTCTGCGATAATATGTCCACCATAGCAGTTTTTCAATCCTGCCAAGCACTATTACCAAGCTCATCAACATCTAATATCATCTCCTCAAGAATTAACAAGTGATCTCTTGAAAGGAGAAAATGGAAATGCTTAATCTTAGCTAACTTGTCCATATGATTTATTAATACTAATGTATTTGCTTGATAAAGTGTGCAAAATAGGTTAAGTTTCATGCGCCCTATGCAACTCCTGCGCAAACAACTGTCTGCGCATGAAACAACAGTTCTGAGATTTATGGAATCTCTGCGCTATCAATGCGCTGCGCATGACTATCCATGCGCAAATCATCATGGACCGCAGGTAAGTGTTCTATTCATTAGATTTTGCACATAGGTCCTTGACTGAAAAGTCAACGCTGAGTCACAAGGGTACTTGTGTAATTCAAATTTTCCCGCGCTTTGAACTGTCTTGGGAAATTACCTTTTTACCCTTGCGCATGTCCCATTGTCATTTAATACAAACTGCAATCAATGACAGCGCATCTCACGTATGTCTGCTCACCATTTAATGAGGAAGGTGATGCGACAGTCGTCAGCCTCTTTTCGCTGACACACGCGCGCGCAAAGACTGCGCACGCGCGTTCCCCTTTCGGCCACGTCACCCTGCTAACGTGCGCCCGTCCTTTCACTGACTCACCATTTATGAGGAAGTCGACTTGACAATGACCGGCTTAGGACTTCACAAGCACACGCGCGCATAGGCCTGCGCACGCGCGTTCCCTTTTGTGACACGTGGTATTACTATCCTGCGCCACTGCACAATTTCTCAAACTTTTATTAGCTATCGTGCACCTAACTTCTCCTTCCCTACTTAAACCGTTTCTCTCTCTACTTCTCTCTTCCCTCTAAATTTTCTCACTCTCTTTCTTACCTCTGCTCTAAACCCTCATCTCTCATTTCCTATTCGTTATCTTCAACCTCAACCTTCCTTCTTTCTAAACCATTTCAATGGCTCCTAAGAAAACTAAAACTCAACCAGAAATCATCATCTCCGACTCTTCTTCACACTCTGGAAACTCTCACGAAGAAGAAGTAGAACGACAATCAAGGCATCCAACCGTCAAAGACATGGTATGTTTCACTATAACTCCTTTTTTTTCCGCCATTGTTGTTCTTGGAGGTCTCAAGACTCCCTTTTTCGATTTCTCCCTTATTTACTGATCTTTTTTGAAATCGATCGTTGTGTTGTATTTGTATTTTCCTGATCTATTCTTTCATGTAGTTTATTTCATGATCAATGGTCGTTACATGTGTTTTTCGTCAATTTCTGAGCTTCGTAACTTCCTTAGCAGTCGAACCGTTTTTCTGAATTTCTGGGTTTGTTTTAATATCGTTGACCATACTTTTTACATGGTTGACTTCGTCCTGTTCACGCCGTCATTTCGATGTATTTTTTGGTGAATTTTGTCAAATTTTGTTTTTCTGTATTCTTGGGTGTTCTTCATGCTCTTAAATATTTTTTTTTATATATTCTATTTAAGTCTATTATTCACCCCCTTTATGCTCTGCGCATAAGTTTCCTGAGCATATAGCTATATCTATTTCTCTGCGCGCACTTCTTTACCAATATTTATTTTCTGTGCGCACGATCCCTCTGCTTATGCATTCTTATTTATTGCGCACCCTCTATTTTCTGCGCATAATTTTTTTTGGAACTTGCGCCAAGGTATATCTGCACTACTTGCATATGCGCACAGCTCCATAAGCAATAGGTTGTCTAATTCTATCTATTGTTTTACGCAAGGACATGTTTATTTCATTCTGGGTTGGGAACTTATTCAAGCTGATCTCTCTTTAGATGCGATTGGTCGTCATCTGCTTCATCTTCTCAGCACCTCCGGCATTCTTCCATTATTCACTCTTGAGCAATCCTTCATAGTGCCTGCTCTGTTAGATGAATTCTTCAGGACAGCAAGAGTTGTTCCTGCACAACTTGAAGGCAAGACAACAGAAATGATCATGGCCACCGTTCAGCTCTGTGATATAATGGTTCACCCCAATCACATTCGCAGCCTCCTAAACTTCAACGTTGATAGTTCTTCAGTCAACTATGATGAGGCTCATCAAAACGCGCTTGCACAGAAGCTCATTGGCATTCCTTCCCTCAACAAAAAGTGGCCGATGTATAATAGAAAGGAATTTGGTGAGGTGATGTATCACCTGTGCACCCTAATTGGAGATTCCCTCAACTGCAAGAATGGAAATAATGGACATTTCATCTCAAAGCAGTGGGAATACTGCGCAGCCATCTTCAACGAAGATCAACTAGACTGGCCGCAGATAATATTCAATGCGATTGTGAAGGGGATGACAAGCTATGAGAAGAAGCTGAACGCAGGGAAGACCAAGTACCGAACTCACTGCAGACTGCTAACCAAACTCCTATTGACTTATGGTGAATTGGCCACCTATGTTGAAGAAAAGTCAATCAAGAAGCAGTCTTGCGACGCAAAGTACTATTCCAGAGTACACCTTCAGAATTTGCGCAGTGAGACAGGCAACGCCGATTACTATGAAATCTGGCTGTCTGATGCCGCTTCCAACAAGGAACCCTGGATAGGCCCAATTTCTGTGGTCAAATCCAAGAAGAGTGCAGGAAGATCTTCAACGGATGCTGCTCAAGAGACCGCAGAAGAAGCGTACAATCGCAAGGGGAAGGGCATTGCTCAGCCCAGTAGCAAAAAGCTCAAGGTTATTCCTTTGGTTCAATCCACCAAAGGGGTTTCTATCAAAGAGGCAGATCCTACCAGCATTCCAGCGCCTGCTCCCTCAAAGCCAACCACTATGAAGCGCAAGGCTGCTTTCCGTGATGATTCAGATGATGATGCTGTTGAGGGGGAGCAAATGCACAAAGCCTCTCAAGAAGCCATCCCCAGTACTGCTATCGCACATACCTCTTCTCGTCTCAAGCAGAAGGTGCGCAGCAGTGCTAAAGGATTGAAGAAGCGCCGCACTAGTTCCGCAGCCACCGACAGCAGTGATTCTTCTCCAGTTCAACCTCCATCTTCAGCCCCTGAGACTCCTCCTACCTCTTCAGCTGAGCTGCGCTAGATCGTGCAGAGCTTGCATTCTGTTCAAGCGAATCAAGTCGCTACGCAGCTGCAGCTTAATCAACTCCTTACTGCTCAAACTGCTTTATTATATCGTCTTGATATGCAGCGTTTGGAGATTGATACCATTAAGGGGGAGAAAGCTGCCAAAGAAGAAGCAAAGGCAAAGGAAAGCACGGAGAGTGCTAAAGCAAAGGCAAGTCCATCTGAGCCTGCGCAAGAAAAAGTTCCTATCACTTTGGAACATCTTATCCTGGACTCCCTGAAATCCATCAGCGCTCAGCTTGAAAATGTCAGCGCACAACTCAAAAATGTGTGCACCTTTGGAGCGCTTGATAGTGGACTCAGGGACATTCTGAAAAAGCTCAAGAAAACCCTTGCAGATGGGTTACATAGAGGATTTGATGACCTTCAAGCTCAGATGGAGGCTCAGATAGAGAAGATTGAACAAGGAGGCTCTGCGCATAATATTGAAGAAGTGCGTCGATGCATTGCTAAGTCCATGACAGATTTTTCTTTGGCGTTCAACGACAAATTTGACTACGCAATGTTAGACATTCAAGCAAGCGTCAACACTCAGCGCCTCCATACCGACTCAAGATTAGAAGCTACGCAAATCCTGACGGACAGCAGAGCAAGGTTCAGAGAGCTAGTGGATGACAACGCTGATATGCGCAGAGGAATGAACACTTATGTTGGAAAAGCTGTGGAGTTCCAGGACAAATTTCAAAATTTAAAGGTGGAACTCATGAACAAATTCAACGGTCTTCAAAATGAAATGCGCGAAGCTCTGCAACGGATCAACTTAGATTAGATTTCCTCTGTAAGTATTTTGTTATTTTTTTTGGAACCTTTTGATTCTCGTTGCGCAGTATGTTTTTTTTTGCGCTTTTATTTTGTGCGCTTCTGTTTGTGTGCGCACCTCTTTTGATTTTCCTCTTTAAAACTTGTAATCTGTAACAGTCAAACCTTCAAAGTTTTAATGAGAAGAATGCATCATAAAGCTTTCACAAAAACCTTGTTCAATTCAAATCATTCGTTTGTGGAACATTGAATGCATTATTACTTAAACTCATGCGCATAATCTTAACTGCTCATGTCTTCTACGCATGATGTTTAAACATTCAGTTTAAACGCATACTTAAAACTTCATCTCACATTATTTGTATGCTCTGAATGACATTTCTATATTTCCTATTTTGTAAGTTTTTAATCTTTTGGATATATTAAAAATCTATAGCACTGGCTAGTGTGTGCATTGACTTGAGGCATGATTTACCATTCTCATTCTTATGGACATGTTATTATCAAGTACAATGAATTGCCTTTGCTATAGTAGGTAATGACATCAATCATTTAGGGGGAGATTGTTGGGTATGCTTATCACTTAACCCTCCTACATTTGTTAGAATTGATTGATACCATCACCTATAAGTATTTTTACGGACTTTAGGACCTCATGTAAAGAAGTTTATAACTTCAATCTTTAGCTAAGTCTTTTTTATAGTATAGGCTTAGATGATAGGACTTGAAGCTTTAAAGATCGAAGATCACCTAAGCAAGGATTCATTTCGCTACGCAGAATGTTCTCTGCGCAGGTCGCCACTACGCATAGATATCTCGCGCAGACCTTGACCCTGCTCAGTTTTCAAGATATTACTTCCTAAACTCTCAAGAGATCTTTTTGTGACCAAGCATGGTGCGCATGCTGCTCATGCGTTGAATCCATGCGCGCCGGCAATGCGCATGCCTTTGTGCGCGGACACAACCTTGGTCAAGCTCCTCATCTTCTGATCTCTCATTCTAGAAAGTTTGGAAAACGCTTAGAAGATGCACGCTTATTAAAAAGCTGAGGTGTGCACAAACGAAAAAATAAGCACACTCAGCAAAACCATTGGTGGAGACACGCTTCAAAGAAATATCTCAAGAGAAGACAGCTGTCAACCTTCTAGAAGAAGCTTTTGAAATTGGTCTTCATGCTCAGTCTCCAACGGCTCTATATACCTGCGCACCAATCATATTGTGCCAGGTCATCATCTTTGATCAGAGCCCCAACGGCTATAAAGGACAGATGCGCGCCAATCATGTTGTGCCAGCTCATTGTCCTTGCTCAGAGCTCCAACGGCTATATTCCAGCTCTCAGCTATAAATAGCCTGCTCATCTTCATTTCCAAGCTGCCTTTGGATTTAGCCCTTTTCATCGGCCCTTGATCATCATCTTTGATCAAGCTCCTCTTGTTGGCCATTATGCTTCAGAGCTCGAGTTTTATGCTTCAATGAAAAACCATGAAGATCTGAAGACTGCTGCTTAATATTTCCAGATTCTTTAGAACAGCCTTCAAGATCTTCAAACCTTCAAAACTCCTGCTCATATCACATAGCCTATATCACCAGAATTCTTGGTGCTCTTCATCTTTCATAATCATAGAGCCCAGAATTTCTATCACACGCACACCTCTTGAAGCTTTGATCATTTTGATCTAACTTCTTAAGATACACCGGTTTAGTCTAGGATTTGTTCTTCATAGATAATAGATCTTGAGTTAGTATTGAGCTCAAATGTTGTAATTTGTAATACTCTCTCATATAATAAGACCTCCTTTAGAAATCCAAGACTAACCATCTTGGTAGAGGATGTAGATCTTTCATCGATCGAACCTCTCCAAATAGCGTGTTCATTACTTATTGCATATTCCCTGCTTAACCTTTTCTGAATTACTGCTTTGTTTGATCTTATCAGATTGCTACTATTGCCGCCGTGTTTGTTATTGCTCATTTGTCTTAGAATCCCATTTTGCGCCACTCTTTAGCCTCATACTTAGCGCGTGCGTTTTTATCTCTGCGCAGTATACCCTGCGCAGAGCTGCTTTAAATTTCCGCTGCGCATTTCACACTCTTACCGCGCGCTATACTTAGCCAAAATAAGAGTTGTGCGCATCTGCCATTTAATTGCAAAAGGGTTTGAATTTTTTTTTAAAAAAAAAACGCTATTCACCCCCCCCCCCCTCTAGCGATTTTCACACCCTTGTTGCCCCTTTAGGGACCAACAAGTGTAGTCAATGCCAGGTTGTTGATGAAAGCCCTTAGCTACAAGGCGGGCTTTGTACTTTTGAATGGTGTTGTCAGGATTGTACTTGATGCGAAAAACCCATTTGCATCCAACAATATTATGGGCGGTGGTAGATGGGACAAGTGACCAAGTGTTGTTGCGAGTTAGGGCTTGGTATTCTTCAATCATGGCATCACGCCAGTGGGGAATAGAGAGAGCTTGTTTTGTGGTGGTGGGAAGGCTCGTAGGGGAAGAAAGAAGGGAGAGGTTGGCATATTTAGGGTTGGGTTTGGTGATGCCATGGGATAAGCGGGTGGTAATGGTTCGGGCAGGAGCTGGTGGGGGAGGGGGTGTAGGAGTGGGATCGGGTGAGGGTAGATGGTCTGTCGGGCTAGGGGAGGGTGAGTGAGGGGTCTGGTCGGGTGGAGGGGAGGGTTCGGGCGGGTTAAGGGTTGGTTCGGACGGGTTTGGGTTGGGTCCGGGTGAGGCTGGAGAAGGTGGTCCGGGCGGGTTGGAGGGGAGTCCGGGCGGATTAGAAGGGGGTCCGGACGGGTGCAAGGGTGTTGAGGATGGAGGTTGAGGAGGTGGGGTAGTAGAGGGTATGGGGAGAAATATAGTGTGCCAGTCGGGAGGGGGTGGGGGTGGAAGAAGGTGGGGAGATGAGAGAGTTATAAATGAAGGTGTTTTCAACGAACCGAACATGACGAGATGTATAGACCCGATGAGAAAGTGGGTCGAGACAATAGTAGGCACTTTGGGTAGGGGAGTAACCAACAAATATGCAAGGTAGGGACTTGGGGGGCCAGTTTGTGAGGAGCATATGGGCGAAGCCAGGGATAACATAGACATTCAAAGCTTCGCAATTTTGTGTAGTTGGGAGGGGATTGAAAAAGGCGAAGGTAGGGAGACTCATTGTGAAGAGTAGGTGTTGGCATGCGGTTGATGAGGTAGGTGGCAGTGGTGAAGGCAAGTGGCCACAGAGTGAGAGGTAGTTTGGCATGAGATAAGAGGGTGAGGCCAGTTTCAACAATATGACGATGACGACGCTCTGCATACCCATTGTGTTCAGGTGTATGAGGCGGAGTGGTGAATTGGGTGATGCCGTTTGAGGCTAGGGTGGGTGTGAGTTTAATATATTCGCCACCATTGTGTTGGATATTATGCCCTAGGCCCTTGAGAAAGGCCTATGCGTTATATCATAGCTTCATTGTTATAGAGATAACAAACCTGATTATTATATCTTTTGCATGTTTATTATAATGATCATTGTCCCTAGCACTTATGAAGGGCTAGCATGAGTTTAATGGATAATCATATGATGATTATAGCGCATAGGATGCGGATTAAACTTGTGGGTACATGTTGGAGGACAAGTACTGGATAGACCCGTTATGAGATTTATGTCATAGTCAAATGTCATAATTAAATCTCATAATAGTTATATCATTTATCCTTAGACCTGAGATTATCATAGTCTTCCACATGATGAACATTGTGTTTGACGTACTCAAACGCAAGTTATAAAGGCTACGATTGGCATAATCGGATTCCTGTAGGGAAGAATGATAAGTCAAGATTGGATTTGTCCCTCTCTCAAGAGAGATATCTGCTTGGCCACTCGATGAGTGAGATTGATAATAGTGTACGGCCGTACCCAAATAAATTGAAGCGTTCAATGTTATTTGCTCATATCAATCTACTCGAGATCGAGAAAGCATTGGACAACATAAGTTGACGTGGACCATGACTTATGTCCAATATGATATCGTGTGACAAAGGGATTGTGATATGTTCTATAAGGTTACTTTGGGCTTTCAAAGTTATACTAATTGGGTAGTCATAATGGCTTGCTAGAGTCCGCTTATGACTTACGGGTTCTGACTCGTTCGGACTCGTTGTCAACTTAGTATAATCCTATTGGGTCACACACAATAGAACGGATTGAATAAGGCACAGAAAACGGGAAAAACTGGATCCTGCTGGAAGGATCCGTACCGATGGTTTGGGAGCCACCCAACCAATCCGTACGGATGGTTTGTCCAGACAGAAAACAGTTTGTTCAGATCTCTTGTTTGACAAGAAATTCTGATCCCAAAAGGAATTAGGTTTATACCCTATTATATATGTGTACAGTCGGGTTTGAGAAACCTAATGGTTGATTTTAGAAATCATAACATGTTGTTTGAGAAACAATTACACAAATATAGAGGGGATTATTAGTTTTGAGATTTAGAATCATCATAACTCAATAATCAATGGAGCAAAATAATTCCTATGAAGAAATCGTTTCTTCATCAAGCCTTGGGTCTAGCAATCCAGATCAAGAAGGTGTTCTTGATATCCGTTCGACGTGTGGGTACCGATAGAGGGTGTTTGCTTTAACACCTTAAAGTCCGTGTTCATGGATTCGATCTTCAAGGGTATGTTTCTTTCATCTTGTATTTAATTTAATCAACATGCACGGATCCGGGCTCTTGGGTGTTTGATTTTATCTGTTTATTCCGCTGCGCATGAAGCATCAAAACCCAACAGTGGTATCAGAGCCCTGTTCATTGTTGATTATTTTAGTATATCATGTTGAAATTGTTTAATTTGATTATATAATATCTACATGATAATAAGATGAATGTGTGATTTGAGTTTTATATATGAGATATAAAATTTATGAGCATGAATATGGGGATTATGTAATTATTGTATTGATTTGATCCATATGAATAATTGCATGTTTGGGATTTCAATAAATAATTGGATTATGTGTATTGATAATTTGGATCTAATTTGTGTATGTAATAAATTGTTTATTCATGGTATTGATTAGATCTAATTAAATTCCTAATCTGTAAATTCATGTTTCTGTAATCTGATTATGTATAAACATGATATTGGATTTGGTCGAATTTCTGAAATTCTGAAAAAACTAGAAATCTGGGATCCTACCAATGGATCTGTACGGATGGTTTGGATGATGCCAAACTGATCCGTACGGATAGTTTGGAAATTCTCAGATTTGATTTTGTTTTCTGGTGTTCAGATTATTCTGTAAATTGTTTACAGAATTCGAATCTGGAAACTGCTTTCAGACGACTGGTTTTCAAAACCGTGTTTCCTGAAACAGTTTTCAGCCGAAGAATTCAAAAGGTATTGCAGAAATCAGAGTTCTAAAGAGTTTAGAACTGCTGTAATCTGTGAGATTAAGAGACAATGAAAGATCTTGAAACAAGTATCCAATCTATACGGGAATGTGGATGTCTTTTGGCTTAGTTTCGACCGTATAGAGAAGTTGCTTGGTTTCTTGATCTTAGCACGAAAATGTGGATGCCTTTTGGCTTAGTTTCGGCCGTGCGGTTTGTGCTTTCAATTTTAAGATGCTCTGCGGATGCAGTTTCAGAATTCTGAAGAGTTCAGAGTTTATGTGACTTGTATGAAAGAGCTGTACGGATAAATCTGGATGCTTCTAGAAACATCCGTACGGATGGTTTGGGCATTACTGATTCTGATCTGTTTCAGATGGCAGGTTTTGGAAACCGTGTTTCCTGAAACAGATTTAAGTTCAGAAGTCCAAACTGTTAATGAGATTAGAATCTTAAAGGAGTTTAAGATTGACGTAATCTTAAAGTTTCATAATTTATCCCTATACAAAGTGCAAATAGTTTGCAGAGAATGAAACTATATTTGGATTAATTCATTGCATGGACCAATGGCAGGCTTACGCCTTGTTTCTGGGAATGCGAATGAAATATCCAATCTGTAAATCGTTTACAGATAATTTAGATTCCGTCCCCACAATGTTGCTTCATAATTTAATCACAAGATTTTCCTTCTGTTAATTAATTTGATTAGTTAACCTTGATTATGCAAAGACTATATTATATTATGACATAATTAAATATATGATGCATATCTCTAAGCACATAAACCTTCTTAAAACTTAAGTCATGTGCCAATCCATTATTAAAATACTTCTGAGTACACCGGGTATTTTTATGTGGGCTCTGCCAAAGCGAGGTGCATCAATTCTATCAGTGTATGAGCAAGATGAGGAATGAGAGTTTCCTATACGTTTAACGTGGTTTGACTTAATTAGGCTATCAAAAGACAAAGTTTTGGGCCTAAGACACAAGATGAGGTTAAAACATGTCTGACATAAGATGTCTAACAAATCTCATAAAGGATCTAAGAATCACATATGATATGATTGACAATGAGTTGTCTACCTAATTAATTTAATTTTGAGCAGTATCGCCAAAGCGGACTTGAAATTAAATTAAAGTTGGATCTTAGCCCACTTAAATTATATTATACAATTGTTGTATTTGAAGGTGTATAATTTAGTGGGAGTATTTATGAAATACATTATATGTCTCTAAATGATAATGATATGAAATATATGTGTATATATTTTGTAGAATGTCTTAAACTATAATCATGTATAATCACTGCAATAGACCCCACTTAAAGAGAATAAGATTAACTTCATTGACCTAGTCATGAGCTTAAGAATTGTTCTAAAGCAAGAACGGAAGTTATGAATTCTTAATAAATCATATTCCTAAGAAACCTTATGCCATAAGGGTGGACAAAGACATTGATTAGAAACATGTGGATGATTCTATAGATGTCAACTGTCCTACGACTTGCTGTCATATGATCGGAACTTTAGAAGTATCTGAAACATATGAATGCTTATGCGATAAGCAATTATATAGGAAGCGTTCCTACAAGCAAGAAAGGCAAATACAGTTTGAAATTGATTAAGAACCTAACATTCATGTGATGAATGAAAGGTATATTAATAAGTTCTCATGTTTTGAACATGGAGAGACATGTTAATTACCTTAGTTGGCTTGATAATCAAGTTAGTTTGGAACTAACAACGGATTTGGTATTAATTCATAAGCGACATTCGATGTATAAAGTGCTATGTCTTATTATCAAATGGAAACATTCTCAAACTCTAAAGGTTAATAAGGACAAGGATTTAAGATAAAGGCAAGACAAAAGTTGTCAAGCCTAAAGGAAACATTTGTGGCTAAACCTAAAATCCAAATGATATAATTGCTACCATGGCAATATGATTGACCATTGGAAGAATTACAATTTGAATTAAAAGATCAAAAGGAAGTGTAGTAGGACTACCACTTCAAGTATTTATGTTAAATTTCTACTTAAAAGGGTAAAGATTAACCTATGTGTTGATAATGATGCAATGGTTGCAACATTGATCATAGGAACTTGCGAAGTGTCTTTACCCAGTGGGTTCATAATTGTTTAGAACAATGTTGTGATGTTCCTACTTTAACTAGAAATATTATTTTAGTTTCTTCATTGGAAGATTATGGATATTTCTTATTTCGAATAAGAAAGTATTCCATTAAATATGATTTGCTTTATTGTATTGCTAAATCATAAAAATAGGACTTTATATAATAAGTATAACGTAAATAATGAAAATCTAAATCTAAGGATGTAAGCGTTACATTCGTAAAGCATTGATGTCTAAATCAACAATCAGAAACACATATCTAAAATTCCATGGGACGGACTTTTAAATTCACATGATTTCGAATCATGTGATATATGTGAATCTTATAAATTGATCGAGACACCTTTTATTAATTGTAATGAACGGAAGTACTCTTTTGGATTAATACATATTGATGTATGTAGTTCATTAAAGTAACAATGCTAGAAATGATTTTGATATTTCATGGCAAAAGTATCGATGTACTCTGATTAGATCAAAGTAATAAATACTTGAACCATGAACTTTGTGAGAATTCCGCAGAAAGTCTGCTGAATAAGAAAAACAGAAATCTGCAGATTGTCTACAAACTGCTGTTTTTCGCCTCATGAAAAGTCAAAATGATCTTTAATTAACCATCTGGATTATATGCTTGAAACAGCTATGCTTACACTAAATTGAGTTTCATCTAAGGAGGTTCATTATACCAAATGTGATATGGAATGAAGGAAAACTTGGTTTGTCTTTCATAAAGATTTGTGACGTGATACTTTTGTGAAAAGTGTTGTCTTGGACAAAATCACAGCCAAAGTCTAATTAATGTATTTTCATGTGATATCTTAAAGATAATAATTTTACACCCTTTGGAGTACAAATCGTTTATTACTCTAAATAGCACTTTCTAGATAAATCGTTTATCTCTAAAGAACTAGTGGGAGTAAAATGTATCTCGAAGAGTTCGAGACCCAGAAAATGACATGGAACCTAAGATGGAAGTTGAATAAAGTTTCACAGTGAGTTGTGGAAATTCGTTCAAGTATACACAAGAAATTTGCATAACTGATAGGATACTATCTATAACTAGAAATATTGATTTCTCGTAATAGAAAGTAATTGGGAAGATATCATTGTGAATGATTGACCTATTACCTATCAAGATGCAAAGTCCGCTCCTGATTTAGATCAATGACTTGGAGTCATAAAGTCGAAAAGTGCAATCCATGTATCATAATCACGTTTCGAACTTGATTGTTCTACCCTAAGGCTTAAAAACCATAGGATAGAAAAATGAGTTTTCTTGGAGAAAACGTACATGGATCGCAAGGTGCATATTGATAAAGCACGACTAAATGAGTAAAGTTAATTCATAATGTTGATTATGATGAAACTTTATCACCCATAGTCATACTTAATATCATTAGAATTCTTATTGTCATGACTTCATATTTTGAATATGTAATATGACAGATGGATGTCAAAACTATATTCCTTAACAGGAACTTACATTAGGATGTGTTTGATACAACCTAAAAGTTTTGATTGATCCATAAGATTCTAATAAAATATGCAAGTTGCAGAAATTCATGAGATGGATTGAAGCAAACTACTTGGAGTGAAATTTAATGTTGATGAAGTATTCAAAGAGTTTGAATTCATCAAAGATGAGACTTGTGATTACAATAAATTTAGTGGGAGCGTAATATTATTCATAGTCATATATATGTGGTTGACATATAATTCATTCTGAAAGAGTTTCTAAATGAAAGACTTGGATAAAGCCACCTATATCATTGGAATTTAGATTTATGGAGATAAATCTAAAACGTTGTTTGGTTAAAGTTAAAGTACTAGTAAAGACAAGATAGTGAAAAGTTCACTATGCAAGACTCTTGAAGAGGTTACTTGTGAAAGTTTAATGGCATTAATCTTTGCAAGATTTAGCCTTACTAGAAAACTAATGAGCAAGAGTACATGATTAGGATTCTATATGCTTCGGCAATTGGATCTATCATGTAAGCCATGTAAATGTACTAAGACCGTATGTCTCATATACTTGGAGTATGATGAGATGATAACAATCGGATCCTAGTGAGAGTCACTAGTTAAGAAACACTCTTATGTTCTCTAAAAGGAACTAAAGGATGCGTTCTTGATCTTTGATGGAATAAAAGATGACTTGTAATAGTTACATAGATGCATTCTTACAAACCAACAAAGATAAATATTACAGTATAAATACATGTTTACGTCTAATAATGGAGTTAGAAGAGTTCTAAATGGACCATTACCATTCTACAAAAGGTTAAGTATCTAGTGGCATGAGATGCAACTAGAAAAATGTTAAGATTAAGATTCTAATTAGTAAACTAGAAATCGTTTCTAGTGTCACTAATTTAATGTACCTTAATTGTGTTAATAATCGTTATTACACAAGTCAAGGGACTAATATCTTATCTAAACATATACTCAGACGTTTCTATCTTACTCGAGAAATCGTCAAAGATGGGAGATGTCAAAATATGCAAAATACCTTATGATAATAACAAGGATAATTATTCTACATAAGCTCGTTTGCAATTATGATGGAGATCATAACTTAGCTCAATGGGTATTGGATACACTTTGATTGGGCCTAGTGCAAGTGGGAGATTGTTGGATATTATGCCCTAGGCCCTTGAGAAAGGCCTATGCGTTATATCATAGTTTCATTGTTATAGAGATAACAAACCCGGTTATTATATCTTTTGCATGTTTATTATTGTCACGACCCGAAATCTAGGCTCTATTTTATTAGTAATAAATAATTATTATTTAATTATTTGCTTAATTATTTATTTAAATTATTATTTATTTAAATATTTATGTGTGTATTTTATGTGTTATAATAATTATGCCTAGCATTTTGTTTGGGTCATTTGGGTTAGTGTAGTATTGTTGGGTCTTAATTGTTGTAGGGAGTGCAAGCAATTGTGTGTTGTGTAGTGGAGGGGGCCTAAGTGTAAAATCTTTTAAATCATTTCCCCTACTCCCTCCCTACTCCTCCTCTTCTCCCTCACTCTTCCCATCTCCCAGCTCAATCTCTCTCTCTCTCTATTGTGGGTAAGTTTTCTTTCTCTTTCCTTCTCTCTTCATTATCTTCCTCTTCCTCTCATAATCTCTCATTTCTTAAAACTTGAAATGTGTTTAGATCGTCGATAGGATCGCGTAGAATCAAAAATATTTGAATTCCGTCAACTTTCATTATTTTCAAGTAAGTTGCTTTTCCCCCATTTTTATGCTAAAATGCTCATAACATGTTTCTACAATGCTTTAATTGTTATATTTGAAGTTTGGTTGAGTTTGGAATTGAGTTGGAATTTATTTGAGTTTTTGGCTAAAATGGTGATTTTGTGAATGTTGGGTTTGATTCTTGGTTTTGGTTGACAAATGGTGTTATTTGGATCCCCATCCTAGTTATAAATCGTTTTGGTACATTTTGGAACTTGTTGGTTGTGTTGATTTTGAGTTGTGGGTGAATTGGGTAAGAAAATGAAGAACCCATTTCTTCCTCCCCGATTTCCAGCAGTTCAGAAGATTGGGCGACCGCCCAAAAATGTCTGGGCGACCGCACATCTATCTGAAAGCTTTTGTTCTTGTTTGAGGGCTTGTTTGGGCGACCGCACAGTCCCTAGTGGGCGGCCGCACAGACCTCTGAAAGTTTACATTTGTTAATTTGTGTGATTGAAGAATGCGTTTTGGTCTAAGTCTTGGGTGTCCTTCTAGTTGACCTTAGTGAACATTGTAGTACACTCTAGTGATAGAATTGGGTCCTTTGTGATCAAGTTTGTGTTTGAAATTAATTAAGTGTTAATTGAGATTATTGGAACACTTTAATTGTGCGTTGTGGGTACATTTCACTTTCTTGGTGACTTCTTGGTATGATTCCCTACTTTGGAATCCTTTGTTGTTTATCGTGCTAATATATTATTACTTAGCATTTATTTGGAAGCCCAGCTGGCATATTTGTTGCATCGGGCGATGGGAAAGATTATAATGGTAAAGCCAAGTCCATTATAATGTTGACCATTGTTTTGCCCCCTTCTATACCCTTTTCCAGATTGGCCTTGGAAAAGACAAGTTAGCTTCCTTTGTGAATGTATCTAGCTACCGAGCATGACTTTGTGGCATGGCTCTTGTCCTTTGTGACACTCTTATGGTTATTGGTTCCGGTACCGGGGGTTTCTCTTCGGCTTTCATGCTATTATGAAGATGATGATTTGTTGATTATTGAAGCTGCGCAGCGATCCTTTATTTGGATGTACCGGTTTGGAAACCTTGGCTAATATCCTTTGTTATGTGTTTATTTCCGCTGCTATCTGATATGTGATAATTGCTATGTGCTATGTGATATTTATTATTGTTCATTGCTTATTGCATCATAGCATGTCATGTAGTTGCATTAGTAACTTATTGAGATTTATCTCACCCCCTTTCTTTTTATCTTTGTTTTTCCTTAACCCCCCTCAGGTGCTAAGGATTAGTCTCGCTGATCACGAGAAGAGGACGTCGAGTGTGGATACATTATTTTGGGGAAAGTTGTTATAGGTTGGTTTACATTATATCAATGTGTAACCTTTTGGGGATATTTGTACCAAACATTGACGTCACTAGGATTTGTGTATTTTGTAACTTTGGTGTATAAGCTTATGGAGTTTATACTAGTTTTTACTTTGTTGTTCAAGTTGATTTACAAAACCTTGTGTTATCATCTTTTGGGTATAAAAGGAAATTTTTATCTCCATTATTTTAGAGTTATTGTTTAAGTCGACGTCCAGATCGCGGTCTCGGGCCTGCGGGGTTCGGGGTCGCGACAATTATAATAATCATTGTCCCTAGCACTTATGAAGGGCTAGCATGAGTTTGATGGATAATCATATGATGATTATAGCGCATAGGATGCGGATTAAACTTGTGGGTACATGTTGGAGAACAAGTACTGGATAGACCCGTTATGAGATTTATGTCATGGTCAAATGTCATAATTAAATCTCATGATAGTTATATCATTTATCCTTAGACCTGAGATTATCATAGTTTTCCACATGATGAACATTATGTTTGACGTACTCAAACACTACCCCTATCCGGGAAGTTATAAAGGCTACGATTGGCATAATCGGATTCTTGTAGGGAAGAATGATAAGTCAAGATGGGATTTGTCCCTCTCTCAATAAAGATATCTGCTTGGCCACTCGATGAGTGAGATTGATAATAGTGTACGGCCGTACCCAAATGAATTAAATCGTTCAATGTTATTTGCTCATATCAATCTACTCGAGATCGAGAAAGCATTGGACGACATAAGTTGACGTGGACCATGACTTATGTCCAATATGATATCGTGTGACAAAGGGATTGTGATATGTTCTATAAGGTTACTTTGGGCTTTCAAAGTTATACTAATTGGGTAGTCATAATGGCTTACTAGAGTCCGCTTATGACTTACGGGTTCTGACTCATTCGGACTCGTTGCCAACTAGCATAATCCTATTGGGTCACACACAATAGAACGGATTGAATAAGGCAAAGAAAACGGGAAAAACTGGATCCTGCTGGAAGGATCCGTACGGATGGTTTGGGAGCCACCCAACCAATCCGTACGGATGGTTTGTCCAGACGGAAAACGGTTTGTTCAGATCTCTTGTTTGACAAGGAATTCTGATCCCAAAAAGAATTAGGTTTATACCCTATTATATATGTGTGCAGTCGAGTTTGAGAAACCTAATGGTTGATTTTAGAAATCATAACATTGTTTGAGAAACAATTACACAAATATAGAGGGGATTATTAGTTTTGAGATTTAGAATCATCATAACTCAATAATCAATGGAGCAAAATAATTCCTATGAAGAAATCGTTTCTTCATCAAGCCTTGGGTCTAGCAATCCAGATCAAGAAAGTGTTCTTGATATCCGTTCGACGTGTGGATACCGATAGAGGGTGTTTGCTTTAACACCTTAAAGTCCGTGTTCATGGATTCGATCTTCAAGGGTATGTTTCTTTCATCTTGTATTTAATTTAATCAACATGTACGGATCCGGGCTCTTGGGTGTTTGATTTTATCCGTTTATTCCGCTGCACATGATGCATCAAAACCCAACACCTCCTCCCTACACAGTTACTCCCAATCCAGATTTGATAGTGGCAAGACAGTCTAGTCGGAATGGTGTGTCTGCAACTTCACCTTCTTCATGTGTTAAAAAAACGAAATCTGCAACTTTATCCAATGCTCAATAATCTAACGGCCTTACGGTTTGGCGGCGAGGGACCCCAATCTCACATGAGTTCACCCTAGCAGCGAACCGTAACGAGCATAACGACTCCCCTACCGATGATGGGTCAGGTGAAACATTAACGAACATTAACGTTTTTGAGTCTCCACCCAAGCAAGGCTACACCACAAAATGTCAGATTAATATTTGTTTTTGGAAAAGAGACAGAGATGTCATTTTGTTCTATTTAAACACATCCAAGTAGAGGAAGACCAATATTTGAACTTAGCCTAAAAGTTACGATCCTGAAAAATGTTGCTCCGTCCATCCCAAAATGAACGTCTAAAAGTTTTTCAAATTTGCTCTTGATCAAGAGTCATTTTTGGGGACAGAGGGAGTACAAAAGGTTCTCTCCTTTTTTTCATTGCAAGGAGGGGTTGTTATATGTTTTACATGTAGAAGATATGTGAGCTTTGAATTCCTGAAAGGAATGTGCTCATCTTTCTTTGCTATAGCAAAAATAACATCGTTGAGGCAAGACAAACTCTTATTTATGGCATGATCAATAAACAAATTAAACATCTCGTTACTTTCGTAATAACAGAAACAATGTGTAGAGGTGTTTGTTTCGAAAAGTATTATTGTTACCTGAGTTTCCTTCAATCGTTCTCCTGTGTTATTGTCATGTCTGGGTATACCAATAGGCAGGGCCGTCCCTAACAGTTTATGGGCCTTTAATATTATTTGTTTAGTAATTTTTTTAAATCGACTGATTTTTTATTTTATTTTTTGAAACAGTGTGATGCACGTGCAATGCACAGAAAACAATAATATTGTAAAAATGATTATGGTTCTAATATATTTGAAACCGTGCGATATACATGTTTTGCACAAATAACAATAATGATAATAAAATTTTAAATATAATTTAGTAAAACAATTGTAAAGCTATTAAAAGTTATAATTTCAATAATAACTCTAAAAGTAAAGATGATGGTGATAATATCTAGAAAGGTCATATAAAACATGTTTTCTCTGCCCTTTGAATTAAATACTTGTCGGAAACCCCTCCTTCGCGATCTTTTCAAAAAAAAAATGGTAGATGTTTCTACCATCTTTGTAGATTGATGTTGCAATTTGAAAATTAGCATAATAGTTACAGGATGAACGCAGGGCCGGCCCTAACAGTGTATGGGCCCAGGACGAAGTCAAATTTAGGGGATTTTAATATTATTTGTTTTGTAAAAAATATTTTTTTTAACTAACTAATTTTATTTTATTTTGAAACAATGTGATGCACATGCAATGCAGAGAAAACAGTAATATTGTAAAAATGGTTATAGTTATAATATATTTGAAACTGTGCGGTGCACGTGTTTTGCACAAATAACAACAATGTAATACTCCCTCTGTCCCAGAATGATAGCCCTACTATTTTCATGGTTATTACGAAGGAACTTTGAGCAGTAATTAATACTACTTTTAATTATTATAATGAAATTTTTGAAATTGTTCTTGATACACGATTATAAATACTATTAATACCAATTTTTAGATTCACATTAACATAATGATGTAGACGGGAACACTTTTGTTTCTGATCTTACAGTTGTTGATGTATTGAGTATAAAGGAGGTTCAAACTCTTCTTAAGCAGGCTGCTCAAAGCAGGTATTGTTAGATCTCTGGATAGGTTTGTCATGGTTTATTTAATTTTAACAAGTTGCTCAATTCTTGGATAATTACATATTTACTTTGAAAATTGTCTGCTAAGGGAATTTTTTTTTTGTTGTTGTCTGGAAATTAGATGATGTCTGTGTTTAGTGAAATATTCCTACTTTATTTACCCTATCCCAAAATAAGCGTCCCTAGTTCGTTTTTGGGACCTTCCAAAATAAGTATCCCCTTCCCCTTTGAATATGTTTTTCATAATTAGTCTATTTGATGTGACAATAGTTAAAGATAATTTGAGGGTATAAAAGGAATAATCATCAAGTAACATACTTCGATAAAACCTTTAAAGTCAAATAGGAACATTTTGTGTTTGGGATGGAGGGATTACTAACTATTGGACATCATTACCTACTATTTAACCGCAATAGCCCAATGTTGCATTTCTTTCTTTTTGAGGCTTCACCATTGTCTTTCTCCAAGGTCGGTAGGCAGAACTGATATGAATAAGCAGTCCTCAAGAAGTCACTTTGTCTTGAGGATCTTCGGAGTTAATGAGGTACTTATAAACATGTGTGCCCTTTATAATTTTCATATTTATATAACCCCAGTTTCTTCTGATACATTTTCTCTTTGACTTGTTAGAGCACTGAGCAACAAGTACAGGGTGTGTTGAACCTAATTGATTGGGATTATTTTGGCCATTAAATTTGTTACTTATCCAATAATTTTCCTAATTAAATATAATTTTCAATATAATACTTTTTTCCACCAATCTACATCATGTTCATAATCCAATAGAGTTATGTTACAATTTTCTAATAGATTTATGTTACATGTTCCATCATCCCCGTTTTATGTGTTTTTCTAATTCATTGTATGTACTCCCTCCGTCCCACCCCATTTGACACCCAAAAGGTGGGTACAATAATTAAGAAAAAGGATAAAATAAGGAAAATGTGTGGTAGAAAATAAATAGAGAGAATGAGTGAAGCGAATAGTAATGTTTGTTGAATAAATTGAGTGGTGGAAAATGAAGAGAGAGAATTAGTGGTGGGATAGAGTGAATATAAAATTATAAGAAGTAGGCTAATTTGGGAAGTGTCAAGTGAGTTGAGACAGATCAAAATGAAAATAATTGTCCAATGAGCGGGGACGGATGGAGTATGTATTTGTTTCATACGAGAAATAAAAAAAAGGATGGAAAATTAAAAGAGATCTAAAATAAATCATCAAATCAAACATGACCTTAGAGTTGCACCTGAATTTCGAATAAACTGAAATATTCACGAAATTTTTGTAGAATTTCAATTAAGAGCATGACAAAAGGTTGCAATTGGATTTTATTTTGTGAGAAACATTGAGAATCATAAATTTACATACTTATTTTAGATGGAATGGAAAACATTTACTATTCCAGTCACTACCGTTTGAGTAAAATTTGATGAAGATTGCTCTTTAAATACCACAGTTCGATGGAAATTGTAAAATAAAAGTATATAAAATTTTTGTTACTAATTTCAATTTTCCTTCAATTAAATTTTTAAATTTTTCTGATGCATGATATTGAATTCATTGTCAAGTTTAGTCTAACTTTTCAAAAAATTTACACTCAATTAATGATTAAAGTTATAATTATAAAATGTTTTATTTGTTCATTTTGACATCCAGATTTGTCTATTTATTCTTTTTACTGGTATAACAAAGTTAAAGTATTAACTTGCGAATTTTACTTATATCATTAATATAAGGTGTCCAAATTATTTTAATTATGATTGTTAAGTTATTTTTTTAATATTCTCATTTTTTTTCTTCTATTTCCTTGGGTTATGCATTTATGTTGTAGGTCAAATAAGTTAGTGGATTGAGTTTTGAGGGTGGGTCAATGGTTTGGGTAAATCGGAGAGAAACTATAGTTATTAGGCGTGCCCGTGATTGTGGGTTAGCGGGTTGGGTATATTAGTAGTAGATATAATATAATTACATCCAAAAAGATTATTACTACAAAGTACAAACTAAGGGGTGGCCTAATTAGGGAGAATTCAAAATATTAACTTTTTAGATGGTTAAACAATATTAAGTTTATTTATTGTCTCAATTTGTATTTATTAAAGTCGTCCCATATTGCAAAGAAAAAAAATCAAAATTATTTTTTAATGGAGTACATTTCATATTTTTTTCATTCATTTTGAGACATAATAAGAAATCTCTCCGCCCCGTGTAAGATTTCTATTTGGGTTTTTGCATGGAGACTAAGAAAAATTATAAGGGAAGTAAGTGTTGTGAGTATAAATAATGACGTCGGAGTAAGTTATTGATATTATATGTATAAAAGTAAAGTAGGAGAAAGAATGAGAGGGTTGGATAATAAAGATTTTTTTATCATTTCGGGAAATAGAAATCTCATACAGGACACCCAAAATGAGAAAATATACTTATACGATGGAGTGAGTATAATTTAACTAACAGCCTTAAAACAAAAAAGGAAGAAGCTATAATTTAACCAACAACCTTAAAGTGACTTAAGAGAAATTAGAACAAAATATAAATGAAAATATGAAAATCTAATTTTAAAATTATCAGGTTGAATGTGGGTAATTCAAAAAATTAAAACAATGTATAAATAAAAATATGAAAATGTAAATTATGTTTTTTTTTTTTGAAAGAAAAAATGTAAATTATGTTTTTGTTAAAAACAATATGTGGAGAATTGAAATTTTGAGAACCAATTATAAGTGATCAACAGGGGAAAGGGTAACATGAAGTGATTGGCAGGGTGAAGCTCGAGGGAAACTTTCACAAAATAATAAACTTTGACCGCTGGAAAAATCTAAATAGATAAGAAGCCGAAAAATAAATGAGAGTAAAAGTGCCTGTTGGAAGCTTGCCAGTTTGGCGAATTTTTGTGTTAACACAAAGTTTACTCACCATTGTTTTTAAGATCACTATTTTAAAAAAAAAAAATATTTTAATGAAGTATAAATTTTCTTATAATAAATTACTTAATTTGGTATATGATTGTTTAACTATATCTGATACAAATGTTCTTTTATGATTTAAAAGAATACAATTTACCTTACTAATTTTATATTGTATGTATATTAACAAATATCTATGGCATTTATGATGTTTGTACTGAGAATGTAGTATAGAAAAAACTTATTATCCATCTTTCATTACTTTTATTTAACATATCTCTTATCTGGGAGTGCTGCTAGTTTGAATAATAGCCGCCCAGTCTAACCCGTTTGAATAATAAAAAAGAAATGTGTGGCACCTAAGATTTGAACCCACAACCATGTTATGAAAATATGCCTTAACCACCAAACCAAGCTAGCTTTTGATAAATACTTTGCAATATGTTCTATTAGTATCTTTGTTTGGGCGAAACTAAATGAAAAAAAAAATGAGATTCTCAACCAATTAATAAAATTCTTGATTATTAAAAAAAAAATCAATTTTTTGTAAAATAAAAAAAATAGAAAAATGAAAAACATGATTAAAAAATATAAAGTATCTAAATATTTTATTAGAAAAAAATATGAAAGAACTAAAAAATAAATTAAATTATAATTGTGCAATATCGTATTTGAATATTTTTTTTTCATATATTTTTTATTATTATCCTCCAGTAAAAGCATTTATTTACATAAATGACACCATTTAACTCCTTTATTTACTGAAATACCAGCCTAGGCATTTATTTAAGAGGCAACTCCCATTTAGTCCCTCATTAGAATCTAAATTACCACCTAGTCCAAGGTATTTTCAATATTACCAACTAGTCCAAGGGATATTAAAAGGGTATGAATGCCCTTACTAAATGACCCGAAATTACATGATTACCCCTCCCTCCTCAACCTTTCACCTTCTCACCGGTCAACAACTTTGACCGACCGGCCACCACCTCCGGCAACCTTTTCCGGCCACCTTTTCCGGTAATATTTTCCGGCCACCATTTTCCGGCCACCATTTCCGGCAACTTTTCCGGCAACATTTTCCGGCCACCATTTCCGGCCACTGTCTCCGGCGACCGTTTCCGGCAAAATTTTCCGGCCACCGTCTCCGGCGACCATTTTCCGACCACCGTTTCCCGGCAACCACCTCCGTCCACCGTTTTCCGGTGACCACCTCCGACCACCATTTTCCGGCGACCATATTCCGGCCACCATTTCCGGTGACCACCTCCGGCCAACATTTTCCGGCCACCATTTCCGGCGACCAAACAACTGTGAACTAATCAGTAAGTTCACAGTTGTTTAAGAACAAGTTCACAGTTGTTCTAAAACAAGTTTACAGTTATTCCAAGAACAAATTCAAACATTAAAAAAAATATATATTTTTTTTTTCAAGAACAAGTTCATAGTTGTATGTTCGCAATTGTAAGTTTGCAATTGTAAGTTCGCAATTATTTCAAAAATAAGTTTGCAATTGTAAGTTCGCACTTGTTCCAAGAACAAATTCACATTTATAAAAAAAAATTACTATTTGTTTAAAAGAAAAAGTTCACAGTTGTAAGTTCGCAATTGTAAGTTCGCACTTGTTCCAAGAACAAGTTGGCACTTGTTTCAAAAACAAGTTCGCAATTGTTCCAAGAACAAGTTCGCAATTGTTTCAATAACAAGTTCGTACTTGTTCCAAAATCAAGTTCGCAATTGTTAGTTCGCAAATGTAAGTTCGCAATTGTTTCTATAACAAGTTCGCACTTGTTCCAAAAACAAGTTCGCAATTGTAAGTTCGCACTTGTTCTAACAAGTTCACAGTTGTAAGTTCACAATTGTAAGTTCGCAAATGTAAGCTCGCAATTGTAAGTTCGTAATTGTTCCAATAATAAGTTCACATTTTTTCCAAAAACAAGTTCGCACACTTGTTCCAAGAACAGCTTCACAGATGTTCTAACAACAAGTTCACAGTTATTCCCAAAACAACTTCCTCTTTTTTTGAAAAAAATTTGCAGAATAGTGAATATTCCCAATACTATTACATGTTAATATCTTTTGAGTTGTGTAAAAGTAATCAATCAGCTATTTTTGAACTAATTAATGTAGAATATCATTAAATGACAATCATTATTCAACCATAAGAATCAAATTTAATTTTACAATAAATCAAACTTGTCCAAAAGTCATCTAATCAAAAGAATAGCCAAATTTGAAATTCAACCACTTTACAAATACCAGAAACCTTAACAATACAATCAACAAATTCACAGTTGTACTCTCATTTCCCAAACAACAACAACAACAACAAAAAAAAAAAAAAAAAAACAACAACAACAACAAACAAACCGACTTTGAGGGAAGTCGCCGGAGCTAGCGGTGACCGAAGAAAGAGTGGGGGAGGGGTGACCGGTGACAGAGAAGGAGTTGCAGGTTCGCCATTGAGAGAGAGAGAGAGAGGTGATGGCTAGATCTGTAATTGCCGGAGGTGGGGAGGGGTGAACGGAGATGGTGTAGGGGTGGCCAGTGACGGAGAAGGAGCTGCAGGGTCGCCGGGGTTAGGGGAGGGATGGGGTCGCCGGAGTTGGCCAGCGATGGTGAGATGGCTGGGCGATTTGGTTGAATCTGAACAGTTGGCCGGCTGGAGCTTGTTGGGTTGAGAGGGTGAGGGACGCATTTGGGTCGGGGAGGGAGGGTCGCCAAGGTTAGGTAGAATGTCGCCGGAGATAGGGGTAGCGATTTTTTTTGGGGTTTTTTCCAGTTCGGCCGTCGGCCATATCTCCGGAACCGGACATATTTTGGAAGATCCCAACGGTGAAAAGGTGCGGATTAGTTATTCGCAAGTGCTCCAAAAATTTGAAGACGATCCAACGGTTCAATCATCGGGAATCGCGTTTTTACAGTCCGAATTCTGGAGGTGCAGTTTTTTGTTTTTGATTCGGATTTTGGCATCTTGGCCGGAATTTTTCGACGGTTGTTGGCTCGTGGTTGTCACCTAGAACTCCTCTAGGTTCAGCCATGGCTAAGGAGGGCGTTGGTACTGGGAGAAGGTCGCCGGAGATAGGGGAGATGAGGGGTCGCCGAAGGTGGGGGATGGAGGAGAGTGAAAACGCAGTGTGATGGTCGCCGGTGTTCGGAAATCGAGGGGAAAGGTCACCGGAGGTGAAGAGGAAGGGTCGCCGGCGATGGGGAAGGGAAAGGTCGCCGGAGGTGGCCGGATGGGGTCGCCGGAGGTGGGGATGGAGAAGAGAGAGAAAGCAGTGAAAGAAAGTAGAGAGAGAACGCAATTTGCGTCTGAATGTGAGGAGAGGGGAGGGGTTTCTGTTTTAATTGAAAATAAGGGGTAATTTCGGGATTCTATAATTTTAATGGACTATATGGGAATATTCAAAATGTGCGTGGACTACATGGTAATATTGAAAATGTGCATGGACTAGGTGGTAATTTAGCTTAGAATGGGGGACCCTACGATAATTTTCTCTTTATTTATATAATTTTGCACTCATCACATACTTAAGGTATAAGACTAAAATTACTCTTATACCTGGGGTATAAGACTAAAATTACTCTTATACCTAAGGTATAAGACTACAATTGCCTTATACCTAAGGTATAAGACTAAAATTACTATTACACCTAAGGTAAGACTAATATTGCCCTTATACCTAAGGTATAAGGGTAATAAAATCACATTTTTCAAATTTTCTTAAAAACATAAAAAAGTCTCATATTTTATTTTTATTCCGCTCATATACTTAGGTATAAGACAAGAATTAATCTTATACCTAAGGTATAAGAGTTATTTAATTATTTTTTAATAATTTAATAATTTTTCACATTTTAAAAAATCATTCTCATATATTTTTAATATTAACTCTTATACCGAAAGTACTTATTACTCTTATACCTAGGGTATAAGACTACAATTACACTTATACATAGGGTATAAGACTACAATTACACTTATACCTAAGGTATAAGACTAAAATTACTCTTATACCTACGGTTTAAGACTAAAATCACTCTTATACTTAAGGTATAAGACTACAATTGCCTTATACCTAAGGTATACGACTAAAATTACTATTACACCTAAGGTAAGACTAATATTGCTCTTATACCTAAGGTATAAAAGTAAGAAAATCATATTTTTCAAATTTTCTTAAAAAACATAAAAAAAAAAAAAAAAAAGTCTCATATTTTATTTTTATTCCGCTCATATACTTAGGTATAAGACAAGAATTAATCTTCTACCTAAGGTATAAGAGTTATTTAATTATTTTTTAATAATTTTTCACATTTTAAAAAATTATTCTCATATATTTTTAATATTAACTTTATACCGAATGTCGCGCCCCGTACCCGTGGTCCTACATGGCCCCACGCTCGGGACGCGCACGGAAGACGCCATAAAACACTTTTAACAAAAACTTTTCGAAAACTATCATAAAGATAAATAAAATTCACTTTTGAAGTTCAAAACCTCCACTTTACTTTCAAACAACTTTCGCAACGAAAGTACTTGGCACGAAGGCCTACAACAACTATACAAAAGTACGAACACCAACATTATCCAAAAATAGGTGTTACAAGATCAAGTCACGGATACACTACCCTTTAAGGTTATACATTTACATAATGTAGCCTTCACAAACATACCCCAAAAGAATTACCACCTCGACGTCCTTCCTGGTGATAAGTGACCTATCCCGGATGCACTCCCTTATCTAAAACAGTAAACAAATAAGGGGTGAGATAAAATCTCAGTAAGCTACTAATATGCAACTACATTTCATGCCAACATGATAATCACAAAGGAACAATATCAATAGGCATTCACATTTGCATATAACACAAAAGATATAGTCCACTCATCACATAACACAATATGCGGAAATAAACACTCATAAGTGGATACTGAGCCAAGGTTCTATAAACGGAACACCATCCTTTGAGAAGAGCCCGTTGAGCAGCATGAAAGAGCTGAAGCAGGTTCCGGAACCAAGTAACAACAACAACCAGTAGTGGGGGAAATAACACATAGTCATACCCCCAAGCGTGTAGCTAGAATACTCACCATAGGAGCTAGCTCATCCCAACCTCAATCTCGGGAAGGGGCATCCCACTCAAGGCCACTGAACATGGGGAAACTGGGTTACCAGTGAAGTACATTATACTGGACTTGGCTCGTGCCATTATAATATACATCACTGCCCAAAACAAACACAACAAGACCAGCTGGACTCTATACAAGCACATAGTAATAAATACTCGCTTGAAACAACAACGGGGCAATGATTCCAAAGTAGGGAACCAAGCCAAACATTTTCACAAAAGATGCAACTGGTACTCACATTCATACATTGCAAACATGATCACAAACAGACCAAACCCAACACTCTCAAACAATACTTAGTCAAATATCATGACACGCTTGTTCACAAAGAAACCATTTAAAATACTAGAGTGTTCCACAATGTCCATCTAAGTCAATAAGAATAGTACTCAAAACCTAGACCAATTCTAAACGATTTGTTTTATAAAACACTTACGGAAATATCGACATAATATGAACCTAAAACCCAACTAAATAAACCCACTCATCTCGAAGTACTCAATTAGATCTTTAAAACGATAGTTTACACGCCTAAAACGGAGTCCGGATGAGAAAGTTATGACCTCCGGAAGATTTCACGTAAAATGTACAAGTGCAGAATTGGCCCTTACACGAGTCGTGTACCCATACACGAGTCGTGTAACAGCTGCTACACGAGTCGTGTATCAGTACACGAGTCGTGTAGATTTTCACCCTTTCAGTACTTTTCTCTACACGAGTCGTGTAGCCTTACACGAGTCGTGTAACAGACCTGGAACACGAATTTTTACCCAATTTTTGTTCTATTCCAATATCCATTTCAACCCAAACCTTTCCATTTCAATCCTAATCAACCCTAACACTTCTAACAAGTATACTCAAGCATTATACCCACTTATAAACCCACAAAACAACCTCTACACAACTCAAATCAAAACAAATGATTCAAACATCAATTTATCACAAAAAAAAAATGAATAAAAATTAAATTAACATTTATCTTCACAACAAAGCTTTGAATCATCATCTCATGTATCATATAAAACATATATGACAATTTTTAAGCTAAAGGGGCTTAGTAACTTACCTCAAATGGAAATCAAACTCAACCAAAATAACTTCTATTTAGCTCCAAACGATCCTAGCGACGATCTAAATGTTTTATATAAATCGATTATTAAGAGAGGAAGCATACAAGATGATCAAAAGAAGAGAGAGAGAGATGGAGCTTACCTCAACAACAATGGAGGGAGAGAGAGAAAGGGAAATGAGTGTGAGTGTGTGGTGAGGAAGAGTGTAGGATGAGGAGGGAGGAGGGGGAAAGGTTGACTAGTTAATTTAGGAGTTACACTTAAACCCCTCAATTTCTACTTCACCCAATTAAACCCTTAACAACTTACACCCAAGCCCTCCAATACCCCACACAATAATGATCATCTAACATAAAATCTAACACATAAATAAATCACAAATGATCAAGCAAATCATGTTGAGCATAGATTATGATGAGAGAATAAAATGCACACATAAATAATATTAAATAATTAAGATTATAAATAGGGGGGTTTCGGGTCGTGACACCGAAAGTATAAGACTAGTTCTTCTCTTATACTTTAGATATAAGAGTAATTATTTTCACATTAAATCTCCCTTTTAAAAAAAATTATATACTTAAAATATAAGACTATAATTACTCTTATATTTAAGGTATAAGAGTTATTTAATTTATTTTCTTCTAATTCTCATATTTTCAGTATATAATAGACTTCGTTGGTGTCATTTATGTAAATAAATGCCTTACCAGAAGGGTAATAATTAAAAAATTATAAAATTTTCTGAAATAATGTATTATCGCAATTACAATTTAATTTATTTTTTAGGTCTTTCATATTTTTTTAATAAAAAGCTTTAGATATTTTATATTCTTAAATCGTATTTTTAATATTTTAATATATATATATATATATATATATTAAAAGTTTTGTTTTTTTGTGAATATTCAAGATTTTCATTAATTGGTTGTAAAATCTCAATTTTTGTAATTTAGTTTCGTACAGACTGCTGTTAGTAATAATAAATATTGCAAAATGTGAACAAAGTAATGCATTGGGTTAGTGGTTAAAACATGTTTCTCCCAGAAAAGGTCCTAGGTTTGAATCCTGAACTCAACATTTTTTGTTTTAATTAAAACGGGCGGGCGGGTAGTGGGTTCTGGATCCGGGGCGGGTGGGCGGATCCGTACAGGTCTGGGAATCGGGCCTGGCATTGGGCTTGGATCGCTTGGTGGTTAAGTGGGCAGCAGTGATGGGTTTTTGGGCTTTTATGGAATTTTGATTTGGACATTGGGTGGAGGTGGACTTTTAAATCTCATGTGGACTTTTATGGAAAAAAGATCTGGGAGATGGGGCCTCATGGAATTATGTCGTGTTAAACAGTAAGAAGAAGCATCGAAAGCTGATGTGATGTTCTGGGATATTTAGGGCTTCGTCCGAGAAAAACTTTTGGGGATTTTTCAAACGTTTAGGGTTCGAAAATGGGCAAAAACACGGGTTCTCCCATGCGTTTTCGGTTTTACCAAACGGTTATTACCCGGCGTCTTTTACCCAACGATTATTATCCAGCTGACGCGTCAGCCTCTTCCCCTTTCAGCTCGCGACACGTGTCGCGAAAAAAAAAACCCCTTTTATAACTTTAAAAAGCTATATCTTGAGATTTATTGATAGAGATAATTTAGTTTCCTAGTTTATTTCATATTCTAGTTGTATTTATTTATTCTAGTACTTTCTATTATCTTGCTGATCAAGCAAATCACTTGTATAAATACCTCAGATCATAATTAATAAACCCTAAGAATCACTAAAATAAGGAAAAGATATAGATACATAAAGTAGGAAACTTGTGAACCAAGAAACCCTAAGAAACCCTAGGGTGCGGTGGCTATACTGGAACCGGGTGGGTGCACCGTTGGGTGTAATGAAGCCGATGGTGTGTGGGTGAGTGTATCTTTAACAACATGCGTATCCAAAATGTCCTTAGGTAACTCTCCACCATCCAGATCAAAATCAACGACATCCTCTCTGTATTTATTTGCTAAACATTGATACTAATATATTTCATTCCCTGTTTTTTCAGTTCAGTTTCTTTAGTACTACGAAAAGGAATTACAAGACCGTATTGTCTTCTCCTTAAATTTGTATATTGAAATGAATTCCATTACAACTAGATTCAGAAATCTTCGTTCTAGTTTCTTCCCAATTAATTCGAAAAACAAATTAAAAGAAATAAAATAATCAGAATCGGCGACTTTTCTGGTTCAAGAGCATCTCCCTCAGCTCAGCGGCATCAATCTCTTTTGAAACACCCTCCGGTCTGTAGTAACCAGTAACCGGATCCGGCACCCACGACGTCGTCTTGGTTGCCTCTCCTTTTCCTTTCTTCATCATCATCACTGAGCTCCGAGCTCCTCCGATTCCGAGTGATGCCGCTGCGTATCCACGCCTGCACATATTTCGCATCAATAATCAATGTCATAAATCATTTTCTTTCTCAAAACACCGGAGCCGGAGATTTACAATTAATTGAAAATGTTGCCATGAATTTTACCTGCTAATACCAATGAATACGACGAAAGCAGAAACGAGCTTAGCATTCGAGAGAGAAGGCGCCATTATTTATCGAAATTGGGAAGATAAATTGTCAAAACTGAGTCGCTACTGCAGAAAAATGGGTTAATCGTGTTTTCCGCAGCGGCGATCGGAAACCTCAGGATTTGATTTCTTTCTTCTTTTGACTGCTTTAAGAAAATGGGATGGTTTGTAGGATATTTATATGTGGCAGGGGAGGCGACGCGTGAGAAGGGACGGAGAAAGGGAGAGGAAACTGGGTTTGGACTGATTAAACAAATTGTCAGCTAAGGTTTCTAAATTGGGCCAGCCGTATTAGGCTAGTTACATTACAATGGGGTTGAATTGGTTTAATGGGGGTTTGAAAGGGGTAGTTGAAATTTGGGGTTGAAATAATTCAACCCGGTTGAAGAGAAAATGAGGGGGGGCCGCTTGGACACGCGGCAGCCGTTGGTTGGGCCGAGCTGGCCGCGTGCGGCTCACCGCCAGCCAAGGCTCGTGAGTCGCTACGCTGCCAGTTTTTTTTTTTTTTTTTTTTTTTTTTTTCTGTTTGGTACACTTATCATTCTCCGATTGGTTCTTGATATTTCCGGATTTATTTCCCAACCTAATTATTTGAGCTCAATTATTTTATAGTAAATTAATTTTTATTTTATTTTTTTTCGCCAAAATTCATAATTTTTTCCCTCTATAAATAGATGCAAGTTTCATTTGACTTGGACACAAAAAAAAAACCCTCTTTTCTCAATATAAATTTCTCAATTATCCTTCACTTTTTTTTAAAAAAAAAATCAACATCTTTTTTTTAATTGCAATTACAAAAAAATAATTAAGTGTGAAGTATTTTTTTAATTGCAATTACAAAAAAATAATTAAGTGTGAAGTATTTTTTTAATTATAAATAATAATAACAATTATTATTATTATTTTCATTAATCATAAAAATAAAAAATATAAATAAAATAAAAGTAGTGGGGTATAAGATGATGAGTTGGAAGGTAGTTGAATTTAAAATTAAACCAACCATTGTAGGGTGTAAAAGTGAAAGAGTAGTTGAATTATTAGGTGGAAGAGAGAAGATGTTTTGGAGTGTTAAAGTGGTAGTTGAATGGGTTGAGGTAGTTGAAACCATCGTAGATAGCCTTAGGCTATTAGATTTGAAAAAGTCAATTTGTGTCTTGACACATGTCGTTCTCTCATTCGGCCTCGCCATCTTAAAATTGAATGCTACTAACATTCCTTTTTACTAAAAAAATAATGTAAAATAAAAACTCTCCCGTCTCATTTTAAATTGCACAAAACCGTATTTGCACAAAAATTAAGAAAAAACGGAAAAGCTGATGTTTTGCGAGTGTAGATAGGTTGGTAGGAGAGAGAAAGTGGGGTAGGGAATAGTTAGTGGGTTAGTTGATGTGAGTATGCAAGTGGGTAAAAACTTTTCATTTTTGGATTTTGTAGTTTTTATAGAACAACCAAAATGACAAATTTTGTAATTTGAAATGGGATGGAGGGAGTATATATTTTTTTATTTTTTTTTCATATTGTGACTACATATTTTTATCAAGAATCTATCTACTATTCCATCTGTCCGGGAATAAATTTCATAATTAACAGATATCTTTTTTTTTTTTTTTAGTTATGTTTATTTGGTGGCCACAATTTATTTCTATGGGTAGAGTGACACCTCTTACGACATTGCAATGCTTGTGGATGTTATAATAAGTAGTATGAGAAGACATTGCAAAGCTTGTGGCTATCAGAATGAATAGTGTACAAAGATTACTAAACTTTATACCATATTTTAGTAAGAATATATTTATTTTGAAACAAACGAAAATAAAAATTATGACATTTATCCCGAAATAAAAGGAGTAATAAAATTGTTGTAACGATTATTATAGACTAAATATGCGATAGCTTAGTTTACGCCTCCGTTTCTTCCCACTAATAACAATACACATGAAATTGCGCATGAGCTATGAGGATTAATGTTAAGTGGACAAGAACTTGTGTGTGAGATGGTTTTATACACGTGAGACGGATTTCATTAAAAAAGTAAATAGTTTTCACTTTATGGGTGGAGCCGGGGCGAAGCAAGCAAAATTTATTTTTAATGAGACCCTTTTCACAGGCGGCGCTGTGCTGTTTCCTGGCTTTTCAGAACCTTGTTACATGTCAGCCTCAGTCAAAGGTAAAGTGTCTAATTAGCGTCACTTTCTGTTTCAAAGATGCATGAATGAGAATGACCCAATTATTTGCCTTCAGAATAATTGATTTACTTCCTCCGTCCCAACTGAATTATGATTTTTGGGTTGGGTACGGAAATTAAGGAAAAGTGTTAGTGTAATAGGTGTTGTGAGTATGAAAAGTAAAGTAAGAGAGAGAAAGTGGAGTAGAGAATAATAAGTGGAAAGTTGTTGTGAGTGTGAATGTGGGTCCATTTAAATAAAACATTTCTATTTTTGGGTTGTCCTAATTCGAATGGGACATCAAAAATAAAAATTTGTCCTAATTCAAGTGGGACGGAAGGAGTATTTTGTTGTAAGAAAATAAATGGATTCCACTCCCGAAAATAGCGAAAGGCTTTTGATGATTCCTTGGGTTGTTTTGATGACACTTTCAGAGTGCCAAGAGCCGTACTCATTTTCAAAGACAGATAACAAAAGTTTTCCAAAAAAAAAAAAAAGACAGATAACAAAAGGTGTCACGTGATATTGTTTGTTTTTTTTTAAAAAAAAATATTATTATTAATAATAAATGTTTTAAGTTTTATATTAATAAATATATCTGGACCAATAAGAATCAGACCCGTGCCGGACTCGTGTAGTTGTGATCTAGGCGGTTTGGTTGCGGTTACCTCTTTTCAAAACCTGCACCTCGGCGGTTCTGACCCATGGAACTGTACACGTACCCGTGTGGATCCGTGTCAAACCCGCATCAGACTTTTGATTTTTGTCCATTTATTTAGTTTTCTAACATAACAGGTTAAATATGTAACGTTTGATTGATTTTAACAGAAAATTATTGCTTTTTAAACAGTTTCTGTTGTGTTTTAAACAGAATTTGTTAAAAAAAAAAAAAAATCCCGGGTCGAGCTCAAATGTTGGGCTATGTGACCCGCGTCTAGATAGGGGAGGCTCACTAAAGGGGGCCTGGAGTATGTATAACCACCGCTTCGATTCGGCCCATATTATAAGCTAAGTCTCATGGGCCTAACTTGCCCATTTAAAATTATAATTATTCGGGAATTTGAGCCCAAAATATAATATCATCTCGACAAGCCCGTTTAGCATCCCATTGTTCCCCCAAATTTTGCTGCTTCAAGCTTCTACCTTCGTCGGCGTTGCAGTCACTTTCGGAGAAGATGACGGAGCTGAATACCGCCGCCGGTGACATTCCTCCGAACAACACTATTTACATCAACAATCTCAACGAGAAAATTAAGCTCGAAGGTACTCGCTCCCACCCCCCTCTCTCTCTCTCACTGTCCACGAATTTTAGTCTGTTTTCCTGCCCTAGCCCAACACAGACAGCCACTCACTTTCACTGAAATGTAATTGTGAAATTAAATTTCAGAGTTGAAGAAATCTCTGCACGCGGTGTTCTCGCAATTTGGTACGATATTGGATATATTAGCGTTCAAAACCCTTAAACACAAAGGTCAGGCTTGGGTCATTTTCGACGAGGCTTCGTCTTCAACCCGTGCCCTGAATCAGATGCAGGGCTTCCCCTTTTACGATAAACCCATGGTACGAGCAGACCATTGACTTATTAGTTTTTGTTAGTTCTTGAATTGGATTGCCGGTGTATTTTGGCTGTCTCCTAAAAAAAATTGAATTTGGCTTTAATCTTAACATGTTATGATACTACTGGAATCATTTTCATGGATGACAGAATAGTTTTTTGCAACACTTTAGGAGCGTAGAATGCAAGTAGTATATAAAATTCAATCTCTTGTATATTAGTACCTAGAAATCATTATCAAGGCGGATATAAAGGCCTAAAGGGATGTTGATGATACTTTGAAGCATTGAGTCCAAGATATGGAATTGGAATTTGAGCTCTTTATTGTTTGAATTCTCATCTAATTTTGCTGGAATTCCATTTCTTAGGCGCATAGCATTACATAATTGATGGACTAGATGATGTGTTATTATACTCCCTCCGTCCTAGAAAGATAGTCCACCTTTTTTCATTGTTACTACGAGGGAACTTTGAGCAGTTATAAATGCTACTTATAGTTATGTTAATGTGAATCTAAATTTTGATATTAATAGTATTTATAATGGTGTATCAAGAACAATTTCAAAAATTTCATTAGAATAATTAAAAGTAGCCTTAATTATTACTCAAAGTTCCTTCGTAAAACCCATGGAAATAGGATGACTATCATTCTGGGACAGGGGGAGTATGTTGGATGGTTCTACTTATACCCACCTAGTGCTGCAAAATCTCCTAAAAACATAGTTTAGGCCATCTTCTATCCATGAACACATGAATGCCAATCTTTTATGGGTTAATGATTCTGGCCGTGACATGATCAAGAGGGCTACTTATTTTTCCATCATTTCCGATGGAGCCAAAGACTCACTATTTTTTGGCTTGGCAATATGATGGAATAAAGCAAAATGGGTCACTAAACTGTCTGCGCTTCTTTGTGATGAAGCAGCAGTCAGTCCATGCAATTTTCGACGCAATTTTCATCATGGGTCATCTGGAAACAGCCTCTCTGCGCTTTAATACAGGGGCAAGGCTACGTACATCCGACCCCCCCTTACCCCACCATAGGTGGGAGCCTTTGCGGCACTGGGGTAATGTTGTTGTTGTTGTTGCTGCTGTTAGCGGAACTGAAAGAAAAATCTATGTCTGTCCCAAAATGAATGTTGAATTTTTGTTTAAGGTACATAATGGAAATGATAAATAAATATTCTTGCTATCCACTTTCTAAACTTCTAGTTTTGCAAGTATATATAATGACTTGTGAAATTCTTTTGGTAAAAAAAACATTTATGGACAATTATTTTTTTAGATATAGAGATTCAATTTGGAATTAAAAAAAAAAAAAAAAAAACTTGAAATAGACATTCATTTTGGGACAGAGGGAGTAGTATTTTTCGCCTACGGGGACACCACCACAATTGGTCCCAAGGCACACCGAGCATACATAAGCTTGGTAAATCCAAATCCCACACCAATCGTAGACTCCTAGTACATGAATTACTCAACAATAAAACCAAACCGCAATGTATGCTAAAAACCTATGATGCTCGGACTCGGGTACGAGTGCCAGACACGGATACGGATCCAAGTGTCGGATCCTCCAAAATTTTAAGATTTTACACTAAGTGTAGGGTAAAATCCGCACCCCACACCCATGTCGTGTCGTGTCACACGGGTACGACGAGGTAAATTGGAGAGTCCGAGCATCGCAGCTAAAAACCAATAGACTCTGTCTAAAAGCCTGGCTGTGTTGCAATGGAGTTTGTTTCTCACACTCACAGATTGGCTTCTTAGTGGGAGTTTGACTACCAAGCTCTTATATAATACATCTTCCCCAGTTTTGGGTGTTTCTTGTTCTAACAACTGGGGTCCCTTGTGGAAGAAGAATTGACTTGAGGATTCTCGTTTTCTCACTTTCTCACCTTTTCATGGATGGGTCCATATGATGATTCATGTTAGCCGAATCAAATCATTTTGGGACTAAGGCTTTGTTGTCGTCCACAAAGTGCAGTATTACTTCCTTAATTGAAAGTCCATGACTATGCCTATGCGTGAGTTCTTTGTTGAGCTCTTGAATCTTTGCTTTTGTTTCGAAACTCTTTTGGCAACTTTGTAACTGTTTCACAAGATGTCCTAATCTTGCATTTGCTGGAAGGTTTTGTTCTGCATGTATGTTTTGCTCAGATTCCTTTTTTATATTTTGTATTTTTTTCTATATCTTTGGTTCTTTGCTATTGGTATTTAATTGTTTATAAACTACAGAAAATACAATATGCAAAGACAAAATCTGATGTCATCGCAAAGGCAGATGGTACATTTGTACCACGAGAAAAAAGAAAGAGGCACGATGACAGAGGTAATACATTCTTTGTGCTGATTATTGAGGTAATGACTTTAGATTATCATCCAGCATAACATTTACCGTAATGTTGTCAAGATCTGTGAGGACGTCATTATTGGTATAACCCAAAATTACTAGTTATTATTTGTTTCGCCTAAACAATTTATTTATTTTTTAAAAGATTTTTTGTCACGTGAAATTCGCTACCGTAATATATTGGTCTAGTATGTACATGTTGTCAAGATCTGTGAGTAAGGTATGATAAGTTGGCCTTCCTTCCTTTAGCCTGAATGTTCATCCCAAATGCTAGACTGCAAAAAAGTTTGCCAAAGTGTGTTTTACAATGTCTCTAGTTATGTGCACCACTCTTGTCAATTACAGATTGTGTTGTTCCCGTGTTTGGCGTGATAAAGGTTTCTTATTTACCTTTTGGACGTCCCATAACAAAGGTTACTAACTCAAAATGGAAACTTGATAATTCTTCTTTATGTAATGGGACTCAGTCGCCCACTCAGAACAATAATCCACATACTATTCCCTACCCCGCATTCTCTTTCCTACTTTACTTTTCATACTCACAACACCTACTCAACTATCAATATTATATTTACTTTTCATCAGTTTTGGTAACCATTGTTATGGGACGGAGGGAGTATGTGATTTGATCCTACTGGTATTAAAAAAGAAAATATATGCCACAGCCCAAGGTGTAATTTGAAACCTAGATACATACAAGCCTTCTGTCAGCACTTCTAAAACCTGTCGTTAGCTACCTGTTTATTTCCTGTTGTTCTTGCACCATGATTATGATTCAGAATGCATTCATCATATACTCCCTCCGTTTCAATAAAAAAATCCTTGTTTAAGAATTAAGTGAAATCAATGTCTTTGGAGGTGGTTAAAATAACAAAAATGTCGTGTGTACCTTAAGTGCACTGCATATGTTACATATTGAAGATAAAGATGAAGGGCAACGGAGGTTGTATTACTCAAAGTGAACTCTTTAAAAGAATCATTCTAAAACGGATTAGTGGACTCTTTGCATGTAACGGTGAGATTATTTCGCATTACTACTGATGTCCATGATATTTTGGCCTTCCCCAACTTCAAGTCTGAGTTTATGTTCTCATTTTCAAACAGGTCTAACAATCCACGTTGTCCAACCATCTCAAGCAGTCTTTGCTCTATCAACAGATTAATAATAGCTATAATCATATATCTTCTTAAATAATTTTATTCTACTATGCATTGCTTGAATTTACTCCCGCTTCAGCAGAAAGTCAGTTGAAACCAGAAGTCATGACCTTTAGTTGCTAAACAAATCTTACCTTGCACAATTTATGACCTTTCAAATTCTTAAAAATGCACTGAATTTTAGTATCCTTGTTTATTAAAGTCAGCATATTTCCTCTTTTCTTGCTGCAGGGAAGAAGCGAAAGGAACAACATGATCCTAATCAAGCTGCTATGGGTATGAATCCTGCTTATGCTGGTGCCTATGGGGCAGCACCTCCGGTGAGCATTTTTTTAGATTGTCTGATCTTGGATTCATCTAATTTTGCTATTGAATATTTTGCAGAAGATTTATATATGGCTACTCTGAAGTTAAATTTAATATTTGATTACATTACATCAACTTGTCCACCATTTAACTGGTTTGAGGATCTCACAACTTATATAGGATTATCGAGGGTAACTTCTTGTTTTAATCAAGTAAAGAAGTAATTTAGTTATATGCTAGGACGGTTGAAAAATGATTGCAATGCCAGACGAGTACAGATATTATTGTTGAATTTTAGTCCCACTCTTTTCACCACACTCGTACCAATTACAACATACATATATTGTGAACTACTCATATGATTTTAGGTTAGCCACTTGAACACTGGTTAGGCGTACGTCCAATTGGGCTCTCATATTGAGTTCAAATTCCTTTCCAATAGACTACTAGGATTTAACCCTAACTTGATCAGAAGGCAATGCAACCTTATAATAGTTGGAAAAAAGATTAAAATTTAGATTCATATTCCCTCTGTCCCAAAATGATCTTCACATTTGACTATTCAAACTTTTTTAGGATATGAATACTTGCTTCACAAGCCATGTTGTGTTTATGCACATTTAAGCCTAAATTGTAGAAATTGAAAGAACTTTTTGGGACAATGGAAAATCCCAAATGAGAAGATCATTTTAGGACAGAGGGAGTAAATTAAACAAGTCTGACCCTCATTTTTTTCCTCACCCATGATCATGCAGACAAGTATTTATCTTTATAAAGTGAATATTTACAATGATGCAATCACGTGAACACATTTTATTCATATTGCAAGCTTTTTGCCCCTCGGCATACTCCCTACGCTGTTTGTTACATAAATACAATTTGGAGTGAACTTTCATCTTGCCCCTTCTTGCCATGCATCATGTTTTTAAATAATCAACTGCAGTCAGGCCTAAAACACATAACTATAAGTTTCTTTCACGTCGACACTTGCATTATATTTGGGTATGAATTACATGTTTCTACTCCCTCCGTCCCAATATGACGTTCCCACTTTTTTTGTCGTTAGATTATCATCATTGCTCATAGTTCATTCCTAGTAACGACAAAAAAAGTGGGAACATCATTTTTGGGACGGAGGGAGTATTTTTCTTCACAAGTACTTACCAAATCTCTTTCTCCCTTGTGTGGTGCAGTTATCACAAATACCATACTTCTCTAAACCTTCCATGCCCGAGGCTCCAGCTCCACCAAACAACATATTATTCATCCAAAATCTCCCCCATCAAACTTCTTCAATGATGCTCCAGATGCTCTTCCACCAGCACCCCGGCTTCAAGGAAGTCAGAATGGTGGAGGCAAAACCGGGAATTGCATTCATAGAGTACGAAAATGATGTACAGGCAACCCATGCTATGCAGTCTCTCCAAGGATTCAAGCTAAATCCTGAGAACCCAATGTTGATAACCTATGCGAAGAAGTAGTACTTTCTCATGCTTATTTTGTACCCTTATTGAGGCTTTATTGTGGATTTGGATCCAATCTAGTGCGTTTTATTGCTGATTAGATTGTATTGTGTTGATCATCATAATTATGTTGGGATTTTCCTTAGCATTTTTCTTTTCCGTTTAGCCGAAATTATGGAGCTTTGTATTAACATTTACAGAACATACTGTGACTGGGAATGTACTTATGTAGTTTTATGGACATTTGCTCGGGTAGTTGTTCATCGGTCATCCTCCGTGTATGATGAAGTTGTTCATCGGTCATTCTCTAAGTGGGAAGAACTATCCCTCTGCCGCTAGGCCCGACAATTATACATGTTAACCCGCCCGACCCAACCCACTATTTACCCGACCCAATCCAACCCATTAATATAAACGGGTTAAAACGGGTTACCCGACTTAACCCGTGAAAATTCACGGGTTAAAGCGGGTCAACCCGCTAACCCGTTACAATTTTGAAAAATTTTGCTGTCAACAAAAGCCTTCCCCACTTGTTACCCCCCCCCCCAAAAAAAACTTCCCTACAAAAAACGTCGTTCCTGCTCTTTTCATACCATTCCCGTATTCCATCCAAAAAAAAAAAAAAAAGACCTTCCCTACAAAAACGACTCGTCGAATCCTCACCGACAGTCGTTTTCCGGTGAAAACCTCGAGAATACCACAAAATCATATCTCACCGACGCCGCCGCCGGCATCGTACTCACATTGAGCAACTGATTTGAAACATATTCGTGAGTGCTTTGAATTTGCACTGAAATTCAACATGGAATAGTTCTGGTGGCGTCGACGGCGAGTTGGTAGTGACACAGATTGAGGGTAATGAACTAATGATGCTGTAGGAGAAAGGAAGAATTGTAGAAGACAATGGAGAAACAAGAGAGAGAGCGCTATGGAAGCGTAGAGAGAACTATGGAGGCGTGGGACTTGATACATCCAAGGTCCTGAATTTATTCTGCTTTATAAAATATTTTAAAAGACATATAATAAAATATAAATTCAAAAAAAAAAAATTGGGAAAAAGAGTCCTTGAGCAGCAGTAAAAAAAATAAAAAAGCATCCAAGATTTAACGGCTCAACCCGACCCGTATATGACCCGACCCATTTGACCCACGAATTTAAACGGGTTTGACCCGTCCCAACCCGTCAACCCGACCCAACCCGCTCAATTGCCAGGCCTACCTCTGCCACATGATAAATGTTACACTTTTTAATAGTCCGTCTTGTAATAGATTATGCATTTCTAAGTGGATTTTTACCTTTGTACAAGAATGCACAATGAAACACATTTTTCAAAAATTTTGACAAGTCAAATGCTATACTCCCTCCGTCCCATTACAATGGGCATGTCGCGCCCCAGACCCGTGGTCTTACTTGGCCCCACGCTCGGGACACGATTGGAAGACGTTATAAAACACCTTTAGAAAATTTTTCGAAATATACTTTCGCAAAGTTTAACAAATCCACACTTGAAGTTCAAAGACTTCCACTGACTTTCAAACAAACTTTCACAAACGAAACTATTTAGCCCGAAGGCTTACAAACCTTTATACAAATGTACTCACACCAACATTATCCAAAATATAGGTGTTACAAGACGATGAAGTCAAGAAAACTCTACCCAAAAGGTTATACATTTATGTAATGTAACCTTGACAAAACAAAACCCAACTCTTACCACTTTCAACGTCCTCCCATGCCAAAGTGTCCTATCCCCTGGACTTGCTTTTATCTAAAACAGTAAACAAATAAGGGGTGAGAATGAATCTCAGTAAGCTACTAAAATGCAACTACGTTACATGCTGATATGATAATCATAAAGAAACAATATCAACACATAATCATATAGCATATAGCACATAACATGAGAGGCTCCCTATCGCCAACCGTCCCATACCGGTTGGAAATAACGACCAACTCATCATACAACACATAGTGTAGGAGTAAACACTCCTACGAGAATACCAAGCCAAGGTTTACCGAAGTAACATAACCATCTGGGAATACCATCTGAGAAAACCAGTTGAGAAAACCATCTGAGCAGCATAAATAGCTGAAGCTGGGATCCCGAAAACCAAACCATAACCAATAGAGCCAAAGTAACAACGGGCAGCATCAATAGCTGAAACAGGTTCCGGAACCATATAACATAACAACAACAATAGTGGGAGAAAATGACACAAAGTCATACCCCTAAATGCTCACGCGAGGGAGCGAGTTCATCCCATCCAAGGCCAATCTGGACTGAGGAAATAAGTCCAGTGGAAAAACCTTATAGTGCACTTAACTGATGCCACTACAATGCCTTCCACCTCCACTCGATAACATCCCAAACCTGGGAAATAGGAACAGTGGAAAAGCCTTATAGTGAACTTGGCTAGTGTGCCACTATAATGCTTTCCACCTCCACTCGATAACACACAAAACCAGCTGGACTTTCAACAAAAAGCACAGTAATAAATACTTGCTAAAACAACAACCAGGGCATGATTCCATAGAAGGAAACCACACAAGCTCATCGTAGAGAAGTAAACACGTTTTCACAATAATGTGCACAATCTTGACATTAAGTCACCACACAATCCATCTACACAATCACATTAAGTCAAACCCGATCACAAAGGACCAATTCTATCATTTTGATACCTCATAACAATTATCTAGGCATCCTAGGACATCGCCTAAGACCTAGCCCAATACTTAACGAAAAACAAACAAGTTGTTAAAACTCAGACTGCTCGGCCGCTCTACATACTTGACTCGGCCGAGCGGATCGGTCGAGTCCTTTACTTTGATCGGCCGCTCTCCTAGAACTCAACATTCGACAATAAGGGGATCGGTCGGCCGCTCTCCTAGAACTCAACATTCGACAATAAGGGGATCGGCCGCTCTAATTTACTGACTCGGCCGCTCCACTGTAGAATGGCCAATTCCCAAGAAAAATCTAACAAAGTTCACTTTCATTACCAAGTTGTTACCCAATCCTAAAGCACAACAACATCATTATAACTTCACAACACTACCATACCAACCTCATCTAGCATATACCCATAATAATAAAAGTTATTACTACTCCCTCCGTCCCAAATTTACAAGTATAATAAAAGTTATTACTACTCCCTTCGTCCCAAATTTACAAGTATATATAAAAGTATACCAAAACATCATTTCACCACATATTAAGCATATATAGCATGATTATGACCATTTTAACACTTAAAGGGGGGATTAGTAACTTACCTCCTCGAAGGAAATACCGATTAAGGTTTTTGTTCGGGTAGAAATGATCCCTAGTCGAGCTCTACAACTGTACGAGGTCTGATTGTTAAAGCTGTAACCAAAATCAATTTTATGGAATATTTTTTCATATGAAGAAATCATTGCTCCGCCCGTTCCGTGCGTAGCCCTTTCTCTGATTCTTTCTTATTTCATAGTTACTGTTGTTTGTGATAATGAAATAGAGAATAGGAAAATCAACAATAATAAGGAAAGGGGTAGAGAAGGACGGTTTAGGTGCCACGCACCAAGTCTCCTTACCTCCCTAAGCTGAGTCACCTACTTATCTCACACTCTCAGATATTTTCAAAGAATGCTTTCTATTTAACTTACAACTAATATTAAGAAGCACAATCCAAGTAAACTAATTAGGACCAATAGGATGAGAGTAGTTTTTCAACTCATTTTAAGTCAAAATTATAGGCTAAAAGCTTGAGACATTTAGTATAGGTAAGTCAATATAGTCAGTCATCTAAAATAAATTGATAGGTTGAATTACTGTCAACTAAAACAGTTCATATAGGACGCTTTACTAATCCAAATTTAGCAAATAAATATCGTTTTGAAAGCTCTAAATGTCTATTTTAACCAACATTTTTCGGATTTGACTTTCGAATTTTCTACAAAGAGTTATAGCCGTTTTTGTACAAGGTGTCAAAACTGGCCGAAAATCATAGTTTAAACTCATATTGATACTTTTGTATAAAGCATTTCATTTTTTTAAATATCTTAATTCATCAAATAAATCATTTAAAATATAAAACTAACATAAATTATAAAATATTATTCTGCGTAAAATTCATATGAAATTGGGACGGGTCGTCACAGGGCACAAACTTCCATTTTGGGCCTCCCATTACAATGGGCACATTACTAAAAATGGAAAGAATCTTTACTATTTATCCCACTCATTCTCTCCCCTACTTTACTTTTACACTCACAACATTTACACTTTCTCTCTCCCACTCACTTTTCATACTCACAACATTTTGTAACAGATGAGATCTAATCACAAATGCGAAAATGGGATTTGAAACCAAATTCGATTAACCAAGCAATAATAACAACAATAACAGAGTAATCAACTAGGAATTGAAGTGGAAACTAAGCTAGAACACTAATACTGAGCTATAGCTAAACTATGAAGAAGAACTACCACTAAGCTATAGCTAAGAATAAACTAAGAATATGAAAATAGCCAAATCATCCACACCCTGATTCATGCCTCTTGTGCCCTTTTATAGGGAAGCCCATGTGCAAGTTGTTGGAGATAACCGCCTCACGTGGCCAAGTGGCCATGTGCTCTTAACAAACTCACATGCTTCCAACAACCTCACGAGCCTTCCACGTGGTTACTTGATGAAATTACCACTTAGCCCTTCCGTTTTGACCTTACCACTACTTGACTGCACTACCACTACTTGATCACACTTCTTGACCGCATCTGCTACAACTCGACCACTCCACAGCTTGACCGCACCACTCGACCGCACCATCAACTTCCACCTTGACCGCACCTCCCTTCTTCAACTTGACCGCATCCCTCTGTTACAACTTGACCGCATGCCCTTATTTGACCGCAATACTCCTCATCCGTTACACATTTATACTTTTCTTAATTCCCGTGCGAGAGCCACTCTGTGCCCATTGAAATGGGACGGAGGGAGTATTCATTATGAGTCAGAGAAAATTATTTAGATGTTACTCACTTTGCCCCATATCAAGTGGGGTAATTTAGTTGTCTACTTAATCATCATTTCTTTGAAATATGATTGCATAAGAATAACTAGATTGTTATGATCTCATGATCAAAATTTAATTGAGTTGATTATAAAAGTCAAAAGTGAGATTGTTTTCCAAGCCGGAGGGAGATTAACAATGGGCAATATGAGTGGCACCAACAAGAAGAAAATGACACAGATATCAGGTAATTAGCAGTGGTTCCCCTTACAAATCTTCATATCTATTGAAACAAATTGATGATCTGTTTTCCAAAACCTGTTTACAACGATTTTTTCATTCATACCCTCTCCAGCTCAGTATTGTGCTTTTCTAACTGGTCTTTTAACTCCTTCCGCCACCCTTGGATCAATCTTTCTTGCTTCTTGATGAGATCATTCTTCGCCTTTAGTTCTTCCTCCAACATGACAATATCCTACGAGAACCAAATATTGTTATTTGTTAGTAAATTTATAGATGATTGGGTGTGGTCCGTGTGGAGTAGAGCAATGTGAAAGACCAAACAATTACTATTACTGTCAGATGTGTGTGTGTGATACTCCCTCCGTCCCAAAATGATTTTCCCATTTGTCATTTCTCATTATCCCAAAAAGTTCTTCCCATTTCCACAATTTGGACATAAAAGTGCATAAACAAAACATGGCTAGTGAAACAAGTGTGCATGTTCTTAAAAAGTTTGAATAGTCAAATGAGATCATTTTGGGACGGAAGGAGTAATACCTTTTGCAAGATTTCTTCCTTGGTTGGCTGATCATCGCGCTGCAAACTAATAAAATAGAGTTGAAGTTTTTTGGCAGCCTCCATAAAATCTCTAGCATGCCTCTCCACATCAACTGAAGCAAGCCATGTAATACATTTCACATTTAGCGAAACAGATCAAGAACCTAAAATCAGTAGAGTATTATCACATATTATCTATTAAACCTCTGCAATCTGATTAAACGAGGATGCCCCAATGGAAGCAGCCATACAGAAAAAAAAACAAAGTTCCCTCAAGAAGTCATTCCTACTTAAACCAAATTACATACTAGGAGGAGAGCTTGCTTTGCATTCAATAGTATCTGAAAATCAACCACATATGCCTACTTCACTCAGAGATCAACTCACATTTACTATAATTTAATCCGGAGCACATACTGACATACACCTACAAAACATACATGACTCATCATAGTTACAGAGCTGAACGAACCGAATCAGCCGGTCAAGCCTGACGCAGGGCTTGCTATCATATAATACCAATTCTTCAATTTCGCCAGGATGATCAGCTGCGGAGCAGTAGTTTTTTGATAAATTGTTTGTCAAACACTCAAACTGGTGGTTCAACCTGACCACCATTAATACCTAAAAAAATATAAACAAATACTCCCTCCGTTCCAAGTAAATGTTGCAACTTACTTGGAACAGAGGGAGTATATAAAATTATCCAAACTGCTAAGCACCATACGGATTGAACCTGGTTTCTACGAAACAAAGACTACATGTCTTCCGAACTGAAATGTATAGATATACCCAAACAGGCAAGTATATTTATAATCATTATGTGCACATAGTATCTTCATAATAGTTGTTCAAGCTGGTCCACTGGTTAAAATAGAAAACCAGGATCTTTTCCAGCTTGATGAGAACACAATATCACCCATATTCTCACAAGTATCCCTTAGAAAATAAAGAACTTGATCAAGATTTCGTAACAGCTTCACCAAATACATCTCCCAAGGAAGGCAACCAAATGTAATCAATCCCCGCACCAACAAAAAACAAAATCAACCTCTCACGAAAGATCACTCTTTATGCTAACATACCAATTTCCCTATGCCCGGCTTCCGAAATTCAGCTTCCTTTTCAGGTTCTAAGTTAAAAGTTAAGCTTCCAAGTCCAACAACATCCCTAATTTAACTATTTTTCCTTCATACTTGACCTCTTAGCAATTGTGTTATAAGGGTTACGCCCCGAGCAAAATCAACAACTTAGTTATGTTTGACACATTGAATTCCATAAAGCTGACTCCCAAAACAAACAAGATTCACCAGACAATCAATTGAAGTAGACATTAAAACAGTGAATTCTGAAAATGCATCACGATTTGTTTACCCTATTAAACGAACTGAAAATTTGAAAATTGTGGAAATGGATAGAGAGAAAAAAGAAAGGAAGAAAGAAGCTGACTCTGATGGGAAGGGTGGGGAGATCGGTCGATTGCTTGAAGCTCTCTAGCGGGGAGGCAAGGGAGTAAAGCGGCCTCCAACGCCATAACACAGGCAATCATATCCTCCGTCTTGGTCGTACTCGTCGGCGGCGTAGCTGGTGGTGGTGGAGAATGCAGTTGGGGATCAACCAGTTGTCGCTCCGCCATGTCAATTATCAGCAAAATTATCAAATTGTTGCAACAAATTTCAATCTCAATCGAAAGTCCAGGCAGTGTGACCTAATCACCGGTAGCGCTTCTATTCACACCCCTCAAAATTCTAACTACACTCACCATACTCCCTCCGATATAACAAAGGGCGAATTACATTTTAGGCCCCAAAGTTTTGGGGGTTCCTATGATGGGCTTTAAAGTATCCCCGTTAGCATTTTGGGCCCTAAAGTTGTCATTCTGTTAGCATTTTAGGTCTTTTAACCAGTTTTGTTAGAAAAAATCGTTAAATAGGCACGTGCCACGCACATGCCACCTAAAGGAGGATAGTTTGAAATTGATTTAACTTATAGGGGGTTTACTGAAATTTCTGAAACTTAATACATATTCTTGAATTTAAAGGGTTCAAAAAATCAAATTACTTTTGGAAAAAAATGAATTATGTTTAAATAAAGAAAATTAATAAATCAAAAAATTATTATGCAATTTTTTTAACATTAAAAAATTAAAATGTTTTTTTTAATGAAGGAGATATCTAAAAATGAATAAAAAAGTATATTTACCTTAATAATTATTATATTAATACTTTTGAAAAATAAAATATTATATTAACAATAAATCAAATATAGAGAAAAACAACACTTGGAGAAAAATAAAGAAACAAAAAGAAGAAGGAAAAAAAGGAAAAAGCAAACAAATAAAACCCATCACTTTCTGCGTTTCTGCTTGCATTTCCCAGCCGAACTACCCCTCCGACGCAAAATTGCCGTTGCACAAGACATTCAGGATTAAGAAGAAGCTTGCGAAGAAGATGGGGCAGAACAGGCCTATTCCTCACTGGATTCGCATGAGGACCGACAACACCATGAGGTACAACGCAAAGCACAGGCTTTGGCGGCGTACTAAGCTTAGATTCTAAAAAGCTTTCGAACCAGATTTAGATCTAATTCTTCCCTCCTCCACTACCCCCAATCTCTTCTCAATCTCTCTCTCTCTCTCTCTCTCAAGATTTCGATCCAGATTTAGATCTAGAACCGAAATCTTCTCTTAAGTACCCAAGGCAGAATGAGTGTGGTCAGATTTTGGGCTCTTTGACCGGAAAGTCGAAATCAAAAGTGGTCGGAATTAATGGGATTCCGACGGAAGTATTGGGAAACATCCGGAATTCAATTCTCTCTTGCTCTGAAGTACTAGAGAAACAAAATCTGGGTTTGGATTTTAACTGACTTTTGCAATTTTGATCTTTCATTTTGAATTTTAATGGCGTTTGGTTTTAGTTTAGGGTTAATTTATTCTTTGGATTTAGAAAAAAATGAAATGAAAAGAATGAACTTGGTGTTGCTCATGGCGGTGGCGGCACGGTGGTGGCGGTGGCGGCACGGTGATGGTTTCAGGTGGTGGGTGGTTGTGGAAAGCCTGAAGATAAAGGGATACTAACATTTATTTAACCCCCTAATCTATAGTTTTTAACCTTTTAAGTTTCAGAAAATTCAATAAAGCCCTTAATAGCTAGTATCAATTACACATTCATCCATTTCGTCGATCACGTGCCTATTTAACTGGTTTTTGTAACAAAATTGGTTAAAAACCCTAACTCGACAAAAAATAACAACTTTGGGGACCAAAATGCTAACGGAGATACTTTAGAGCCCATCATATGAACACCCCCAAAACTTTGGGGCCTAAAATGTAATTCGCCCTATAACAAACGACCCATTTCGATGTTCAAAAATAGGTGATGTATTAATTAATGTCGAAAAAATACGACGTACTTCTGAGTTACCCATCAAATATTGCACCAGGTTTCTTATTCCACTAACGGTGTGAAAATATTTAACGACAAACTGTCCCATTAAATAAAGTGCCATTCGTTTAACCTCATCAAGGGTACAATTGTAAACATACGTTAAAGAAAACTAACTTTCATTGTTTCAAAAAATAAAAAAAATAAAAAATAAAAAAAAATCATTACCTCCATCATCACTCTCAAACCTGAAAACTACCCCACCACCCCTACTCCCAAACCCACCACTGCGCCACCCACCACCACCCCCTTCACCCCTACCGCCACCAACCCGCACAAACACTTCTTCATGAAATCGAATTCAAATCAACACAAATTGTCCAGTCAGCATATAAATTTCGACAACCAAGTTCATCATAAACAACAATTAAATTCCTCACAAACCCAAATAAAAATATATGAAACAAATTGAATCAATAATGAGGTAAAAGCTTGAATCGCAAATCAATATGTGCATAAACCCAGAAAGATTAAAAGCGTTGTTAGACTCATCGAATTCCCACTCGCCAGTGCAGAAAGGGTAGTAGTTGGAAAAAGGGTGAGAGAGATGGAAATTCCTTGGCAGTTGTCGTCGGTGGACGCTAGATGAAGGTGTTGGCAATTTTGGGCCGAATACGAAGAGGATAAAGCGAGGTGAATTAGTGAGGGAGGTGAAAAAAGAAAGGTTGATGATCGAGTGTGGATATGAGTGGTTTCGGGGAAGATAATGGATTATATACACGTCAGAGGAAGAGGAGGAAGTCGCTGATGGTGGTTGAGGGATATGATGAGGAGAAGGAGGATGGATGTGAGGAAGAAGATTATTTGTTTACCGTGGGATATGAAAGATGGGAGATAAAAGGAATAAATGCCAGTTAAATATTTAACAAAGGTTAATCCCGTGTCGTTAACTATTTTTAACGCCGTCAGTTTTTACTTTTGAAAATTACTTTATATGAAAACAGAGAAAAACATGTTGTATTTTTGACACTAATGTCCACATTGCTTTATTTAATATGAAAGCGTTACATTACCTTTAAGAATCATTTTCCCCTTAAATTATGGATCTCATTTTTTTTTAAAAGCAAATTATGGATCTCATTTTAAAATCATCACACTCATAGCTTATTTCCCTTAATTTCACTGTCGGAGCAAAATAATGTTATTTGTTATCTAAGTGTAAATTAATTTTATTTATTTTTTGTCCGAAATGAATGTGTATTTTTTGAATAATTTCGTTCTTAAATACGTATATTTTTTCCATATTTTATTTTAATGCAAGTTATTATCTAGAGAGTGTGAATCATAGTTATAAATACCGTCCCGGACAACGCACCGGTTTTGCCATTGGAACGGGCCATACCGGTACTGGAACGGACACATCTCTTTGCCAAATACCGTTTTCACCCCTTGATGTTAATTTTATCACTCTACTACCCCTTGCTTAATTCCAACTATATGCTCTCCCGTACAAGAAAAGGCGCCAAAATCGATCCCGCTGCCCACACAGTGCCCTTTTAAACCCTCAAACTCACTATCCCTACCATTTCTTCACCGGCTTCTGAAAACATGGCTACCCAGCTCAAAGTTGACGACCTCCGAGCTGAGCTCTCCAAACGCGGACTCAGCACCGCCGGAATCAAGGCCACTCTGGTATATATCTCTCTCACACAAACTATATTAGGTCAAGTATTGACTAGAAAATTGGGTCAAACTGGTCGAATTGGCTTTGAAAAGTTGCATTGATTATTGATGATTTTGATCTTGATATTAACATACTACAATATTGTTGCAGGTAAAGAGGCTGAATTCTGCTATGCGGAAAGAGAGCAGCTCCCAATTAACGGATTCAGACTGTGGTGCCGGTGACAGGAAGAGACATGAATGTGAAGATGGGTATTCAGTTGGTGGTGAGAAGATTAGGGCTATTGAAAAGTTTAGGAGTTTGAATATTAAGCAATTGCGGGAAGAAGCTACTCTTAGGGGGATTTCAACTAGCGGGTCCAAGAAAGAACTTCTCGATAGGCTTTGTGAGGATTCCAAAGCAGTATCGGAGGCTATTGTTGAAGGTAAACAACAATTTAATGATAGGCCTTTTTTCGCAAAATAGGAGTCCTTCGAATTTTGAAGTTTTTAGTAATGTGTACTTTGCCTTCATATTTTCCATTCAAATTGTGGTTACACATTGTTTAGTATGACATGAATGAACAACTTTCTAAACTTAAATATGGCTACGGTGATCGATCTTTGAGACAACCCATATGAATGTTATTTTTGTATGTGCTGACACACATAACTACTTGAACTCTTTATTATTATTATTTTTAACTTGCCCAAGATAAACTGTTCATTGAGCCTACAAGACCCTACCAAAGGGCATTTGCGTTAGCAGTATTCAAGTTACCTGTAAGATGCTTCTTGATAGTAGAGGACTAGAAGTACAGGGTTCAACCCCTCCCAGTTTAAAAAAGAGAGCCTACAAGACCCTAAATCATTATTCAAAGACGATAACTAGCACTCTGTTAAGGACAAAGCTAGTTTATTCTAAATGTTCGTTAAAGGAGTTTTGATTCATTTCCATGCTATTTGCACTATCACGCAATCCAGTGGCAGAGCCACACTATAACAAATAAGGGCAGTTGCCCTCTTTAACTTTTACATTTAGGGAATTCACGTTGTAGTTACAAGTAATATGTTTTACCTCTAAAATTGTTAATTTTATCATTTTGCCACCCCTTTTTTGTTAGAAAAAAAAATCATTATGTTTTATCCCTTCTCATTTAGTTGGAATCCTAACTCCACCAGTGTTGCAATCAAATTTGTACTATAACATCATGGAATGGAATGGTATCGTGTGTGCCAAATGAGTAATAAATAGATCTGCATGTAGCTTTGAGAATATACTTTGTCTTAGGGTGAAAAAGATTAATGCTTAGGATGCTACAATGACGAATGCATTAGAAACTTACCATGCCAATATGCTTTAGTATCTTCGTCATCATGTGGATTGTCGTTGGGAAATTCACTTTGAAAATTAACAAGACGATGTTATACTTTTCATAATTAAGCCCTTAATTTAAGTCTTCCCAGCTTACTAATTGCAGGGCCCTTGCTAAGGCATGTTTGATATTTTATTTTTTGACCTCAGCCAAAGAAGAAGACGACATGAAGGAAAGCAAGGAGACACTATTGCGGAGTTTGACTGTTAGGCAATTGCGGGACAAAGCTACCCTTAGGGGGATTTCCACTAGGGGGTCCAAGAAAGAACTTCTTGACAGGCTTTGTGAGGATTCGAAAGCGGTTTTAGAGGACATTATTGAAGGTAAGCAACCATTTCAATGACGGTCCTTTTGTGACCTAATAATAGTCATTTGAAAATTGATTTTGTTAGTTATGTACTTTGACATTCGTATGGTTCATTCATTTCTGGGGCAGAATTACACATTATCTGGTATGACAAGAAGGAACAACTTTTTAGACCTATCTTTTAATCCGGCTCATTTTTTTCTGGGACATACTAAATAGAAATGTTATTTATATGTGGTGAAGTACATGACTTTTATTATATCATGTTTCTTCATTTCGGCTTGCCTAGCGATAAACTGTTGTATTTAACTTGCTAGGCGTTCATCCAGAAACATGAACTAGTGCTCGTTTAAGGAGGGAGGTAGTGTACACTAAATTGATTGATCAATGAAGTTATCAGAAGCTACTTTGCTTTGGTTGGAAGGATATATGCTTAGGACACCTCAATGATGAATGCAATTTGAATTTACTTTGGCAAGTTGCTAGGTGAATTAATTGATCTCGAGGGAAAATCATTTTGGAAATTAACAAGCTGATTACTTTATTTATGCCTTCCCAGGTTACCATTCGCTAGACACTTGCTATGATATGTTTGACAACTTTTTTGTGATGTATGGTGACTGCAGCCAAAAAAGAAGATGCCACAAAAGAAAGCAAGAAAGAGAAGTTGGTCACTGCTACCAAGAAGGGATCTGCGGTGTTGGATCAATGGCTTCCTGATCATATTAAGTCTCAGTACCATGTTCTGCAACGGGTAATTTAGCATAGCTTAATTTATTTCTGTTACGAATGCCTACCAAGAGAAAGGAAACCGAATAGGAAAGCTACAGAGTTACATATGTTGTTCAGATATTTACTTTTCAAATCTTATAAATAATTCTCTATCTGTTTCTAATGTTCTCCTTTTCTGTTCTTCTATGCAGAATGCCGAAATTTATGATGCAATGTTGAATCAGACAAATCTTACATTTAACAATAACAAGTTTTATGTCTTGCAAGTTTTAGGTTAGTTCCAATTCCACCGTTCATCTGTTTCAGTTCCACTTGATTGGAAGATGTCAGTGGCAACTTTTAAGAATTCAAAGAAAAAGAATGGATGAGAAACATCACATAACTTGCTCTGCTCCATTAGTTTGTTTTCTCTCGTTGAAGTTTTAACTTTTGCGTTAACATTCTATTTGCAGAGTCTGATGATGGTGGTAGATATATGGTTTATAATAGATGGGGTAGGGTTGGTGTGAAAGGTCAAGATAAATTACATGGCCCCTACACCTCGTCAGAGTCTGCTATCCAAGAGTTCGAACTGAAGTTCTATGCCAAGACCAACAATCACTGGTCTGAACGTGCAGAGTTTGTTTGTTACCCCAAGTGCTATGCATGGCTGGAAATGGACTACAATGAAAAAGGAAAGGAAACAGCTGTAAGTTGGTTTAATGCTGAAGTCTGTTGATATTTTCATACTTGAAATACTTGTGTGCTGCAAATCTTACTTTGAACTTGATGGAAGCTATCCACTCCATCATGTTTTGGGCTGCTCCGAACTCTGAAAAATATAAACAAATCGAATATATGTAGGTGACATGATACAAATGCTAATTTTACATTCAAGTTATTGTCCTGTAAAGAATAATTGGGTTTATTGTTCCAGGAGGAGGCATATGTGTGTTGTAAACAGCTTGCTGTTTCTAAGTTTAGATGTTGTTGAAACAAAATCTTGAACAAGACGTAAGTCTGCAACTATTTATTTGGTCTGATAACTGACAACCATTGTCAGGTTGCCGAGTCCAGGAATAAAGTGGAAATCACTCCCCGAGAAACAAAACTGGAGGCCCGTATTGCAAAGTTCATATCTCTTATCTGCAATGTCAGCATGATGAAGCAGCAAATGATGGAGATAGGTTTGTTTTTCCATTCTATTAGCTATCAAATTGCAGTTTGTCAACATATCTTGCGAATACCATTCTTTACCCTGTATATATCCTTCTCCATTGAAATTTGATTCTATGGTTGCTGGCTTAAGGGTTCTGCGTTAATGTGCATTTTATTTGAAATTGTAGGGTATAATGCTGAAAAACTGCCGCTTGGTAAGCTTAGCAGATCAACAATATTGAAGGTTAGTTTCTGTATCGACCTTGTGGTACAGATATACCTAGATTGTCAGTTCCTTGTTATGTCATAAGCATGTCATTGGCTGTTTTTCTGCGTTCTATTGGCATCGCATTCTTGGTAGACTAAGTGTTCAAATGAAAATTGCAGAGAAAACAGATTTCTGTCTGTCTGTCTGTCTCTCTCTCTCTCTCTCTCTCTCTCTCTATCTGGAATGTCATGTTGGGTTGTGGAGACAAAACCTAGAAGGAAAAGGAAATTAAATTTGAGTCATATAAGAATTCATGGAATTTCTTATTTGACTAGGTTGGAATTTAATTTTCCTTGGGATTCCTTGTTTAAGTGGATTTAGGAATTTAATTATTCCGGGTTTCCTACTTAGTTTAGGTTTTGGGCATATTGCCTATATAAACCAAGTGATGGCCATAAACATTGTACACTAGAAAAATAGCCAGAGAGAATTTGTGAGTCACAAAGAGAGCCAAGTGAGTGCTAGCCCTTGGGGGTGCCCTTGGGGGCATTCAATGGATGAGTAGAAGCATGTCTAGGGCTTTAGTTGTGATATGAGTGTTTACATGAAGAAGTTATCTCCTTGCTATATAGAGCAGTAGGCTTTATTGTAAACAGACACAGATTGTGATATTAGTGAAATATCCTGGCTTGGAAGTGCCCCCAGATGTAGTCATTGTTGTTGACGAACTGGGTTAACAAATATTATGTTCTTTTCTTGTTGATTACTTTCATATTATTCGTATGCATGGTTGTTGTGTCTCACCATTATCAGAATTGTATGGGCATGAACTTTACGGATATAACACAATTCCCCAACAACTGATATCAGAGATTCCAGTTAGGAAGATCAGGGATGTCCGAATTGGAAGGAAGACTGTTGCAGAAATCGGAATAAAAAACTGCGAAGGATTTAGATGGTTCAATTTGCTTGATCCAAACAGGAATATGATTGCAAAGATCCGGATAGAATCAGGTTGCAAAGATTCAGATTTGCCAAGATTCATTCAAGAAGTAGGGCATGGATCCAAGATCAGGGTTGCAGAATCTGGTTGTTGCTAGGGTTTGCAGGGATCTAGACGGATCATGTTATTAAGGATTTGTGGGTGCAGTGATAATGGGAGGAGATTGATCAACATAGAAATTCGTTGGTGCGAATTCGGGCAACAGATTTGGGTTATGAAAGTTGCAAGAGAGAAAGATTCAAGTTTTCCAGACTTTGATGGATGATTGATTGCATAGGTGTGCAGATCATGTGTAGGCACAGGCAATAGGCATGCGGGGTACGTGCAGCAGATGTGCATAGTTCGTGTAGAATTCGTGCATTGCACAGAATTTGAGCAAAGGGCGTGCAAAAAGGGTACAGAATATGTGAAGCAAGCGTATGGGGTATGCAGAAGTTGCTTGATGTGCAAGAGCATTCAAAGGTGGAAGAGAAACTTGATTGGACATTGAGCAGCTACGAGGAAGGTTGTGTGGTCGCCTTCGGCTGTGAGATGTGGAGAATTGTCGTGGTAGCTAACTTGGTAGCTCGTGAGGCAGATGATGTTGTACACCACATACAACATGTTTCGCATGGTTTGTTACCTGGAATGCGAGGATGGCGGGGGCTGAGATCGCCATGGTGGGAGAAATTTCGCCAGGAACGGTATGTTGGTAGAAAGTTGGTTGTGAAGGCTAGCGCTAGCGAGAGACAACTTGGCCAACATGAGCGTTATCCAGAACTGGTTGCAGATAGGTTGCCTTGGTACACAGAAGGACCAAGACAGGCACATGATCGCATAGGGGTTCGTGGATAGAAACAAGGAACAGACGAGCGGAGATGATTGCATGGAGGATCACTTTAGGAAGTGAAGACTCAGGGCAAGAGAAGTTTCCGGCAGTTATGTTGAAGACCTACGCTTCGCTTCAACTCGTTTGTGTGGGCTTTGGTGAGCCTAGTGATGAGACTTTTGGCAAAAGTCGAATGTAGTGGTGACAGTGTTTGAAGAGTCATTCTCGGGTGGGAGTTTTGACGGAGATGGTAGTCACGTGATTTGGTTTAGTCTCCAGGTGGGAGATTGTTGGGTTATGGAGACAAAACCTAGAAGGAAAAGGAAATTAAATTTGAGTCATATAAGAATTCATGGAATTTCTTATTTGACTAGGTTAGAATTTAATTTTCCTTGGGATTCCTTGTTTAAGTGGATTTAGGAATTTAATTATTCCGGGTTTCCTACTTAGTTTAGGTTTTGGACATGTTGCCTATATAAACCAAGTGATGGCCATAAACATTGTACATTAGAAAAATAGCCAGAGAGAATTTGTGAGTCACAAAGAGAGCCAAGTGAGTGCTAGCCCTTGGGGGCATTCCATGGATGAGTAGAAGCATGTCTAGGGCTTTAGTTGTGATATGAGTGTTTACATGAAGAAGTTATCTCCTTGCTATATAGAGCAGTAGGCTTTATTGTAAACAGACACATATTGTGATATTAGTGAAATATCCTGGCTTGGAAGTGCCCCCGGATGTAGTCATTGTTGTTGACGAACTGGGTTAACAAATATTATGTTCTTTTCTTGTTGATTACTTTCATATTATTCGTATGCATGGTTGTTGTGTCTCACCATTATCAGAATTGTATGGGCATGAACTGCACGGATATACCACAATTCCCCAACATGTCAGAGGTTAGTTAGGATTGGATAAAATGGGAAAGCATCGGTAAGGGAAGGGGCTCAGTACATTTGCATTGACACCACTTTTGGATGCTTCTGATCTACGTAACCTGCAATCCACTATGACCATGACATCGGGTTGAAAGTCCACCCTTGATTAAAATCTGTTACACTTGAAATTCATTGCAGGATGGGGGAAATAATTTATTTTAAATTCAAGACTCAAGCAGTTCTATGAACAGGTATTCTTTTAGGTGTCCTTTTGGCTTATTGGTTGCTAACTAGTGTAATAAGTAGCTTAGTGCCTGAACTCGCTGAACAAGGATGGCGAAACTATTCTTTCAAGCTTGAATTGTTGGCTCTTGCAGTGGCGAAGCCACTTGAGGCTTATGGGGGTCATTCCCCCTTAAATTTTGGAATTATGTCATTTTCACCCCTTTAAATTTTGGAAAATAGCATTTTTACCTTTGAAAATAGTGTTTTTTTCATGCAATCTTAAATTTATGAAGAAGTACCACTATATTACGACTTCGACCCCCTTCGAATAAATTTCTGGCTTCGCCACTGGGACCTAGTGCATATTTTTGAGCGTTTTTGCAGATTGGTCAGTGGTATTCGATAGGGCAAGTTTCAATTTTTATGGCTCTGCAATAGAAAGATTCATCAGAAGTGATGCTATTAATGGCAACAACTGGTGAGGTAGAGGACCCTGTTAGTATACAATGATCTAATGAGCATTAGTTTAATGCTTGGTGGGAGGTAGGGAGTGAGGGGAGGAACTGTTGGGTAATCTATCAAGAGTCACGGCCCAAAGCAATGGAGATTATAACAAAAAACAAGAGCGAAAAATAAAATCAAGAAGAACACAAGAATTATTTACCCGGTTCGTCACAACAATGACTACATCCGGGGGCGCTACCAAGCCAAAATATTTCACTAATATTTTCTCTGATGTTACAATTGTGTTTATGATTGTCCTTTTATTTATATAGGGATACTGAGTCCAAAACCTAGTCTAAAACTGATTGGTGGAGGTGTCTAATTAATTCTGGAATCTAATTACAATTAGGAAACTAGTTTCCAAAAGCAATAAGGATTTTAATTCCTTTTCTCCTTCTCCATTCCGGTTTCCAGTTCACACACGTTTTTCCCGTCAACGTGGGCGGTCGCCCACTTTTCTCCTGTGCGGTCGCCTGGTCTTCTCCTTTCCGGGCTTCGGCTTCACTGCTCAAGTGGGCGGTCGCCCTCTTTCTTCTTGGGCGGTCTCCCGCTCCTTCTGCCTTGCCGGATCTGCTTGGTTTTGACTCCATAATCCCAACAGGAACATCTTGCTATGCCAACCAATAGCTGACTTCTTTCCATTTACTTATTTTCACAACACATTCACATAGGTACAATAAAGCGGTAGTTAGCTATTTCAATAGATTTACTAATTATAGTACTATACTACTCCGTATTTGTTATGTATTACTCCCTCTGCCCATAATTGTGTCGCACTTTCCATTTTGGTATGTCCCAAAATAAATGTTGCATTTCTAAATTTGAAGTAGTCTAAGTGCAATTTTACCATTGTAAGCAAAGCAATGACAAGTCAAATACATTTATTATGCGACGGAGGGAGTACATTCATTCCACCAAGCTCTCAGCCTAAGCATTTATTCATTGCATTTGGATAAGGACTATGCTTTAATATAGGGTGTCTTCTTGATATCCTCTAGGTTCTTCAAAGGAAGTATGCTTTTAAATTGCTCTGGATCTTTCAGGTATTCCAGGTTTACGATGATATAGGTGAGCCTAGACGTGAAAGTACTTACAAAAGAGCATATTATTACCCGAATCATGAGGATTCCACTGCTATATTGTCACATGGGGTTCTTTCTTCTTTTGGTTGGTTGAGTTGGGGGGGGGGGTAGAGGATGGTTTTCAGTTGTGCAGGATTCCCTCATGTTTTACTAAAATACGGAGTATCTGTGACTACATAAACTTTGTTTATCTGGTTTTTAAGTTAACCCTTTTTGCAGTCTGCTTTGCATGATGAAGCACTTAACTTAAGATTTATGGATGGAATGTGCCCTTATGGGCTTTTGTTTATAGCTCCCATCTGATCATCTTGCAGTACGGAAAGGATATTACTCTTTCTTCTCAACTGTTAAATACTTAAATTGACAAATTCTTTCTTAATATATCTGAATAGGGTTATGAGGTTTTGAAGAGGGTTGCTGATGTGATTGGCCAATCAAATAGAAAAAAACTTGCTGACTTAAGTGGGTGAGGACATGCTCATTTAAGTATCTTCTTTTTGCACCCGACTTTATAACACTTTTAACTATTTCTATGATACATATTTTATAGAAGTAACGTAACTAAAATTTTGTTCTACTTGCTGATAAATTGTGTATAATTTGAACTGATAGATGTCATATCTCAAATGGCTGTTGATTGCAGGGAATTTTACACTATTATTCCTCACGATTTTGGTTTCCGTAAAATGAGTGAGTCTCTTCCTATGAACTCTTTTTTTACATGATCTTTTAGACATTCATTGCTGACCATATTGGTCAGAGTTATCAGACAGTGGCAAATTGTTTGAAACACACTGTTCTTTGCAGTGGCGGAGCCAGAAAATATTTTAATCGGGGGCAAGATCAATTATAATATGAAATTTTATAATTCATACCTAAATTTAGTTCAAAGGGGTGCAAAAATTCAATATAGTGTTATTTTTTCTTAGCCAAAAGAGAGGGGGGGGGGGGAATGACAATTTTGAAGGTAAAAAAACAATACTTTAAAATTAACATATTTTTAAAAACAAAGGGTGGCAATTGCCCCCTTATTCAGTTCCTTGGCTCTGCATGTGTCTTTATGCCCCATTTGTAAGTGCATCTGTGGTTTCTTTGGGGATCTGTACTTGACATTAGATAATGTGACAGGTGAATTTGTAATCGATACCCCTCAAAAACTAAAGCACAAACTCGAAATGGTAATTTTCATCTCTCTCTATCCGGGGTGTGTCTGTTTAATAACACCTGAGAAGCTCATGAGGTGCTATTGATAAATGCACTGTCTTTTTATTACGATCATGATTAGCTGTTCTATACTTGAAGGTTGAAGCCCTTGGAGAGATTGAACTTGCAACGAAGTTGTTGGAGGATGATGTTGGGATGCAGGTATCGCTTTTTTGCTTTCTCCCAGGAAGCTGATTTACTGTATTTATCAAATATTGACAGCCCATTTCTGTGTTTTATTACCAAGGTCAATATTAATAATTGTAGACTTATATGATATGCTTCCTTTAACCTTGCTTTTACCTGTATTTAGTTATATCTCAAAATTGACTAGTTTCCTGCCAACCTCCTCTTTGTTTTTTATTTTCAAAACGTAAATGAAGCTTCAACAGTGGAGAACCTTTTTGCCATGCAAAAAACTTTTCCAAAAGACCATGTTTGTTGGATTCTTTACTTGAGCCTTCTTTAGCTGATAATGTGACATTTTCTACAAGTTGTTTAAGTTTTTCATAAAATGTTTGTGTTTGCTGACAGATACATGCTTAAGGTCCCCTTTCTCTTTTCACACAATTTTACTTTTTACCTTTTGCCTTTCCGCAGGAAGATCCGTTGCTTGCTCATTATCAACGCCTTCATTGTGATTTAACTCCAGTAGATGCAGATTCAGAGGAATTTTACATGGTATACTCTTTTTGCTTTATATTCCATTTATACCTATTGATTTTTGCAATCAGAAACTATGATTGGGCCCCCTTCATGTCGTGAATACCCCCCAAACCATAAATCTGTGATGTTCCGCATTTTTGTGTATATGCGGTTCTGCATGTTTGTGTTGTTGCATAATCTTCTATTGTTTTCGTTATACTTACATATCAGTTTTTTTTTTTTTTTTTTTTTTTTTTTTGTTTCTCTCTATATTCAGATTGCGAAGTACATGAAGAACACTCATGCAAAGACACACTCAAATTACACTGTTGATATTGTTCAAATATTCAGGACATCGAAGGAAGGTGAAGTCAAACGTTTTGAGAAGGTAAGGCACAGACGGAAAATACTCCCTCTGTCCCAGAATGATAGTCCCCCTATTTCATGGGTTTTACGAAGGAACTTTGAGTAATAATTAAGGCTACTTTTAATTATTTGAATGAAATTTTTGAAATTGTTCTTGATACACCATTATTAATACTATTAATATCAATTTTTAGATTCACATTAACATAATTATAAGTAGCATTTATAACTGCTCAAAGTTCCCTCATAGTAACAACGAAAAAAGGTGGACTATCTTTCTGGGACGGAGGGAGTATTTTTTTCCTTCCACATTACTGCCAAATTCTATGTGTAAGTTATATCCATTCGCTCTAAAAACGGATTATCCGCAACTTAAGTCTTGCTATGAGTTCTCTGTTGTTGTTATGAGCAGTTCTCCAACACAAAAAATAGGATGCTTTTGTGGCATGGTTCGAGGCTTACAAATTGGACTGGAATCCTATCCCAAGGTTACATTATTATTATTGTTCTTTCTTTTAATATTTACTTATTGTAATGCCGTATGCAAGTTATTTGACTCTGTGTTGTTTCACAACAAACAACCAGGTTTACGGATCGCTCCTCCAGAAGCACCTGTAACAGGTTACATGTTTGGAAAGGGTGTATATTTTGCTGACATGTTTTCTAAAAGTGCTAATTATTGCTGCTCGAGTCATGCGTCTTCGGATGGTGTGCTGCTTTTATGTGAGGTAAGTCTTGTTTTAATACTCCCTCCGCTCCATTATAAATGTCACACATTGCTTTTTGTCCATCCCAAAAAATGTCGCGTTTCTAGATAAGGAAGTAGTCTTAGTTCAATTTTACGATTGTACAAACAAGTAAACCACATTGCTTTTGACAAAAGGTGGCACTTGGTGACATGGCTGAGCTGCTAACAGCAAAAAATGATGCTGACAAGCTGCCACAGGGGAAGCTAAGGTTTGATTCTTTCCATATTTGCTTTTTGTCACCTCTCCATCGTTCTGCCAACCTTCTCCCACCATATATTTATTGGTAGTTTCTGAAATTTTTACTCCCTCCGTCCCTGAAAGATAGTCTCATTCGACTATTGATTGTCAACACAAGTGAACTTTGACCAAACAACAATGCCAATCTAATCATTCCAGTAAATTTTTAGAAATTGTTATTGAAATCACTTAATTATTCATCAATAATTTTAAGAATTTCAATAAGATGATTAGATTGCCATTAATATTAGATCAAAGTTCACTTGTATTGACCATCAAAAGTCAAATGGGACTATCTTTCCGAAAAGAGGGAGTATGACCTTACAAGAACTACTTAGTCGTTGATATACTCAAGTACTGGTAATTTTTTACTTTGATGTTCTATTATTAAACTGAACCAGAAACTGACAAGCTCTCGTGTAGTACTGGGAGTACCTTGAGTTTGATTAGTTCTTTGTCTCCTGTAAGGTTATAATAGCAAGTAATTAGACAAATGCAGTTATATCTTCAATTTACTCCGCTTGTGAACCCAATAAATGCCATAACTAAACAATAATATTAGTAAAAACCTTTTGATCTAGGTCTTAGGATTAGCCAAATAGTGCAAATGTTGCTTTGAGAGTTGATTTGACTGGAATTTTTTGAACTTTGGGAATTTGATGATAATAGTTTAGACCTAAGCTTGAACGTTTATACTTATACGCCCTCCATCTCAAAATGATCTTCGCGTTTGACTATTCAAATTTTTTAAGGATATGAACACTTACTTCACTAGCCATGCTTTGTTTAAGCCTAAAATGTAGAAATATGAAGAACTTTTTGGGACAATGAGAAATGATAAATGAGAAGATCATTTTGGGACGGAGGGAGTAATTTTTAATGGATTAAACCTAAAAGAGGACAAGATGAGAGTGTTAGACAGGCAATTCCATCCAATTCTGAACATGTAATACTTCAGAAGGTTAGTGAATGGAAATTTTCTATATTAGTTTCCTACTACGATGATCATGATATTATTTGCATAATATTTACTACTCCCTTCGTCCCAAAATGAATGTCGAATGAAAATTCAAATTTGCTCTTGAAATAATGTTATTTACTTCAAATTAATAATTATAAAAGTATCGATGCTCCCGCTCTGACCCACAAATTGTTTTTGGTGCTCTCTCCCCGCTTTTGACCTTTGAATTGGGTACCACAAACAACGGGATGAGGCCTCATAAATAAAAGGAATGAAGGAGTCAAATTTTTAATCTAAGATTTAAAAAAAATAAAAAATAAATTGGACCAAACACAATTTTTGACCCCCCATGGAATAATTGAAAATGTAAGACCTTTTTTAAAATGTAGACATGGTTATCAAAAGTCAAAACGGACACATGTTTCTTAATATCCATTTATTTGTAGAAACCAGCATCAATTGGTCTAACAATTCGTCTGTATCAATTGGCATAAATGTTAAACTCTGATTCTACTTATTTAGTTACATCAAACTGAAGCCATAAATAAATACTTTGCAAAAACTAAATGAGTGTTCATTTTCAGGAATTTTTTGTCCCAAAATGAGTGTCCGTAACTTTGTCCCTAAATGTTTTTTTTCAAAACTTTTTTCACCGGTCTCTTTATACTTTGCAAAAACTAAATGTTTGTAAAGAGGATTACAAGATTATCTATGAATTTTGCCACCAAATTGTACAAAAAGTTATGTCCCTTGCAATGAAATTTGGACACTCATTTAGGGACAGAGCTAAAACAATATTACAACTCCATCCATCCCGTAAACGAGTGGCGGGGGCCGGGGCCAGGAATTATGGGGGGGGGGGGGATTTTTGGAGTAAAGAAAAGATGTATGGGTTTCGGGGGCAACACCCTCGATTTTTTTATTTTTGGTATTTTTTTCATATATAATACTCCCTCCGTCCCAAAATGATCTTCTCATTTGCCATTTTTCATTGTCCCAAAAAGTTCTTCCTATTTTAACAATTTAGGCTTAAATGTGCATACACACAATATGGCTAGTGAAGCAAGTGTTCACACCCTTAAAAAGTTTGAATAGTCAAACGTGAAAATCATTTTGGGACGGAGGGAGTATAACTTTAGACATAGACATTTATTTTAGTAGTGATAATATTACATCCATCGGTCTCTCATACAATGCAACACGTGTTGCGTCCCAAAATGATTTTTTCACTTTTTTTTATTGTCACTACAAAAGTACAAAGGTACTTTGAGTAATAAATTAAGGTTAATTTTATAATTCTAGTGAAAATTTAAAATATATTATTGATACACCATCATAAATACTATCAATAATAATTTTTAGATGCTAATTAAGAAAATTGAATTAATAAAAAATTATTGCTCAAACTACCTTCGTGTTAACGGCAAAAAAGATAGTAAGATCATTTCGAGACGTAGGGAGTATAACATAATTACAAGTACCAAAAGTTACATTCTTTACAACTCTTTGGGTGTCTCATTAAAAAGTACACTTTCTTAAAATTGAAATGTTTTAATACTTCTTTATTTATTGAGACCCACATACTTAATTCCAAAACAAAAATGTAATTTTTGGTGGGACGGAGGGGGTATGGTTGTATTTGGTACATGATTTTTATGGTGAAACCTGTTCTTATGAAGAAAAAAAAAAGTTAAAGGGGGAGGAGGGGAGTTGCCCCTGCTTGCCCCCCTCTAGCTCCGCCTATGTCGTAAACATGTGTCCATTCTTCAAAAAGTTTTGTCCCTAAACAGTGCAATTTTCTACTGCTTATCAAACTCATCTTATAAAACTTCCCTATTTCCTAATATGCACTTGGTAAGGACATAGAGTACACATACTGATTAAGGGTATTTACATATATGTGCTTCTAAAAGTGCGTAAAACTCAACATCCTATATTTCCTTCGAAAAGTGAAAATGGACATTCATTAGGGACGGGGGTATTATTTTACGGACTGTGCATTGAAGCTAATATTGTCCAAAACCTGATTTTGCAGCACTAAAGGAGTTGGTGCAACTGCCCCGGACTCTACAGAAGCTCAGACACTTGAAGACGGTCTAATTGTTCCCCTAGGAAAGCCAAAACAGCAATTGAGCGCCAAGGTGATACTCTAAATCACGCATAAATTTATATTTTCCAAATTTCTGGTAGATTTTCTTATTTCATGTTAAGGATCAGGCTAAGATTACCACCTTTACTCATCTTGCAGGCCAGCTTACTGTACAACGAGTACATAGTCTACGACGTGGATCAGATCAGAATGCGTTATATTGTTCATGTTAACTTTAATTACAACAGATAAGTTTCTAATCTTTTTAGTGTCACTTCTATTCAGAAGTCACATTTTCAAGAAATTCTTGAGCCCGAGAGAAAGGGCACACACTAGGCTGAACATCATTTTGTATAAAGTCGAGTTGGCTTTACGAAAATCAACACAAATGTTTCAGCCTACAATGTATATTATTATCAGCACGCGTAAATAAATACCCATAAAATTTTCATTGACTAAAAGTTCATTACTGCAAGTGAGATTGGGTGAGCGTGCAGTCCGACGCACCAAGGGGCCATATTTGACCTTTCACAAATGGGTGGCTCCGTTGGTGGAGGACAGGGGTTCAAAAGACAATCCTACCCTTAATGAGTGATCAAACAACTGAAATAGGACGACTGTACGCGCCCCGGGTCCTATTGTTGTGTGTGTGGTTGGCCTGGGATGAGTGCAGAAGAAATCAGGGGACTGACAACTGACAATCCAAATGGGAGAAATCTGGGTTTTGTTCATAAGGAGATCATCTGTTTTGTATAGTAGCTGTTCTTTTCTCTTTGGCTGTGCAACCAAGTCAAACACCATCATCAAGTGTGTTTGAATTTTGGGGGTCCTAAAGGGCAATGATTGTGTGTGATGCTGAACACGCCAGTATTTATATCAGTAGATTTGCTTCCATCCATAGTATTACTTCATTTAAAATCTATGCCCCCTTTTTGTGATTCAAGCATGACCACACTCCTCTTTATTCCTTGCATGGTGTTAATCTCATAAGTAGGGGTAAAAGAGGAAATGGTTTCACTTGCTTCAAGTGAGGTGGGACAGCCCAAATGGAAATAAGTGTCAAGTAAGTTGGGACGGAAGGAGTATGTGGGAGCGGGACACCGCCCATTTATTTGAATAATGATTGGTTGAGATTTAATGTTGCTGTGTTCGATTGAGATTTAATAAGTTTCATTACTTCCTCCGTTTCAAATTATCTGTCGCTTTAGGAGTAAAAAATTGTTTCAAAATATCTGTCGCTTTACTATTATCAATGCACTTTTACCCTTTTGTCTCAATTATACCATTATTAATGATGGTGAAAGTATCTCTCTCATGCAAGCATTTAAAAGGACCAAAAACTTTGAGAAGAATCTCATTTTTGTTTCTTCTGTTGGATATTGGTTGATCTACAAGCAATGTAAAAGGACCAAAAACTTTGAGAGATATTCCCTCCGTCCCACCTCACTTGAGACTTATTTCCATTTTGGTCCGTCCCACTTCACTTGAGACTCCCCAAAATGGTAATATTTTTATAATTTTATATTTAGTCTACCCCATCTACTCATTCTTTCTCTTCATTTTCCACCACACGATTCATTATTAACACGACTCATTCTCTCTATTCATTTTCTACCACACATTTTACTTATTTTATTTATTTTTCTTAATTATTGTGCCCACCTCTTAAGTCTCGAGGTTGATGGCTAGTAATCATATATCTACAAAAACCATAGCCCCCACCATCATCAAAAGCTTTCATGATGGAGGCAACACGCAAAGCCATGACATGAACACTCTCCCCTTATACCCCCCTTATCCCAACACTAACTTTACTACTCTTCTTTCCTGTACAAAAGTAATCGACATCGCTTGTTTAATTGATTAACTATACTGTGTTAGCAATATCAGAGCTCCAGCTCAAGCGGTATCAGGTATTATCTTCCTATACGGAGGTCTCGAGTTCGAATCCCAATTTTTTTTTTTAAAAAAGTGTTAGCAATATCATTACCACCTTCCAACTTTAAATTCGGGAAAACAAATCGTATTACCACTAATCATTATAATTTGGAAAAATAAACCTTTTGAATTTTTCATTTCTTTTTCCACGATAATATGGTCACAATACCTATGTCCTCTTCTCTCCCACATAATGTACCACTGCCCCCTCACTTTATGAGGCAGCCCCTTGCTTTGTATAAATGCACAACTCCCTAACCTTCCCAATTCACTACTTTCTTTCTCCCCCACCTCCATTTCTCAAAAAACTACTCACCATCTCCTCTTACATCTATGTATGGGTGATTAACTCCTCGTTGGAGAAGCAGGGCACGTGCAATGCAAAACCAATGTTTTGGTGCTGCACGTGCACTTCTTCTCCAACGCGGGTTCCTCACCTCCTTATTTTCTCCCATTTTTAGGAACCATGGCGAGTATTTCGGTTTTCCTTCCGTTAGAATAGTCATGCAATGTTGATATATGATATAGTCCACAATCATATTAAGAACTACACAAGTTTAATACTTCATTCGTCTCTAAATGTAATTGTCTGACTTAAATTCTGACAATTGTCTTGATTTTGATTTTGAGCAATGATTTGTGATTAACCATGCAAATTCGCTAGACTGTGGTGTCAAATTCTATTGTGCTCTACTTTTGTCAGTAGTTGCTTTGTTTTCCACATAACAACACTTTGTTAAAGCGAGAAAAAGTTTTTGTTAAAAACTTGATGAAAAATGCTAGTAAAAGTAGTGGAAATGCTAAAAGAACTTTCAAAAATTAACCACAAATTTAACAATGCCCCCACAAACATTTTTTTAATTTTTTTTTAGTTTTTTTATTGTTTTTTTTTCTTCGGTTTGTCAAAAGTAATTGTTACTATAACTAAATGTAACAAACGTGTTACTTATATATGTAACAGTTTGTATACATAAAAGTAATACATATATACAGAAAAGTAACAGTGTTTTTTATGTTTTTTCGTTTGCCAAAAGTAATACTTATTACAACTAAAATGTAACGAACGTGCTACTTATATATAACAGTGTTTATACATAATTGTAACACATATGTATAGAAAAGCAATAATTCAACTATTTACATTTTAGAACTAAAAACACTTGTGTTAGTAACATTGTAAAAATAAGAAAGTAACAATTTTTATAAACGAATGTTACATTTTACTTGTATAATAACATGGTAAAACAGTTACGTTTACTTGTATAAAAGTATATCTATATGTTTTCAAATAATAAGTTACAATTGGTTTAATTTAGAGCTAATTGCATATTGGTAACCTGAGCTTGTTTCGCTTTTGCAATCCCCAACCTAAAAGGGCAAGAAATACTTATACACTGAGTTGAAAGTATGTGCATTATGATGTTGTACATGTATTGTATAGGTATTGCAAATAAATATGTTTTATTTATTTAGCCACCAAAAATTGAGTTGGGGAAAAAACGTTTTGTTCACCCTCCATAATGTTTAAATTATGTCATTTTAACCCCTTAATAGCTAATATCAATTCAAAGTCGCCCAATTCGTTCGTCACATGCCAAGCACATGCTACTTAACTGGCTTTTCTAACGAAATTCGTTCAAAAGGCCCTAACTGGCGAAAGTGAATTACCCCAATGTTGAAATTGATGGAAAAAAAAACAGTCAAGATTCAATTGGAAGGGCGGTAACATACTTCAGGGTCTAAATTGCAATTAGCCCAAAAAAAATCGTCTTGTGTGTATCATTAACCTTTTTGTTTTCACTTTTCAACGCGACTCAAAAACATACCTAACTCCTAAATCACGACGTAATCAAACTTGCCACCAAACAACTCCTCACACCAACCCCCACACCAAACACACACACACACACACATTATCCATCTTCTTCTTCCTCGTAATCTCCCGCAACAACCTCCATTTCCAAATGGATTCTAATCCTCAAAACTCTCAAGAAATCCCTGAATCTCAATCTCAATCCGACGACCAATCCCAACTCCTCCTCCTCCCACCACCACCTAACACCGCCTCCATTTCCCTCTCCCTCTCCAAACTAATCCCCGTCGGCTTCCTCACTCCGACGAGATCCAAACCCAACCCTCTCCTCCCTCCAAAGTCAAAATCCCCACCCAAATTTCGTCTCTCCTCACTCTCTCCTTCGCCACGTCCCTCCCTTCTTCTAAACCCTTCTTCAAATCAACAATCTCATCCAATCCCCTCCACAACCCACTTTCCTTAAACCCCCGCCGCCCTTCCGACCCCGCCAATGGCGCCGGTCTCCGCCGCGCCTCCATCGTCTGGTTCCGCAACGACCTCCGTGTTCACGACAATGAATCGCTCAATTCAGCTAACAACGAGTCAATGTCAGTCTTACCCGTTTACTGCTTCGACCCGAGAGATTACGGCAAATCCTCATCCGGGTTTGATAAAACCGGGCCTTACCGTGCTAGCTTCTTGATTGAATCGGTTTCCGACCTGAGAAAGAATCTGCAGGCACGTGGGTCGGACCTTATAGTCCGAATTGGAAAACCCGATACTGTATTGGTGGAATTGGTTAAAGAAGTTGGGGCTGAAGCTGTGTATGCTCACAGAGAAGTTTCTCATGATGAGGTTAAAGGGGAACAGACAATTGAGACTGCATTGAAAGATGAGGGGGTGGAAGTGAAATATTTTTGGGGAAGTACTTTGTATCATCTTGAGGATTTACCATTTAAATTGGAAGAAATGCCTACGAATTATGGTGGGTTTAGGGAGAAAGTTCAGGGGTTGGAAGTTAGGAAGACAATTGATGCATTGGATCAGCTGAAGGGATTGCCTTCTGGAGGGGATGTCAAGACAGGAGAGATTCCTTCGTTGGTCGATCTGGGTCTTAACCCGAGTGCCACAATGGGTCAGGTATACCTTCAAACTGTGTTTCTTACTGTATGTTGTAGATTTTGTTTGATTTGTATCCATTTCGCTCGAGATTGTTTCTTCATTTTCTGCTCCTTGTTATGTTTGTTTAGCTCATTCGTGCATTCTTTGAGGCTTAGTTTGTTACCAGTTCCTTATAATGATTCTGATCTGATTGTAATCATTGCCAATTTCTTTTGAGTTATGAAAACTTAACTTTCAACATGGGGACGGTGTTTTGACACTTTGATTGCTATGTAGGATGGGAAATCTGCTGCTAATGCTTCCCTTATTGGAGGAGAGAGTGAAGCATTGCAGAGGCTCAGAAAATTCGCAGCTGAATGCCAAGCACAACCGCATTCCAAAGATGGAAATAATGATAGCATATATGGAGCGAATTTCTCGTGCAAGATATCTCCATGGCTTGCAATGGGATGTCTTTCTCCTCGATCCATGTTTGATGAACTCAAGAAGTCTGCTTCTAGGTATGCGATATAATATTTGTTTTCTATGTGAAAAAAAAGAGCGTAAAAAGTTTAAGGCTCCAAATTCCAATATGCATTTGATGTATACTTATATGGTGCATTTATTGACAGAACGATTGCTGCTGCCTCAAATCGGAAAGAAGGAGCTTCTGGCTCAGCTGATTCAGGGATGAATTGGTTGATGTATGAACTTCTGTGGCGGGATTTCTTCAGGTGAGACTGGCTCTTTGTTATTAATAGTTAGCTTTTTGCCACGAAAATGAGTGTGAATGCTGTATTTAGAATGCAGATTTTTTTTTTCTTCAAAAAGGAGTATTTTGAAAACACTCCATTTTGTAGCTTTTTTCTTTATAATGTTGTGATTTCAACATTGGAGACATGGAAAAATCATGGTCATATTTAAAAAACAGTCAAAATGCATTTTCAGAGAACGTCGTCTCTCAAAAAGCTGCACGGACAAGCCCTTAGTTGTTGAAATATTTCTGTCAATCTCTCGTGCTTTAATTGCACAGCTAATTCCATTCAGCTACTTGAACAATTCTGGGACCATTCAAGATCGGCCTTCTTATGTTAAGGTTTTATGTTGCCATTTTTCAGATTCATCACCAAGAAATACAGTACGGCAAAACAACAAAAAGCCACGGCCCCAGTCAGAGCTTGCGCAGGTGCTGTTGCGTGAGGAACTTACGTGACCGAGTTTCATGAAAGCTTATAGAGGAGATATTCTCATTTTCTGTGGTCATTTATCATGTGAATGGTAACATGGTCGAGATGGTTTCGTTTAAAAAGTAATGTGTCTTTTTTTTTTTGGGGGGGGGGGGGGGGGGGGTAGAGCAAGGTTTTTGTTGCATATTATTTTGCACCATTGTATTATCTATCAGACCCTATAAACTCTGGTTTCTCAGACTCGTGCGACTTTAAGTTGTTTAGAACCTTGTATCATCATTCATGTATTTGTTGTGGTGTCAATGCATCATCTATCGTCTATGTAATTATACATTGTCGTTGAATCGTTCTTCGGTTTATTCGAAATGTTCTTTGGTTTATTCAAAATGTTGCCAAGATATGGTGTCTTCAAGGAACCTGCTTGCGAAATACACAACTATAAAGATGGCAATTTTGCCATGTTTAGTGTACAATATACTTGCTGGTTTCTGCAATAAATAACTTTTTCACTTCTATTTATGTCTATGGACTCTTATTTTCTCACCTGCCTGTCTATACAACTGGCAACTACATTTGTCACCATAACCTTCTTTTTCATCGTGACAATGATGAATACCAAGTACAATCCAGCCCTTCGTACGTGGGGAGATGAGGTCGAAAAAAAAAAAAAAAAAACATTTTCCAAGGTAAAAATCACAAGAGAAAGCTATCAAATGATGTCGGAGACTTGGAGAGATGAAAAAATAGCACTATATTTACTACTCCCTCTATCCCGGGAATAAATGTCTTACTTTTCATTTTCGTTTGAATAGTCAAACGATCATTTTGGGACGGAGGGAGTATAAGGTATATGGTCTGATAATGTCAATAAACTTTTCTCAGCTTAAAAAATCTCCATATATAAGGTATATGGTCTGATAATAAATCAGACATCCCAACAAAACAAAATTGAAAGAGCACGTAAACTCAGAAAAGCTACAAGATGGTCAATCTTCAATCTTCCTCTTCTCCCTCATTCTCAGCTATGTTGAAGTAACGTAACTCGTAGACGTTACGGTCTTTGTTGGAAGCAATCACACGAAGCCAATCCCTTACGTTGTGCTTCTTCAAATATTTCTTCGTCAGGTACTTCAGATACCTGAGGAGGAAAGGAAACACATAAGAAGGGTCACTACTATATACCAACTCATAATAATTTTGAACAACGTAGAATGCACTCGATACAAAATCAGCATGCTAAATAGATGTTCATGTTGTTGTGAAGTAAACATTTGTGATTGATTAACTAAATAGAATGACCGTGTGATTTTCAAAGAGCTTGAATAAAATCAAAATTAAATAGAGTAGGCACATAAAATTAGGTCATCTGAATTTAAAATGAGTACTCAGTTCCTTTACTGCAAAGGCAATTTTTAATAAAACAAAACAGAAAAATCCATCCTTGATGCTTTATTGGACTTCAACATTGGAAACTAGTATTGCAACATATTTTTCTGAAAAGCTTAAGCTAAAAGGCACTACACAAGCAAAGCCACATAACTACTTGATGATGGGTTACGCTGACGAATACAACAAGTAAACTTTAAATCTGAAGCAAGAGACAATCAAATGCAAGGACAAACCATTACAACTCAAAAACATAGTACTCCCTCTTTCCCGAAATGATCTTCTCATTTGTCATTTTCCATTGTCCCAAAAAATTCTTCCCATTTCTACAATTTTAGGCTTAAAAGTGCATAAACCCAACACGGCTAGTGATGCAAATGTTCATATCCTTAAAAAGTTTGAATAGTCAAATGGGATGGGAAGATCATTCTGGGACGGAGGGAGTAGTATACTTCAGTACGGTGCTTTGCACAAATTCTACAATAAGAAAACCAAATCAATCCCTCTTCAGCTTTCAAACAATCAATACTCGTAACCATGCTTAGTTTTCAGAAAAGGTTTTTCGAGTTTCAGATAGCCTCCAATTCGATACAAAGACTTCCATCTCTGAAACATCATTCAATTAACTAAACGCAAAGGACATCAGCAAAACAAATTCAATAAACTCGGTTCAATTACAGTTCTAAGCCCATTTAAGCCACAAGCATCCTACAATACACAATCTGAGGCACAACCATTCCTATATCGGGTGTTTAAGCCACAAACATTCTACCATTCACAATTTACAGCTCCCTGCATACTTTATCACCACTATAAGACACCTTAAACTACCTTCACATCACAGGCGTAACAATGTTAACCCTAAAATTGCAATAGCATTCCTATCAACTTTTACCCCAAGACTGAAATTGGGATCGGCAAAAATATCAATTCAAATTAAAAAAAAAAAAGAAAAGAAGAAAGATGAAATGCAGGGAGGAGAGTGTAAGAATCACTACCGTTTGGAGAAATTGCTGTCTGAGGTGACGGAGATCTTGTTCTTTTCGCGGGTAATGGTTATGGAATCCCGAGAGCTCCGGCCTTGCCGCCGACCTTAATTCTCTCCTGGAGGAACTTCTCCAATGAGGCAATCTCCATGATCTTGTCCTCCACCGGCTTTCCGCAGTCGATGACGAAGGTGACGCTCTTCTTCTTCCCCTTGGCTCCGGCACCTCCTGCTGCTCGACTCATTTTGGCCTCTTTGATCTGCATTTCAATCGATCAAAATAACAGTTAGCAGATCCTTGGTAACTACGAAGATTGAATTAGACGGAGTTCGTGAAGAGTCAGTGGAGAGAGGAAACCGTTGGCCGTACCGGTGACTGTGGATGCGATACGGCGGACTGCGCCCCCGAGTGAGATGGGGATTGGGTTGGCGGGTATATTAAGAGAAGGTAGAAAGTTTTTTTTTTTTAGGGTTTAGTTAGTCTCGGAGTCTGATTGGACGAGTTGCACGTGTGGGCCCATAAGTGGACTCTCACACTCTAATTAGAAATATCAATAAAATCATTACATTTAAAATTGGGGAGATTGTATATTTATGCCCCTGAACTATCGGGTTACATGCAAATGTGCCCCTAAACGACTTAATTAGGGTTTTTGCCCCTAAAGTATCTACTTGAAACGGCGGATATACCCTTCTGTTAGTTTTCCGTCAAATATTTAACAAAATTACTTACTTGGTGGCCCATTTGGACTTTTTGCATCTACACGTGGAAGCAAATGCACATATGACATTGCTAATGTAGGATGCAAGCGGTATATATGCACGAAAGTCATAGCTTAGGGACATATTTGCATGAGAAAACTGGAAAAAAAAAAAAAAAAGTTTAATAAAATTACTTTTCATAACAGATAATTATATTTTTTTAATTAAAAAATAGTATTTATCTAAATATATTATTCTTAATAATAAATAAATAATTAAAACTTAAGAAGTTTTCAATATTTTTTTCTTATACATTATTTTAAAACATTTAACGTTAATAAAAATAATAATAATTTTATAGTTATATTATTAGTATGTTTTGTGCGAAATGTGATAAATATTTTTTATATATAATTTATATTAATTAAGAAGTTTAAAAAGTGTCATAATATTTGTCAATAAAAACTTTTAATAGGGTCATCTATGTGACACATTTTTTTAATTATTATATGAAATTAAGAATTTAAATAGGGGTCATCGATGTGACTTGAATTGGACAAATTCGTATTTTTTCAATTTATGTTTACGAAGATATGTCAAATAATCTTATTATAACTTTATCTCCTTAAACAACCACTGTACCATCATTTTATCATACCTTTCACGCAAAAAATACATAAATATTGACAATAGAATTATTAATTATTAATTTTTTTATTTTATTTTTTTTACGTTGAATGTTTCAAAATAATATAGAAGCAAAAAAAATATTGAAAATAGTATTAATTCTTACTATTTATTAATTAGTAATTTTTATTTATTCTCTTGTGATTTATGCTATGGGTATGAGTAGCTAATCACCTAGGTTTGTGGATTTGATGTGATCAATTACATGATCTTTGTGCTATGAGATGATAATCAATGTTTAGTTTAACACAATAATTTTAATTCCGTTTTTTAGTTTCAATCATATTGATAGATATTTTTGGCTCTCTAACTATTAGGGTTTAATCTCTTGCACTTGCGTGGAGAGTTAGACATAGCCATTGTTGTGTTGAATAGTTTGGATCTTGGACCTTGCGGAAGAAGAGAAAAACTAGGTTTTCATATTCTTTGATGCTTAATAAATTCTTTGTGTTTTAATTGGACCTTGCGGAAGAATTAATTTACATAGGATAATAGAATTGCAATCCGGCCACCTAACTGTTCCAATTATTGCTTAAATAAGTGAATGAACCCTAAAATAAAAATTAGTTCTTTCATCATCAAAATAGCATAAAGAGAGTGTAATTGTGATCGCCAATCCGTGAACTGCTTGAATCTTCTTGGGTATAATCTTTGCTTGCTTTTACGATCGTAATTCTTAGTTTATTTTCATTGTTTAGTAGTTAATTTAGTATTAATCAAATCAAATAAAAAAAACCCTTGGTTACTCTTTACATTAATTAAATCAACTTGTGTTTCACCCAAGTCTCTGTGGTTCGACCTTACATTTGTACATTGCTACTTCGGTACTTGTATACTTGCAAGGTATTTTTATTACAGTGGAATTTTATCCATCATATACCCCTCAAATCTTACATCATCAATGACACATGTGCATTTGATTCTACGTTTACAAGCAAAAAGACCAATGGGTCACCAAGTCAGCAATTTCGTCAACTTTTTTGACGGAAAACTAACAGAAGGGTATATTTGCGGTTCCAAGTAGATACTTTAGGGGCAAAAGTCATAATTAAGCCGTTTAGGGGCATATTTGCATGTAATCATATAGTTCAGGGGTATAAATATACAATCTCCCTTTAAAATTGGGAATAGCTATTGCCACTATTAAATTTGATTATCCACTACATTCATTAATGTCTTTTGAATGAAATCATTTGTATTGACAAATTGCCCTTCAAATCATTTAACTATTTTACTTACTTACTATTTGTGTTTATATATAGTACATTTTGCTTTCTTTTTATTTCATTTTATTGGTCCTTTTAAATAGTTATTTTTAATCATACAAAATTTGATTACCTAGTATTTTAAAATTATTCTAATTAGTAATATAAAATTACATTAAAATTAAATTTTCCTTAAATGATTTTTAAAAATTGTCTCCAAAGTGAATGTGTGTTTTTGAAAAACATTTCGTCTCTGAGTAATTTTATTAACTAAATTTATATTACTTTTCATCATATTCTTATAAAATTAAAGCTTTTTTTATTAAAGAACAAAATAAAAGGTTTAGAAAGTGAATAAAATATTCATGCATCTAGCCATTGAGTATTATATAAAAAATCACAATGATCTATTGGTAATAATAATTAAATTAAATACTTATTTTGAAACAGAGAATACCATTTATTTACTTTATTGATATTAAAATAAAGTAGTTTAGTAGAGTAACAAATAATTGAAGATTGATATATTTTCCATTTGAACGTTATATAAACTTAATTTTATATATTTACATACAAGATAGTATATAATTTACTTTCATTAGTTGATTAAAAATAATTATTTTACAAGACCAAGAAAATTACTTTTTTATCTACTTCTGTTTGTATGATAAAGAATAGTTATTTGAAAAGATCAAATAGTTAAACATAATTTATTTCTATAAGTGTGATTATAAATAATAATTTGAATATATTAAGAAGATTAAAATTGAACTTATTTTTATAAGTATGATTAAAAATAATTATTTGAAAACCAAAAAATTGCAACAATTAACCATAAAAAAATAAGTAAATAAATAGTTAAAGGGGATTTGAAGGGCAATTTTGTCAAGATATTAATTAATTTCAAAATATATTAATGAATGTAGTGGATAATCAAATCATGTAGGGGCAATAGCTCTACTCTTTAAAATTTTGTAACTATTTTGTTCCCCTACGAACTAATTGCATTTACCATCCAAAAAAGAATAATACTAAAGACACAAAAAAGTCACAAAAACTTGCTCACAAAATCCAAGGTGTAATGATGTTATTGGTGTTTTTAATTAGAGTGTGCCGAGTCCATTATCGATGCAACCAAAAAAATATCGTCACCTCACTTTATGAGCAAGATTTTGTAACCTTATTTTGGCAATTAAATTGTTTGACCTCAGTATACAAGTAAAATTGTCAAATCATCGACTAGTTTCAGTCTGGCACTTGTAACATCGAGTCAAATAGACATTTTATCGGACAAAATGACATACTTAACTTGTATTTTAACCGTTCATGGGCGTTGCTTAAAAATTAAACAGAAACACATAATAAACATAAGACAATAATAATGATATGCATTTTTTCTATTAAAATCATTTTTTATGGCCCTTAAATGAAAAAGAATACATTAAGCAGAGAATTGCTTTCAAATCTCTAGTACTCAATATTCAACATTCATGAAAGTAACAATTCAAATTCCACAAAAACCAAAATTAGTACCCTAATCAGAATCAAGAAAACATATGCAAATCTTTGTTCTCAAAGTATTAAGAACCTCAATTAGAAATTGAATCATTTCTTAAATAAAATTACTCGAATATTTAAAAATAAGAAAATTCTCAATAGCGGTTGTCTCCTCTTCATTTTAAAACACCTCGGTCTCATTACAATCATGCCGAAATAAACCTACACCACAAATCATGAATATTTCAATTTCAAATTCTTCATTTATCTTTACTCATAGTCTCTGAATGATAACACCATCTACCACCACCATCAACAACATTATTGATTCATTTTATTTATGTTGAACAAGTTATCGATTGAGATTTCTCTCAATCGTCGAGAGACTTTACAATTTGTTTATTGTGTTGAGAGCTTTTGTGCAATATTAATATTTCTTGTTGCAATGCTAAAGATGTTTGGTTGGACATTTCTTGCCCCATCCAAATGCTTTCATTTGATGTTTCTTTAAAACCAAATATTTATCGTGCAGGGATTATACGAATGTCTAAAGTGGGCAGTGTCCAATTTATACATAAAGAAATATTTGGGTGTCACACGTCATTAAGAAAACCAAATGTATTAAAGGAGAGACTTTGATATAAAAAAATATTGTGGTATAATGTTTTAAAGGTTGCTTGTGCTTTTAACAATTTTCATAAACAGTCCTAAAAATAAATATTTTTTAATAAAACTTGGACTTTTGTGGAGTCTATTAAAATAAGGACAAAAACTTGTATAAGAACACCATGACCCGGATCCACGACCCACATGTTTTTTTAATTATATATATATATATATATATATATATATATATATATATATATATTGTTGTTGTTTTTTGTTGTTGTTGTTGTTGTTGTTGTTGTTGTTTTTGTTTTGTTTCCCCCCCCCCCCCCCGGTTTGTCAAAAATAATAGTTACTATAACTAAATGTAACAAACGTGTTACTTATATGTAACAGTTTGTATACATAAAAGTAATACATATATACAGAAAAGTAACAGTGTTTTTTTTTATGTTTTTTTCGTTTGTCAAAAGTAATATTTATTACAACTAAAATGTAACGAACGTGTTACTTATATGTAACAGTGTTTATACATAATTGTAAAACATATGTATATAATTCAACTATTTACACTCTAGAACTAAAAACACTTGTGTTAGTAACATTGTAAAAATAAGAAAGTAATAATTTTTATAAACGAATGTTACATTTTACTTGTATAATTAATAACATTGTAAAACAATTACGTTTACTTGTATAATAGTATATCTATATGTTTTTAAATAATAAGTTACAATGAGTTCAATTTATCATGATACATGTAAAAGTATTGTAAGGACATGGCTTGCAACACAAGTCATTTAGACTTCCATTTATAAAATTATGATTATAATGTTAATTTATAAAGTATAGTTGATAATAAAATGTGTAGAATTCCTGGATATATAATTACCTAATTGTGATGGGCAAAAGGGTAATATAATATCACTAATCTTCTTGAAAGGGTGTAGTCCCTTGGTGAAGTGACACAATGTTTCCTATTTAAAGGCCCTTCCATCAAGCTTAGAAACAACTATTCATTCTTGTTATCTCTCCTAAATTCTCTTCACATTATTGAAGTACTTGAGAGATTAAAAAGTCACTATTACTTAGAAGATCTTCATATCCTACTTCTTCTTCTTCATCTTATTTCTCCCTACATCATCCATGGATTCAACAGGTATATATTTTATCGCTTCCGCTTCATCTCTTCCTCAATCCTATTCTAAAGTGAGTGTGGCATTCAGGGATTAAAATTGTTCCAACAATTGGTATCAGAGCCCCGCTTATCTTTAGTTTAAGTTTGAGTTCTTTTTTTTTGGAAAGTGTATACTTTCAATTTTGATTCATTTTTCCTGTTGAATCATTAAGTTTTGATGTTGATTAGGGACTCTAATTCGTTCATAGAGCACTGATAATCATCATCTAAAATTCAGAAAAGGTTTGAAAGTTTTGTTCATTAAAACTAAATGGTTCAAGTGTGACTATCCCTTCATAACATGGTTTTATGTTTTCGTGCATACCATGTGGATCTACTCACTTGATTCCATTAATTTTAAGGCAAGATTATCCCTAAATAACATGGTTTTATGTTTTAAATACATACCATGTGTATCTACTTGCAATTCATGGCCTTTTGAGAATAAATTAAACAAATTCAAAAAATGGGGTGCTCGGCCGAGTCATTTGTTTTACTCGGCCGAGCATATGAAAAGGCGCGAACTGCTCGGCCGAGTCTTTGGATTTGCTCCGCCGAGCACATGAACAGGCGCCAAAAATGGCATAAACCGGTCGGACCTTTGGTCGAGTTCGGTCCGGTTCTCTTGAATACCCGGTCGGGTCTTTTGTTATGCCCGGTCGGACCAAGACTTGCACGACCGAGCATTTGGTTTTGCACGGTCGAGCATTGTATGTCAAATAAGGCATTTGTTTCTGATTAAGGTGCTCGGCCGAGCACATCATATGACTCGGCCGAGCAGCTCGGTCGAGCGTTTTGTTTAGAGCGGCCGAGCATAATGTGACAAATTGACCAAAACATTCTGATTAAGGTGCTCGGCCGAGCACTTCATAAGACTCGGCCGAGCAGTTACTGTTCACAGGGTTTGGACTTTTCTAAGTTTTGCACTATTTTGTTTTTCCCTTGGAACAAAACCTACATTATTTCAAACCTAAAAAGTTATGATTAATTATATGCTTTGACAATTTTATTCATTGTTTAAATAATATTGTCGCCTAAGTGATTTACGTTATTTAAACCCTTAAATTGTAAAGTGTTGGATGTTTAAGTTAATATGTGAATGACTTGAATTTTCCAAAGAAGATCTTGACATTTGACTAAACTTAGGCATTCATGTGGTAACAAATAAAATGAACATTAGGATATTTTCTTAGGTACTTATGTCGGCCCAAAGGAAGATTAAGTATTTATTAAAATATAAGTTCAATTACTTGTTACCTTAGGCAATCATTTATGAGTCAACTCACAATCCAAAGATTAGTTTTGATGTCATGTTGATTGTCTTATTGATGGATTTCGTTGATATAATTAATCAGTTTTCATTTTGTAGTTTCTTATTCATGTTTTTGTTTTCATTCTTTTTTGTTCTCAAAACCCAACAGATTTACTTATTGCTTCATCCGTGATTACTGCTATGAGTACTTTACCGATGCTTAACGGGACTAATTTTAAAACTTGGAAAAATAAATTGATGATGATCTTAGGCTATATGGACATAGATCACGCATTAAGGGAACCGTTTCCTCTTCCTCTTTCTGATATAAGCACTCAAGAAGATTGTTTAAATAAAGAGAAGTGGAAACGCTCCAACCGCGTGAGCCTAATGATCATGAATATAGTTGTACCGGAGACCATTTTGGACGGTGTCTCCAAGGACGTTGATGCTAAAACATTCCTTGATATGATTGAGGGATGTTTGGCATCTACCTCTTCTCATGGGACAAAGAGAAAAGGGAAGGACATTGCGGCTGCAAGTAAAAAGAAGCTTAAGGGATCATCTCATGATCATAAAGAGGAATGCTTCTTCTGCAAGGACCTCACTCACATGAAGTACGACTGCCCTAAGTATCACGCTTGGCGTGCTAAGAAAGGTATGCCATTTGGAATTATTTGTGATAAAGGCTAATTTGGTTTCATTTCCTACATATACATAGTGGTTGGATTATGTTACAACAACTCACATAATAAATGTCTATGTAGGATTGCCTGAAATACCGAAGTCCTGGAGAAGATGAAGGATTCATCTATATGGAAGCCGGGATCCGGTTGAAGTGAAAGGCATCGGGAATTTTGGTTATTGTTAAAGTGCTTAGTGTTATTTGTATAAATAATACATTTGTTGTACCGTCATATAGACGGAATTTGATATTTATCACACTATTGAACAAAAAAGGTTATTTTGTTCATCTTTTATAAATGTGATTTTTATTTTAAATTCCAAGGTTGTTGGTACTAGTACTTTGTCAAGTGTTCTTTATTTACATAACAGTATTCAAACAATAAATGTGTCCCTTAAATAATGAAACCAAAACTAGAAAGCAAAAGTTATCAAGTAAAGTTTATATTTTATTAAAGCATAGGCATTTGGGTCATATTTCCAAGAGGAAAATTGATAAGCTTATGTTAAAGGAAAATCTTAAACAAACTTGATAATTTGGAAAATACTTTTGCATTAAATGCCTTAAAGTAAATTTACAAACATTATAGTATTCTCGAGAGCATCAAGTGTCTCAATGAACTAATGCATTCGGATATTTGTAGGCCATTAATTATTCCTTCATGGAAAAGGTCAACAATAGTTATTATGTTCAAAATGACTAACTCTTAGTTTGAATACATTTATTTGCTTCATAAAATATTGAGTTTGGACGTTGTAAAAGTCTTATAAAGACAAAGTTGGAAATCAACTTTGAAGACTATTAAGAACATTAGGGTCATTCATGATGGTGTATACATCTTTGGAATGATTGTTAAAAGGAACAATGTTTAGGTCCTTTTTACTCGCTATTTTGAAAGAGTGTGGGATTATCTCTCTCTACATTGAGCCGGGTACGCCTAGCATGAATATTGTAATAGAGACATATTGAAATCCTTAAGGATATGGTAATAAGTATGTTTTATACTTCTCTTACCTCACTCATTATGGGCGATACGTTAAAGCCGCAACCTTTATTCTCATTAAAGCTCCCTCTAAGGCTACTAATATAAACTCTTAATGATTTAAGGACGCGTTCCTTATTCGTCCTTAACCATATTCATTTATGGGGTTGTCTAGCATAAGGATAGACTTTATAAGTCTACTAAGGGCAAGTTAGACGTAAGATTATTAGTAGTTATTCATGGGGTAAGCCGAGAGAACTAGGGGATATATAAATTTTACAACCCGAAAGTTAGAACGTTTTGAAAAACGAGAAATGCTAGGTTCTTTTAAGGATGTTGAATTTAGTGGGAGAATTTGGTGTAATATTTTGAATTTAAAAAGGAAGAGGAATTCATTTGTATGGAATCCATTTATATACCACTTCCCATAGTTCCAATTGGATATCAAGTTTTGAACTTGACATTCAAGAAGAACATACAATTCAAAATAAATATGATTTCTCTATAAATATTGAACAACATGGAAATGTTGATCATAAGAAGGAAATTCAACAACCTCAAAATAAGATAGAACCGGTGCCCTTTGGAAGATCCAATAGAGTAAGATGAAAGTGCAAATCCGGATAATTATGAAGTGTATATTGTCGAGAATAAAGGACACTTAGGTTTAGTGGGAGATGAGTCTCTCATTTTCCATGAAACCATTAATAGTTCTAATTCTCATATAGTAAATTAATGTCATAAATGAAGGGTTAAAATCTATAAGGATAACAACGTTTGAGATCTTGTCCCATTACCTAAAGATGTGAAACCTATTGGGATTAAATTAATCTTTATGACCAAAAGGATTCACAAGGTAATATGGAAAGATATAAAGCCCATCTAATTGTTAAAGATTTGACTCAAAAGGAAGACATTAATTATAAAGAAAGCACTTTTCCGGTATCTTCTAAAAACACTTTTAGATCATTATGGCACATATAACATATTATGATCTTGAAGTTTATCAAATGGATATAAAGACAACTTTCCTTAATGGAGACATTGAAGAATATATGGTTGATTTGGATCAAACTAAGCAATTAGTTTGTGAATTTAAAGAAATCCATTTGTGGACTCAAGCAAGTTTCTCATCAATGGTACTTAATCAAGTTATTTTTATTTGGTTTTGAAAAGAATCTTGATTAAGATTGTGTATACCATAAGTTCAGTGGGAGTAAATTTATAATTTTGGTCTTATATATGGATGATGATTTTGCTTGCTAGTAATGATATGAACCTTATTAAGGAAACTAAGAAATTTCTTATTTGAAATGAAAGATCTTGGTAAGGCATCTTTGTATTAAGAATCCAAATTCACCGTGATCACTCACGAGATGTTTTAGGATTATCACAAAAGGCCATATGGAAAGGTATTACAAAAGGTTTAGCATGCAAAAAAAATGTAAACCACATGACACCCCTAATTTTAAAGGAGACATTCTTAGTCTCAATCAGTGTCCTAAAAGTAAATTTTGAATCCAAGTATATGGAAATTCCCTCTTTACATCAGCAGTAGGAAGCTTAATGTATATGTATATCTTACATTTAATGTTGGGATGCTTGGTCAATACCAAAGCAATCCGGAAAGAACATTAAGTAGCAGCCAAAAGAATGATAGAAGTATTTACAAAACACTAAAGAACTACATGCCTATGTTTTGAAGTCGGATTATCTTGAGATCATTAGGTATTCCGACATTAGTTAAATATATGGCTGCATATGTTTTAATGGACTGTAATTTGTCAAAACAAGTGTCGAACGACCAATTAAGAAATGACTATCATGTAGCAGTTCTGTACTCTAACAAGAGTTTATGGATTTAGACATTAATTATCTTGTTATAAAGAAAATAGTACAATATGAACGAAAGGGATACAACTTATAGAAACAAACTCTATTTAGAGGATCCATTTATGAAAGAGTTATCATCTTCAGTGTTTCACGAGCATGTTGCTCATATGGGTGTAACAACTTTTGATAACATTTAGTATAGTGGGAGTTTGTGTTGTTCTTTCATTAATTGTTCTATTATTTAAAGTTTTGATCTCATTTGGTTAAGTTGGACTAGTTGGAAGAATATGTATATATTCATTATGATTCCATGCTACACATCTATACTTTTGATATATGTCATTTAGTTAGATTTGTATACGTGATTATTGTGGGTTTAGTTGCGAATCAATTACAACGACTGCCCCTTTAGTCCTATACTTGTATGGCTAATGGACGAGATTGTTATAAATGACAATAAAGTGCGCACATTAGGGTTGTCATTTGTGTTATAATCATGATTTAAAGGAAGGACTTTGTTTTGCAATCCAAGTGGGAGATTGTAAGGACATGGCTTGCAACACAAGTCATTTAGACTTCCATTTATAAAATTATGATTATAATGTTAATTTATAAAGTATAGTTGATAATAAAATGTGTAGAATTCCTGGATATATAATTACCTAATTGTGATGGGCAAAAGGGTAATATAATATCACTAAGCTTCTTGAAAGGGTGTAGTCCCTAGGTGAAGTGACACAATATTTCCTATTTAAAGGCCATTCCATCAAGCTTAAAAACAACTATTCATTCTTGTTATCTCTCCTAAATTCTCTTCACATTATTGAAGTACTTGAGAGATTAAGAAGTCACTATTACTTAGAAGATCTTCATACCCTACTTCTTCTTCTTCATCTTATTTCTCCCTACATCATCCATGGATTCAACATGTATATATTTTATCGCTTCCGCTTCATCTATTCCTCAATCCTATTTTAAAGTGAGTGTGGCATTCAGGGATTAAAATTGTTCCAACAAGTATTACATTATTTATAGAAATCTGTTACAATTTCATCTACTAAAGTGTTATATTTACTTGTACAAATAATTACATTCATGTATATAAGTTGTTATTTTTCAAATGTTACTTTCCTTTAAAAAATAAAATCAAAATACTAAAAAATAAAAAATATTATGGAAAAACACTATTATATTTCAGTATAACGATAATTACGTTTAGTTATTGTTAGTGTTATACATATTTATAGTTAGTATTACAGTTGAAAGATGAGTAAAATGAGTTTTTTTTTTTTTTTAAACTGGTGTTACGTTTACTTATAAACAATGTTACTTTATAAGTAAAACAGTTGTTACATTTAGTTGTACTAAGTATTACTTTTGGCAAACGAAAAAAATAGTCAAAAAAATATAAAAACGAGATTTATTTTTTTTTGTTATGGGAAAAATAAAAATAAAAATTGGGCCAATGGGTCGCGGTCACGTGACAGATTTTTGAGTGGAACATGTGTTGAGATCTTAAGTTTCGCGGAGAATGTTGTAAACGGGTCATGGGTCGACCCGTCTCTTCTATGAGACGGATCTATGCGTCCGCAATAGACCACCTCTAATTTCTTCCTTTGTACCAAAAAATAAAATAAAAATAGACCACCTCTAATTTCTTCCTTATGCCCCTAACATCTAATGACTAATCTAGCGCAAAAGGCCGAACCCCAGATCCCCCTACGACTCACCGGCCACCAACAGCCACCGCGACGCACATCCGCCAGGTCGTCTGCTTCCGCCACTGGCTCACCACCGAAACCCTAGATAATCAACTTTTCCTCACTCGAATCGCATCTCTCTCAGTCCTTGAGAATTCTAATCTTTCACTTCCTTGTAATCTATTTCGCGGGAGTGAAATTCGAATTTCGGAAGTGCAGTAGCGGTGGCGGAATTCGAAAGAGATACTTGCTACTATTATTTGCAGTGTTTATTAGCCCCTTGATCCTTTTACATTTCCTTTTTGATGGAGTTTGACCGCAGCGATGATGTCCCGTGTTCTTCAATCGCCGTCGAGTCCATCATCCGCACCGGAACGGTAAGCTCCCCTTCCCAATTTCTCTCAGGCTCTTCTCTATTTCTAATGACTTTGTATGTAATCTCGCTCACAATTTCGAAAGTAATCATGAATGATCCAATTGCAGGCTGGCTCACTATGGGGTTTATGCTCCGGTCCTTTTGAAGCTAAACAAATAGGTCAGGACGATGCAAATTTGAACATTATGTTTGGTTTACATCAACATGTTTTTAGCAAATTTGTTTGGCTTGGAACAATTTTTTGAGCTATAATAATTATCTGATGTACGTGATTCTTAGGCTTGACCGGCAGTGCTCGAGCTTCTTTTGTTGTAAGTGAATTGAGTTCTGTCTATTCATGTTTCAATGAAATTCAGTTTAGTTGCTTCATCGTGCATTGGTAATCACAGTAATGTATTTATAAGATATTCTATGCTATGATGAAATGCAGGCTAAAGCAGTCGGTAGATATGGATTTCAATGTGGTAACTATATTGATCTCTTTCTTCCAGCACTTTATTTAGCCTTGAGAAAATGTTGGTTACACTGATGTTTCCCTTGACAACTTCTAATATGTTGTAGTTCGCACTTGTAATGGTAACAGTATAAAAAGGACATGAATGGTATGAACATCCATATGTTACTAAGATGGCTTAAAAGTCAACTTCATTGGTTTCACTCAAGAATAAGAAAAGCGCAGGGACTCATATTGTGAAAAGGGGTATTTAAAATTCTGAGACCTCAGTTTCTGCATATCCACTTGCTGTGGCTTTTTCATCATTGGAAATATTCACTACTACACGTGTGAAGAATTTTACCTTTACTTAAGTTTGTCCATAAATAAGGGTCCCCTTTTCTTGATTTAAGCGGTTAGCTTCCGTAAGTTTTCCAAATTTGTCTTTCTTTTCAAAAGTAGACTTAAATCGTGTGCAATTCAATGGATATATTTATGTAAATGGAAAGATAAGAATAAGAATTTCAACTTAAATCTGACACTCTATGTACAAAGGAAGTATAGTTAAGCGCTCATTTGCACTTTCCACATTAGTGTGGTGCCTCGCGACGTCATGCATCTTTTTCTTTGGTTGAAACAATTAAGGTTCTTTTTATATACTTGAGATCTACCTTATGTGTTTCCTTCTCTCTTTTCTTCAGGACTCTTTTCTGGAATCTTTTCCATTACTAGATGTGGGCTCGATAGATATCGTTCGAAAAAAGATTTGGTTAGATATATCTCTTCATGTTTTTTACTCATCTTTGGAATTATAGTAGACAATATTCAAAATGTAAAATACATGAGAGATCCTTGCCCCCAAGTTCTTTCGGTTTCTTGTTTGGTGTAGGAAAATCATGAAATTGAGCATACTCTTTAATTTCTAAGCGGCCATTGTGAAAGAGTGAAAAAACATATGAAAACTGCCTCCATGAACACATTAACATGATAAAGACTTTTAATTTCTGTTAAGATAGTAATCTCCAAACAAACCCTCAAGTCAGTTTTTGGTTCAACCTTCTTGAAAGCCATCTTCCAATTGGATCCCAGCTCTAACACATTGATCAATCAATAGGCACCCAATCAGTAGAGGAAGGATTGATTATCTGTGATCCTTCCTTTCTAACAAACCCACATACTTATCACCCCAGAAAAGCTCTACTTGCTAGTCACCATCTTCAAATTTGTACCTGAGGTTGAGAGGACTTGATGGTGTCATCCGCTTTCTCATCAAGATACAACCTCTATTACCACAAGAGTTTATCCATGGGAATTGGAACGGTCACGCCATGCCCTATGGTGAAGCGTGTGATGTACAGATTGGTGGTTGTGAGGTTCTGTAAATTGACTTGAGATTTAAGGATTACCTTCTTCTGATTGGAGACAGGCTTTAACTAAATATTACACCACCATCACTAGTATGATGTGGTGTGACAAGTCCACTGAATCAGTAACCACCAGCCTGACATGTTCTAAAACTTGAAAAATATACTCCTTTGTCCCAGAATAATTGTCCTACTTTCCATTTTGGTTTGTCCCAAAACGATGTCGCATTACTAAAAATAGGATATGTATTATGGTGATCTTCCCATACTACCCATGTTAAAAGACACAACCAGTGCAATGTCATGAGAATTGAGAAGTACTACTCCATCTATATGAATAGATTGAGGCAATCAAGTAAACATAATTAAAAGTTTAAAAACATTGACTTGTCAAGTATGACATTTATTTCGGGTCAGAAGGAGTACTTGACATGGCACGATCTGCCCATCATCATGGACCTTTTAACTTTCCACCTGTTCCTACTCCTAGGTAAAAATCAGAATGAATTTCCATATCATTGCATGATCAGCAAATAATTTACTCCTTACGCAATTCTGGACCCCTCCCCCTCCTCTCTGTTGATCTGTGTACCAACTAAAGTTGAAGTGGCGACAATGATCATCAAATTACATACTCTGCATGCGACTCTGCGGCCCTCCCACCTCCTCTGTGTTGATATGCGTACCAACTAAAGTTGAACTGGGAGTTGCTTGAGAATAACAAAAGATGAACTCTGTATATTTGTACAGAATAGAAGCATGTGTTGTCTATGTGAGGATGTATAATTTGTTGACATAAACAGTGAGTGGAAACCTTTCGTGTTTGGGATTAAGTTTGAGCCTTGAGAGCATGAAATATATAAATTATGGTGGCAATGTGTTTAACTGTAAAAAAGTTGTTCATTTTGCTTATAAATGGCACTCTAGGAATAAATTTTCGGTGTCAAAATTTATCTTAATCCAGTAGTATATTACTTATTGAAACGGATATTGTTCTGCTCACAGGTGAATACTTTTATTGCTGCTGGTGTTGCTGGTGTGGCTGCTGGCATTGGAACTCAAAACAGGGTGTGGCAAACGGCTGGCCTTATTTGTGTTGCTTGTGCTATTGGAATGGGAAGTGAAGAACATTAATCTCTGTTGCTGGAATGAAGACCAAATTAATGCTCCCTCTCGGAAACAACTAAGGTCGTGTTTTTGGTTCTTCTTTACCCTTTTAGGTCATAACAATCGTTAATTGGACATAGAAATTTGACCTTTACTCAATTTTGTCAAGCGCATCCACTATGAAATAGGATAATCGTTGTGATGTCCTTGCTTCACACCGAATGGAATGACCTGAAAAGATTCATCTAGATGATTGCAAGATATGTGGGGTCTGTTTATTTGGGTTGAGTGACGATTCAGAGGTCGCATTCAGCCCAAACAACATATCTTTAGAAAATGTGCACTTCTGAAATTATTTCTTTCAGGGAAAGTCACACATTTTAAAAATTTCGCTGCAATGGTTTTATGGCATGCTGTGAAATGACTTCATTTGTCAGAAGTGGTAGTTTATACAACAGTGTCAATCATAATTTCTCCATTGAATCGCCGTCAGCAATGTCTTGATCACTCCTATTGTATGTGGTTAAACTAGTATTATTACCCGTGCCACTGGCACGGTGACAGTATGAAAAGGAAGAAAGAATCTCATTTAATTTTGTCCTCTCACATAAAACCCCTTAACCTCAACTCAATTTCCTCTTTTTCATAACCCAAAATCACATTAACTTTTAAGTCGAGTAGTGGGGGGAGAAAAGATATTGTAAGTTAACAAAGGTGAGGAGGTTACTTGAGGGAGTTAACTGTCTGACGGTTTTCAAGGGAGTGGGTTATTAGGATCAACTTAGGCCGTCCGATCAAATTTTGAGAAGCAATCGCAGCTTCTCTTTGTAAAATGGTTATTCTAGTACTAACCTCGTGCCAAATGGCACGGCAAGAGTATAGACCAATGTGAAAATAGAAATAAATTAAACCTTAACCCAAATCTTCCCCTTTTCTTCTCTTTTTCTCTAACTCCCAAACCAACCCACTAACCATTACCATGTTTAACCTCCAACCCTAACACTATTTTATTTTTAATTTATTCAGCAAATGAAAATGGGAATTAATCAATAGCAGTAAGTTAAATTATTAACTTCACCCAATTCATTCTTTAATCAACACCTTGCACACTACCACTTCATATAACTTATAAACTCATTTACTATTTCTTTTCGGCTGTTCTATTTCTCAAGTTCCAAGCACTTAAGAATCTTAATCACATGGAAGATGGAAAACAATTGAATACAACCCACGGAAGGAAATTAAATAAATAACTAATGTCTCAAATCTCAAATGAATATTCAAATTTACTATTGGTTATAAGTAAATTTAGATATTCATTCTACCAAGATTTTGACTAACAATACAATTGATCTTGAAAAAACAGAACATAAAATCAACCATCAAAATCCAAGGGCAACTTGGTCATGCTGGAAAAAATGCAAGCAAAAAAACCACCAAAACATCACCAAGAACTCAACTTTTTTTTTTCCTGCTATGGAGAGCAAAAATCAAGTAAAAGTAAAAAAAAAATCAAAAAAAAAATAAAAAATCACATGAACCCATTATTTAACCCAAAAGTTCAATGAGCACAAAGCAAACAAAATTACAACCACAACCCACAGCAATACCCACCAATTTGCTCGTCTTCAGTAAATTCCCCACCCCATACATCGACCACGCCATGCAATTGCCTACCCACCACTTCCGACGTGCCTTTCATTCTCCCCTTAGAATCGATGAAATTTTGGTGTGGCTTTTTAGTGCCAACAATGAGAAAACGTAGAATTGATTCACTTTTAAGAGCTTCATCGTATCGCGGGGGAGAGAGTTTGAATGTTTTGTGGTAAATTGATGATGGAGGGTTGTTTGATTTTTTGGGTTGTGTTAGGAGGAAAAAAGAAAAAGAATGTGTCTTGCGGTTTTTGGAGGGGTGGGAGGTTAAAATCTGGTTAAAGAAATGAGAGAATTGAGGCCGTTGGATCAAATTTCTGAGATTAAATCTCAACCACTCTTTGTAAAGCGGTTATTTCCGCTTTGTATTGTAATATAGATTTTTTATGGAATTTTAATTGTCTTGAACTGCCATGTTATGACAATCGATGCGCAATTTAATTGTCTCTTGACACATTTGGGAAGCTCTGATTGCCATCTTTATTGATGAGTTTCACAGAGACCCATATAGAATTGGGGGTGGGGGGGGGGGGGGGGGGGTAGTAAGTTTGGTGACCTAATTTATATTGGAATTCAATGAACGTTGCCCTATAATATAACTGGTATACTCCCTCCGTCCCATAACTATGTGCACAAAATGGGTTGTGCACGAGAATTAAGGGAAGAATAGTAGTGGGTAGTTGTTGTGAGTGTGAAAAGTGAAGTAGGGGAGAGAAAGTGGGGTAGGGAATAGTAGGTTAATCGACGTTGTGAGTATAAAAGTACAGGTATGAGAGAAAATGAGCGGAAGAAATAGTAAATAATCTTTGCCGTTTTAGGAAGGTGTGACTTATCGATGCGACGCCCAAATAGGAAGTATGTGCACGTAGTTATGAGAGTGAAGGAGTATCTATTTGTATCATCTAAAATTTTCAACAAATTTTAGTACTTAATTATTAGTGAGCCTTGGCTCATATGATTTGGGTTCTTGCCCTTCCTTGAAAAGTTAAAGGTTTGATTTTCCTCCCCTGCATTGTACTACCTCCGTTCCAGCTCAACGTGCACTGTTTGACTTTTCTGATCAACTTGAATGAACTTTGACCTTAATTTTATGAAAATCTATACCCCTAAATGATTCCTGAATGAAAATGACGTTCAGTATGATGGAAATCAATAGGCTAGGTTCTTCTTTCTAAAAAAGAAAAAGAAAACTAAGTTGTGAAGTTGTGGTTGTTTTGTAATAGATCAGGTTGTACCATTTTCAATAATAAATTATATACTACCTCCGTCCCAACTCAATGCGCACGTTTACTGTTGGGCACAAGATTTAAGGAGAGAGTATTTATATTCAAAAGTATTGTGAGTGGAGAATAATGAGTGGTTGGGAGGAAGAAAGAGAATGAGTGGAGAATAATGAGTGGTTGGGAGGAAGAAAGAGAATAAGTGGAGAATAATGAGTGGTTGGGAGGAAGAGAGAGGATGAGTGGAAGATTATAAAAGTAATAAAAAACTTTCCTTTTTTGGATTGTGCACATATCAACGACACCCACTTAAAAGGTAAGTGTGCACATTGAGCTGGGACGGAGGTAGTATGAGTTTGTAACAGATTAGACAATTGATTAATATAAAGAAAATTCATGATGGAAATCAATAGACTAGGTTGATTTTTCTTAAAAAAAAAAAAAAGAAAAGAAAGAAAGAAAAGAAGGTTGTGGTTGATTTTTTATAGACTAAGGTGTACTAGCTTCTATAATAATCTACATAGGAGTTTGTAATATACTCCCTCCGTCCCAGCTCACTTGAGACTTTTTGATCAAAACTGGTCAACTTAAGGTCGGTTTGACCAACACTTTTTAGAAATATTTATGTTCCAAAAAACTTTTTAAAAATTGTTATTGAGAGGATTTTTAATGGTGCTCATTTTACATTTTTTAAATTTTTGTTCGGATCATAAATATTTCTATAAAGTGTTGGTCAAACCGACCTTAAGTTGACCAGTTTTGGTCAAAAAGTCTCAAGTGAGCTGGGACGGAGGGAGTATTAGACAATTGATCAATGAAATGAACATTTTCTATTTGATGGTATCGTTATTTGCTCTAAATTCTTTCTTCTATTGTTAAAAAGTGATTGTTTTTACGCAAATGAACATTCATTTTTAGACATGGGAACAATGTTCTAAAAGACGCCCGTTTAGGCGAGACCAGATCTCTTGTACCCATCCGGTGTGCCATCCATGTGCCCAAAGTGATCCGGCCATTAATATGTTTGAATAATATTAATAAAATGTTAATTTTAAAAACTGTGAACTGTTGGATCACTTTGGGCACATAGAGTGGCACACCGGATGGGCACAGAAGATCTGCTCTCCGTTTAGGCCGCCTAGGCCCTAGGCGTTGATGAAACGCCTAGGTCACGCCTAGGATATTATAGTTATGTTTAAAGTCTCGGCCCCGCCTACATCCCGTCTAGGCCCCGCCTAGGCGCTGGGCCCAGCTGCGGCGCCTAGCGGCCGCCTAGCGCTTTTTAGAACCTTGCATGGGAGTATGTATAGTATGTTTCAATCAATCGGCATTGTGAAATGAATTGCTCTTTCCTCATGCGTCACAAAATAAATGTTTGAAATTATTTATTTTTAAAAACAATTCAAATATTTATTTTGTGAGGGATGGAACTGAATTTATATCTTTGGTTGGAAGTTGGACCTAGAAGTAGAACCTCCCAATAATAAACTTTTATTCCCTCAATTTGGTGACGTGGTATTTCTCTATTAATTTAATGTGAAATAATATGAAGGATATAAAGAAAAAGGGTTGATGTGGAAAATGAATGGCACGAGTCATGGCCGGTGACAAAAGATTACTGTAGTGGTTTGAACGAATGTTGACACGTGTCCAACTGATGTTGGCGTTGAGGGGGGAGTAGTGTTCTAAAAGATATAGACGTTCATGAATCGTCTAAGTCCCGTCTAAGATATTATAACTATTTCTGAATTTTCGGCTCCGCCTAAGTCCGTTTACACCCCGCCTAAGTGCTGGGCGCTGCTGCGATGACTAGCGACCGCCTAGCGCTTTTTAGAACCTTTTGGGGGCTTTTTAGAACCTTTGGGGATATGGGAACGGGCAGCCTGTGACAAGGATTAGGACATGAGATTGGACGACCCCACTTGAACCCAGGAGATCCTGATCGAATCCAAAATTGCTGATTTGTTTACTAATCCAAATTTACATAATTCTTCTCATAATAAATAATAAATATAATTATTTCTTTTTATTTTTAAATACTTTTTAAAATAAATTATTATTATTATAATTTTGAAGGAACAATGATTACTATTTTTACATATAAGATTAATAGTAATAGTAATTTTTTAGTTGGTGCGACTCACTAAACAACTCACAATGACAAACTCGGATATTATCTCAACAACAAGAAGTGTTACATTGCCAAAGTTTCAACCAATTAAGGAAATTTTTTGTTCAAAAAATATACTCACTCAATTTAACTTGTAAATTGAAAATTTTTAACTTTAACATAAAGAAAAACAAAAACAAAATTTACTCTCGCTCTTCTACATCAATGTGCATACTTACTTGTTTGGATAGTGTCATTTATAAGTGTAGTATTTTTTTATTTTTTTATTTTTATCAATTTTTTTCGCTAGTTTCTTTATACTTGTAAAACTAAATGTTTGAAAAGAGGATTACACAATCTTTGCCACTAATTTGTATTAAACATAGAATTTTTCAGATGTCTCTTAAAATGAAATTCGAACATTCATTTAGAGACGGATGGAGTAACATTCACTCTTCTTTAAGAAGACAATTTGATTTAATCAAATTATTATATTGTTATCAAATTATATTTTTTTTGTGCATCAATTAAAAAATTTAAAATTTTATTTGCTCATAAATTTTTATATATTTAATATTCAATAAAATAAGGAAAACTATTTTTTACGGAGGAATTGATTTTTTTTTTTAAAAAAATCTTAAACCACCCAATTCTAGCAAGCAGGGATATCTAACTCAAGATCTCTATGATAGAAAGATTTAAACATGCACAGTTGATTAAAAAAACAATTACTCTCTCTGTCACAAAATGATGTTCGCGTTTGACTATTCAAACTTTTAAAGGATATGAACGCTTGCTTCACTAGCCATGTTTTATTTATGCACTTTTAAGCCTAAATTGTTGAAATGAGAAAAACTTTTTGAAACAATGAGAAATAGCAAATGAGAATATCATTTCGGGAGTATTAAGGGTGAGTTTGGGATTGCTTCTGATTCTCAGAAAGTGATTCGTTAAAATCGATTATCGTATAAGTGATTATCATATCATTAATTTATCGATTATGAATATGTTTGGATACCACATGTCCGAAATTGATTATGAAGGATAAATTCCAAAAATATCCCTTACTTTATGCATATCAATATAATACATGCACATATAAAGGGAAAGTTATCAATGTAAAACATTATATAAAAACAGCTTTTTAGAATCACTTCTAACAAAAGCTGGGTCTTAGCTGCTTCTCCAAAACGCAGTTTTCTGCGTTTTGATAGCTTAAAATCATAATCAATTTTGACATCCAAACGCCATGAAAGTGATTTTTGATCTCTGAAAGTGATTATAAGCCTCAAAAAAGCAATCCCAAACTCACCCTAAGTCCGTTATAAGAAGATTAAAATCCAAATGGGAATGGGAATAGGAAAAGCGGAGATATAAATAATGGGAAATGGCAGAGGAATGAAATTTGCAACTTTAAACAACAAATCAAATTCCTCCGTATCTCTCTCCTCTCCCTCTCTCTCTAACCGGAAAATTCCTGCTTGTTAACCGGAAAATCTCCATCCATTTTCTCTCTCTCTCTCTCTCTCTCTCTCTCTCTCTCTCTCTCTCTAGATCTGACTCCACTCTGTTTCCATTCGTCTTCTCCTTCAATGCCATAATTCTCCTTCAAAACCATGGATTTCATTTATCAAGAGGTTCCTTTCCTTCAACAATCAATGTGCATTTCGTTCTTATACTCATGATTTTTCCATGGAAATACGATCATTAATTAACAACAAATTGGGTTTCGTGATTTTGTTTTTTTGTCAGGAATGTATAACGAATTCAAGAGGAGTTCAGCTCTTCACATGCAGATGGCTTCCTTTTTCTTCTCCCAAGGCCCTTGTTTTCCTCTGCCACGGTACTAATCTCTCTCTCTCTCTCTCTCTCTCTCCATCGTACAATTCAGCTTCGTCCACACTTTGAATTTTGAATTTTGTTTATAATTGAGATAGATAAGGGATTTTGATTGTTTGGTTTTGGGGGTTGCAGGTTATGGCATGGAATGCAGTGACTTCATGAAAGGTACTACTACTACTTCACATTGTCCATGCTCTCTTACTTTATTGCTTCTTCATATTTTCATGCCCAATTCCCTTCTATTTTCTTTATGTTTATGCACTCTATCCCCCCCCACCCCCCCCAAAAAAAAAAAAAAAAAAAAATAATAATTGGTGCACAGATTACGCTATAAATTTTCAAATAGTAAATTGTGAAAAAATAAATAAGATCGAACCCACAATCATAATGTAAAATACCTAGCAGTTATAACCACTAAACTAGATAAACAATTTGGTTATATGGGTGCAGTTGCACCCATATAACATAACCTAGATCTGCCACTACGGTGGAGTGGACCAATGTGCCCAATCTATGCTTAAATATTGGTCCGCCCCGTCCCTATCTTTCGTTGATTTTACCATGGTACAAGCAACTTAAAACAAAAAAAGTAAAGTGGGTACAATAAATGTACAAATAAAGGGAAGTGGGTACAAGCAATGTACAACAAGTGAACCGTATTTTTATAAAACGTTGACAATTCAACTGAACAAAGACATTATTATGAGACGTAAGGAGTGTTTGTCTTTAGTGTTTCTTGAAACTGTTTGCATTCTTCAAACACTTTAATTTTACTCTGCCTGCCCCATCTACCGTATTCATATGCCTTTAGAAGTCTTAAAGTCTGGACTTTACTGTGCTCAACTTTTTTAAACCATTTATACCAAGCAGTGAGCAATTATGAGGCAACAACCTCTTCTTTACCTACTAGTATATCCTATCATTTGTAATGCTATAAATTTTGCATAGAAAGCATGTGTGATATGATGCACTTAATATTTGTATCAATGGTAGTATGTACTAATATGTTGAACAACTTAACTTTAAGGAATTTCAGAAAGTTTATTTTTCGCCAAAGGCGTATTTCTTGACACGGGGTGGAAGGAAGGAGCCCATGGGATAATTTTATGTACATGATTAACCCGTGCTTCCTTTTTAAGTACCTACATTTTATACTAAAGATAGTCTACAAAAATTGGCCAAATGTTGGAAATTCTGTGAATTATTTTTTCTCTAAAGGAATAGGCTATTAATTATCTAATTTAATTGGCATTGCTTCTTCTACATACAAGCAATATTTTTCTTTTTATGTAATCAGAAGAGTCGTGTTAGCACAACTTTGCCATTGTGTCAGGACCCGCCCGCCCTTCTGATGAGTATATGGTAAATGTCAGTATTAAATGTTTAAGAGTTAAGTTTCTTATAATGTAAGATAAGTTTTATTTTTTTATTTTATTTAGCAACTTGTACAGAGATAACGCAATTATAGAAATGTAGTCTAGCTACCATACATGCCCATACCCTTGTAGCTGTCCTGGATACTTTATTTACTAGAGACCAGAATTATCTTATCATTGATCTGATTTCTGGATCCTTCCCTTTGATCCATCAACTCTGACATTGAAAAACATCCTTTTGCCTCTTATCTTATATCGTCTGTCTCAAAACAAAAACCAAAATTGTCCTATTTAAACAACATTTTTGTCTAGTTGCTTAATTTTGACTTTTAAAGTTCTCGACAATTTGCTCAAGAAAATGGAACAGTCTTTTCGGAGGAAAGGAGTTAAAACAGAGAAGTTTCCTTTGAAGTTGGAATCATGTATTTTTAAATTTCATTCTATAAATTCCATGAATTCTTGAAATTTATCTTTCCCACAAGTCACACTCTTTCTTCCTAAATGAGCGAGAGGAAATTGACTAAGACAATTAGATTAAGTTTTGGTTGGTTGGTTGTGTAGGTTAGCAAACAACTAAATACTTTAGGTGGAAAAATGTCAGCGGGTCTCTTTGGTCCAACGTATGTGGTAAATTGCTTACTAATCTACTTGGCAGTGCCTATTTCCCTCAATATGATGTAGGAGTAGGTAAAATATTGATGATACTCTGCTGAAAAAATAGTCATTGAATAAAAAAGTCCAAAATGGGCCGTTTGCACAAAAACAATTTTCTTGGAGTTCTTTTTCTTTCAAAAAGTTGTAATTTAAAAACAAGGCATACACATTTTTATAGTGAAAAACTGTACTTTTCATAGAAACCGCAGCAATTAACAGCCAATTTAATGCATTTTTAATATGGTAAATCTCATTTTGTTTTTTCGGGATGTGAATTTTTTCTGATGTGAAATTATTTACATGACTGTATCATGGTGGTCTTGAAGGGTCTGGAACCAGACTAGCTAAGGATGGGTACGGTGTGTTTGGTATTGATTACGAAGGGCACGGACGATCAATGGGTGCCCGTTGTTACATCAAGAAGTTTGACAACATTGTCAACGACTGTTCTGAATTCTTCAAATCAATTTCAGGTCAGCTACTACACCATCCTTTTCTTTGTTGGTTCATCAATCACTTTCACCTATGGAAACCATATAATAAATACATCATAGTATTATTTTATGATTAGGCTTGTCTAAAGAAAGTTAGAAAGCCTTTTAAGATTAAATAGTGCATCATTTATTAGAATTGAAAGTTATCTAATACTCTCTCCGTCCCAAAATGATCTTCCCAATTGACTATTCAAACTTTTTAAGAATATGAACACTTGCTTCACTAGCCATGTTTTGTTTATGCACTTTCAAGCCCAAGTTATAGAAATGGGAATAAATTTTTGGGACAATGAGAAAGGCAAATGGGAAGATCATTTTGGGACGGAGGGAGTATTAATGTTTGTCTATGATAAAGAAATGTATCGGAATAATTTTTTAGTAGGAACCCACGCGCTAACAAAATATGGTCACCCCCCACCCCCACCCCCCAATAAAAGGGTCGTATTCTCTTATTTTTGGCCGTTTTGAAAAAGAAGAGTGCATTTCTACAGTAGGGAGTATCTTTTTTGTGTGCAATTTCATCATGGAACAAGCAAATGATACACGTTCATAAAATGTATGTATTGTGACTGGAAACTCCTTTTTACGCACAAAGGGAGTATAATATAGACAGGATAATTATTAATTTACCAACTCTTCTAAAACCTTAAGGTGATAGAGAGGGCACCCACAATGTAGTATATCATGCTGCTTAGATATTAACAATAATAAATCATATCTATGTCGTTGACCTCTTGTTGGAGGTGAGGTTATATTGACTTAGCACAGACAAGAGTGTCCAGTGCAAATTACTAAAAAAAATGTTTCCAAAGTCAGGGGTTTCATTTTTTAAAGACCGAGCCTACAAACTGTGTAGCCAGTGAATTCGCAACCTTAACCATTCTGGTTTCCTAACTTTGGTGGCTTTTACAATGGAGATCGCCTCATCCAACTTAAAGGCGATCCAATGGTCTAGATACTCTTCATTTGCGACGTAGTTTTGACATGTTGTATGCCAACCCGCTGAATCATCTCGTCGAACTTGACCTTAAAATTTACCAAATGTCATGGCCCATGGTAAAGAAAACAGGACCATGTAATCAATTAACATCTATCACCCAAAATGTGTGAGTTTTTTGTGGGTCCAAATTCATTGTATGTGTCTCCTTATATTTATTTTTGGTTTATTGGAGGTCAGGGCGGGAAGAGTACAGTGGTAAGAAGAGGTTCTTGTATGGAGAATCAATGGGTGGGGCAGTGGCTCTACTGGTTCACAAGAAAGACCCTTCTTTCTGGCACGGCGCGGTTCTGCTTGCCCCCATGTGCAAGGTAGTGATTTAAGGCTTTTACTGTTGTACATTTACTTATTTAGCGATGGGCCGTTTGTTGCGATTAAAGAAATGGGCCTAGCCCATTGATTGTTGTTAGATTTGTTGGGTTTTTTGTTGGTTTTGTAGATCTCTGAGAAGGTGAAACCTCACCCGGTAGTTATAAGTATGTTGACAAAAATTGAAGATGTCATACCAAGATGGAAGATTGTCCCTACAAAGGATGTCATTGATTCCGCCTTCAAGGATCCTGTGAAGAGGGAAGAGGTGAGTTTATTGTTTCTATCGGTCAGTATAGTATCATATGGACCCGACCGTTCCTTGGACCCCACGCAATAGGAGCTCTTGTAGCACCAGATTGCTTTTTTTTTTTCCTTTTCCCCAACACATTTTATATTTTAACTTTGGATATGAAAATGTCACGTTTTGAATTGAGTTACTAAATGCATTGATCAAGAAAATTTGCATTTTAAATGGTTGATTTGCGTATAAATGGAAAAAAATAACTATATTTTGGAAAAGTGCTTTTAAAAAGGATTGTAGCAAATGAACCCTAAATTTGTTGGTAATTCTGAGTGTTAACTGTGTATTTTGCTTTGCAGATACGCGGGAACAAGTTAATATACCAAGAAAAGCCCAGGCTTAAAACAGCGCTGGAAATGCTTAGGACTAGCATGAACCTTGAAAACAGCTTACATGAGGTAATTACTCAACACTCTCCGCTTATTTATTTTCTCAATAATATTATTCATAAACGAGATTCCATTTTATTAAATAGTCAGTCTTATGAAAAACCCGTTTTACACTAAGAGATGTTACATTAAGAGATTTTGTTTCACATTAAGGGATGGAAACATGTTTCACACTAAAACGAGTGTAAAACAAGTTTTTCTCGAGATTTTCACTTTATTAAAACCATCTCAAATATGAGTGTTCATTTTTCAAAAAAATAAAACACGCGGTTTCAGTTTTGTAGTAAATTTTCACCTTATAAAAATCGTTGAGTATATCTGAATTTCCATTTACACACGACTTTTATATAGAAGTACTATTTCTTGAGTTTGAATGGGAGGGTTTAATAATTTGCAGGTGACACTACCATTCTTTGTATTGCATGGGGAGCAAGACACAGTAACTGACCCAGAAGTGAGTAGGGCTTTATACGAACGAGCCAGCAGCGCAGACAAGACCATAAGAATGTACCCCGGAATGTGGCACGGACTGACCACCGGCGAGCCGGAGGAAAACATCGAGATTGTCTTCTCCGACGTGATTTCTTGGCTAGACAAACGATCAGCAGAAGAATACGATACCACCGTTCTTGAAATGGGACCTGCCCTACACCAGTCTATCAGTGCCCCTGCTCTCGAGAAAATGGGCGCCATTGATGCTCCGGCGGCTTCTCCGGCTGCCGGAACTAATGGAACCAAGCCGCAACGGACGAGGTCGCACGGAAATTATCTTTGTGGGTGGAAGGGGCGGCGAATGCACCATCATTCTGCCATGTAGTGGCTATGGTTGCAGGGGATCAAGTTGCCGAGAATTGAGATGGGACTGTTTTCTTGTTTTAGTCTACGGCTCACGGGGGATAAATAGGTCATTTTGATATATGCCTATGTATATTTTTAATCACGTGTATGTATAATTTTGGAACAAGACTTTAAGTGTGGTTAAATTAAGTTAATGAAATTTGTAATTGCAACCTTTTTTTTTTTTTTTTTTTTTTTCATGTTTCTTAAAGTTTTCAAAATGAAATGATTTTGGGAAAAAAAAAAAAAGGTTCTTCAAAATGACGTCATAAAAGTTAGTACAATGTGTTTGTTTTCGAGTAAACGACCAAAATGACCCGCGTACTATATGAATTCAACCAATTTGACCTGCGTACTATTAAAACTACCAAATTGACCTACGTACTATGCATAAATCAACCAAATCAACCTAAATTGTTAGTATACATTAATGGATGTTAACGAATGTTAAAAACTTAACGGATATACAACCAAATTTTTCAAAATTGACCCAATACACATTAAAATAAACCAAAATTATTTACACCACCCTCCTTAATCTGAAATATTTAGAGAAAAAAAAGGAAAAAGAAAACCATCTTATTAATTGAATTTATATAATTAAGTTTAATATTAATCTCTTTTTTTTTTCCAAATAAGTCACTCATTTATTCAAATCTATATATATATATATATATATATATTAAAGTTGGTGAGGAGAGTCATGGTGTTGCCACATAGACAAGTCTTAGAGAAATGTTGCATTTGGTGTTGCCACATCATTACCACTCTTATAAATAAGAGACATTTCAAATTCTTTTTCTTAGCTAATAGTATTAGCTAATAGTATTAGTTACTATATAGGGTAACTATTATAGTTAAATACAATAGTTAACTAATACTTATAATAGTAATAGTTACTATAATAGGTAACTAATATAGTTAACTACTATAGTAACTAATACTTATAATAGTAATAGTTACTATAATAGGTAACTATTATAGTTAACTATTATAGTAACTAATATTTATAATAGTAATAGTTACTATAATAGGTAACTAATATAGTTAACTACTATAGTAACTAATACTTATAATAGTAATAGTTACTATAATAAGTAACTATAATAATAGTTAATCATATACTTATAATAGTAATAGTTACTATAATAAGTAACTATTATAGTTAACTACTATAATAACTAATACTTATAATAGTAATAGGTACTATAATAGGTAACTAATATAGTTAACTACTATAGTAACTAATACTTATAATAGTAATAGTTAATTATTATAGTTAACTATTACTACCTACATCCCAAAGTAAGAGTCATACTTTCTATTTTGATACGTCACAGAGTAAAAGTCTTTTTCCTAAAATGACAAAAAATCCTTACAATTCATCTCAGTCATTCTCTCTCCTACTTTATTTTTATACTCACAAAATCAATCAACTTATTATTCACTCCCACTCATTCTCTCTCTTAATTTACTTTTACACTCACAACATTAACTTTACTTTTATCATTTCTAAATTTCCGTGCAAATGGGAGATATGACTCTTACTCGGAGACGGAGAGAGTAATATTTAACTATTATAACTAACTAATACTATTAATAGTATTAGTTAATTATAATAGTTAAATATAATTGTTAACTATAATAGTTACTATATAAGTTAATTATTATTAATAATAGTATTAGTTAATCATAATTGTTACAATATATATTAACTGTTACTATTAATTATATTATTTAATCATAATAGTTACTATATATGTTAACTATTACTATTAATACCATTAGGTTTTTTGAAATATTCATACAACAGACTTAAATGTACTTCTAAATTAATTAAAAAATATATTTATTACAACTATGTACAACCAAAGCTATGAAAATGTTTTGATTAATTTAAAATATACATATATTTTCAAATAAAATTATTATGTTAATTTATCAATTAAAAATATTAAAAAAGAAAAATACAAAAAACAGTAACGGAATAGATTCCCGTGCAGAGCACGGGTTACCTACTAGTTGGTGTTAATGTCTACCATCAAACACCAACTAGCCACCATCTCACCATCACCACTGTTTCCCCACCATTGCCGCCACATCCAACAACAACAAATCACCGTTTCACCACCGACATCTTCCATAACACTTCATCCTAAACTATTGTTCAAAACCCAGGAATCTAGAAACCAAAATTTCGTACAGATTTGAAAAAAAATGTTCAGATTCAAACCTTTCAAACACACAAAAACAATTCCAGAGAAAAGGTAAATTGCAGATCTGCAAAACCAATGGTGAGCTCAATACAGCAAATCCGAGCTTCAATTCACTCATCGTCCTCCACCATAACCAAACCTTCATCAAACCCTTCAAACTCAATTTCAAAACCTTCACCATCAAACCTCAAATCCGCACTCATATCTATCTTTATAGAAATCTTCCTCTCAAGGCATCAGCTGAACTGGGGGGGGGGGGGTTGGATCTGGAGGATTAAGTTCTACCGGCCGCCGGAAATTAAAGAACGAGTATAGACGGACGGTGATGAATTTGGATCGGAGGACCTGAGTTGAGGAGATGAAAGATCAAATTCGAGTAAGGAAATGATAGAGGGGTGAGAGACGGCATAGGGCGAGGGAAGAGTGGGGAAAGGGGGAGGAGGAGGAGGGAGACGCCATGGATGGCGTTTACGGTGGAAGGGGAGGGGGAAGGTATGAACGCAGAGGAAGTCTGAATGCGGAGGAATGGGAGGCGACAGACCATTTAGGATTAGATTTTTTCAATTTTCATTTTAAACCGTAGGGTTTATTTGTAAATTATTTTGGAAATGTCCCTTAAATTTCTAACATCCACTAACATCCATTGATATACACTAACGATTTAGGTTGATTTGGTTGATTTATGCATAGTACGCAGGTTGATTTGGTAGTTTAAATAGTACGCGGGTCAAATTGGTTGAATTCATATAGTACGCGGGTCATTTTGGTTGTTTACTCATTTGTTTTCACTTATTATATGCCTACTAATATTGTTTTTGTTTTTTTGTTTTTTTTTTGTTTTTTTTTTGTACAAAAAATAGTATTAAGTGAGCTAACATCTGCGTCAGGTAGGACTAGAGGGGCACTAAAGCTCTCTCAACAAAGTATTAAGTAGGACTGCTAAAGCTCTCCGGATAAAGTTTTAAAACTGTTGCATTCTCAGGTCTAAAACTTGAAACTTCTGATTAAGATAAAACAACCACTTAACAACAAGTAATCTAGATGTTTGTTGGTACCTAAAAATAAGATTAGTTATGCAAAGGTGCTACTCATTAGGTTATTAGACAAGGTCTATTTTATTTTTCGGGTGTATTTGTAATACTCATCAGTCCCAAAATATCTTCCAACTGTTTTTATCGGTATTGGAATAAATTTTGAGTGATAATTATAATTTCAAGTTGATTTAATATCCTAATGAATCTTTAAAACTTTTTATAGTATTATTGACGATATATTAGTTATGTGAAAATCTAGGAAAAAACGTGTTTTTCCTTAAGTTGCGTAAAACGTGTTTTTAAGTTGGCGCGATGGCATTTAGCGCTGGTAGAAAGTGCCAGTGATAGTGTAAAAAAGTGCCAACACATGTACACTGGCACTTATTGACACTACCACTGACACTTTTTAATAAGTGTCAGTGTCAATATTAGCAAGTGCCAGTGTAATGGCTGGCAATTATTAACACTACCACTGACACTTTTAATAAGTGTCAGTATCAATGTAAAAAAGTGCTAGTGTACTCACTGGCAATTTTTAACATTACAAGGTGGTTTGGTTCGGTTTTTCTCCTTCCGTGGTTCAACTCGGTTTGAAAAATAGCATAAACCGTGCGGTTCGGTTTGGTCTGCGGTCTGACTCTTATAAACCGAACCGAACCAAACCGAACTATCTCAAACTGAACCGCGGAACCGAACCACCGAACCGATAGTCTAAACCGCGATGTGGACCGTTGATCATTTGTAAATGTTAATCTGGTCCATTGATTTATACATATAAAACATAAACTTAAACACAAACCCTACCAAAGTACCAATATTCTCACTCTCAGTCTCTCTCTCATTTTAGAACGACGCACGAGCGGCGCTCTTTCTCCCCCGACGCCACGACTGCTCCGACGCCGACTGCCCCCAGGGGCGGATTTGTGTATATGCTAGGAGGTTCACTTGCACCTGGTCAACCCAAAAAATTTAAAAAAAAAATATTTTTTTTTTACTAAGTGCACCGCCAAAATAATAAAAGTAAGCTATTATATTCTTGGTGAGCGTGTGAACTTAGAAGAAATAAAATCTACCAGAGAGCAGAGGAAAAAAAGAAAACAGGAACGGCGTGCGCTGTGTGCCGTGTGCGTCGCCGTCGGCAACCAAACCAACCAGGGTCGGAGCGGCGGCGGTCCAACCGGCAAGCAACCAGTGACACCGGCGACATCTTACCCATCTTCTTCCCTTTTTGTAAGATTTCATCTCTCAAATCTCATTATTTCTCTTCAAATTGGATTTAACAGAAATTTAGGGTTTGAACTACAAGAGCGAGTTACGAAACAAAATTTGTGATCAATTTATGAATGATTGTCTTTTATGTTTCTTTGAAAAAGATTTGCTTCTAGATGTTAAGGAAGAAGATGTTATTAATCGTTATTATGGTATGAAAACACGTGCGGGACAAATTTGATTTAGATAAATGTATTGTTTTCCTTTTGTAAGACAATTTAAGTTGAAGTTATGTAATGTATTGTAATTGCGCTACGTTTTATTTTTATTTTTTATTTTTTTTAAGTTGTGTAGTGTAATTGTGCACCTGGTGATCAACATTCTCAGATCCGCCACTGACTGCCCCTTCTCCGGTGGCGATCGCTCCTCTCAATTGCCGACGCCGACTGCTCAACCGCCGACGCCGACTGCTCAACCTCCGACGCCGATTGCCCCTTCCTTCAATTTCATTTTGACTACAGTTTTGATTGGAAGCAAGGCAAGATCTCGGCCATGGCTAGTAGTGACGATGTATGTTCTTCATTGAACTATATTTTTTTTTCCCAAATTGTTGTGTTACTAGTACTTCTACTAGATCTGGTTTTTCCAATCTTTTTTTTTTTATTGTGTATCTAGTCTGTACAACTGACCCAAATCCCATTTTTATAACAACAATCATCTTCGGTTTGGACCTTCGGTTTGGACCTCGGTTTGGACCTCGGTCTGAACCCAACCATGACAGTTTGGTTCAGTTCGGTTTGGATGTTTTTGTGGTTCAGTTCGGTTTGGAAAAATTCCAAACCGATGACTAGCGGTTTGGTCTCTAAAAACCCCCAAACCGAACCGAACCGTTTACACCCCTAGTATCAGGTTTTAAAGAGAGACAATGGGGGACTGATTGTTTTTGTAGATTCTGCATCTTCATATAAGCTTCTATTTAACTATGACTATTTTATGATGAGGTTGCTGTATAAATATATGCTCTAAGAGGTTCCTTGTGATTGTTTCTGATAACCATGTTGTGTGAACCTTATTTAGATAAGTTAGAATGCAGGCTCTAGAAACCATTTTGGCACGTGTGTGAACATTAATGGTACTGATTCTAGCCTTAGAAGGCAGTGAGTGAAAGTGTTATTCACACATGAAAACATTTGCATTATCACAGAGCCTTTGAAGTTCCTTGTTAACCCCACCTTTTGGTCCACAGGTTATCTATATATTTTAACCAAATAATTTCTTCTGGGCTATTGTTGTTTACTTGTTTTAAGAAAAAATCCTTTTATTTATTATCTGTATTTGTACTGTTTTTAATATACTCCCTCCGTCCCAAAATGATCTTCACACTTTTGTCGACGTTACTACGAAGGAACTTTGAGTAATAAATTTATGTTAATTTAACTATCCTAATGGAAATCTAAAACTTGTTATTGATACAACACCAACAATACGATTGCGCACAAAAGGAGGCCAACATTGTGGTTGCTGGTGAAGGCGGACCACCTTTGAGTGCAAGATTGAAAGAATTATCGAATAACTTGAAGTCCATATCCACCTCCACTCCATTATGTGTAACTACGCCGCCACGGGAGGTTGGTGCTCGCACTTCAGGAATGGAGGTTAAACTTTAACTCTATCCCATTTTTAACTCTATCCCATTTTCTACAGAAAATTAGTGCACATTTATTTAAATGATATTGATTGGTTTTATTATGGTGTGACAGCAATCCCTTGTTGAAGATTATCTTCAGCTTTTAAATACTGCTAGCAAGTGAGTTTTCCATTCATGTTTCATTATCTAATAATCTCTCAAATTCTATTTTTGCAATGAAAATAAGTAAAACATAATATTCCCTTATTTTCTATTACTCTCCACTATCATCATACCTCCATTAACTTTCATTTAAGCAACTTTCTATCTCTCAATGCCTATCATTCTTTAACTAACGCTGTTTTTATTTCTTTTTTTCTTTTTTACAAACAAACAGGGAAGAGTTGAAAGGAGTAAAGGTAAGCTTCGCACTTTAGTTTTTCCATCACTATCCTTTGTGTTATTTTCTTATTGCTGATGTTCTATTTGTATTTTCAGGGGATTGGAGATAAAAGAGCTATGGACATTCTTGAGCTTCGTGAAAAATCTCCTGAACCATTTAAAAGCGTAAGAAATTGACTTTGATATTAAAATTATCCTTGTTATGTTTCTATTCAATACACACACATATATATTTCTTCGTAATTTTTGTTTTATATCCTTTACTATGCAGCTTGATGATTTGAAGTATATCAGAATGTCCGAAAAAGAGGTACGTATGTTATCATTAACTCTTTATAATAGTCATTCACCACATGCTCATTCAGTTTTTCAATAATTGATACTACCTCTCACATTATTATTTTTACCTTCATTTTTAACAGATCAAAGGTATAATGAGTAAAGTTGCGGGAGGGCTTTTCCGTTAGTTTCAAGAGCAATCCCAAGTAAAAGGTAACAATCTTTTCTTTTCTCCTGATCAATGATATGCATAGAAATGGTTCCATTTTTGGAGGATGCCAATGCCACATTTTCATACTCCCTCCGTCCCAAATAATAGTCCCATTTCCAAAATTGTTAGGTTAAGATAATTGCACTCCTAAAATTGCCAACCAAGGAAGAAGGAGAGAGGAGAGCCGACCAAGTAAGAAGAGGGAGTAATGAAGAAATATTCAAACCTCATTAATGGTAGTGATGGAAATGAAAATAGGTCGTTAAAATGTTTGCACGGTCATATAGGTCTATTAATGAGGGACGGAGGGAGTATTTATTTTGTTGTAGCAGGGATTCTGGTAGAATGATAGTTTCAAGGGATTAAATTTGTGGAACTGAAGGATATTTTGTAATGCAGGTCTTGACAGGTTTCTTTGGGAACATACTGCAAATGAGGAGATTGGATGCATATCTAGCATCGAGTTGTCTTTTAGTCATTCTATGTGGAATCAATCGCTTGTACTTACTATTACATGTAGAATTATGTGTTTATGGTCAAAGTTCTTATTTTTATTGCTTTGGCCTGAGTTAACTTGTTCTGACAATTTCAACCGCTAATTCTGGATGTTACATTCTCGATGTTACGCTATTGTGTTTCACTATTGGGGTAAAATTTAAGATGCCAGGCAGGATAAACTATAATTGTACTATATTTCTATCAATTTTGTCATTGTAGATGTGCCCTAAGGCAGAGTGCCAAATTTTATAGTTTCCACATAAATTTGAACTCATTTGACCCCCTTCAGTTTTGGAAAGTGTTGAAGTTAGCAACTTCAAGTTTAACAAACGTGCCTTTTTATTGCTAAAAGTATTGGATTAATACAGTTAGATCCCCTTAATGTTGGGGGAAATTTACACTAAATTATCATTTTGATTTTTGACTAAATTTGGATACCTTAATTATAATGTCATTCTAAAATCAATTCGACCCCATTCCTAAAATTTATGGCTTCGCCACAAACCAGAAACATTTAATCAACATGACAAATGTTAGTAGAAATATGCAGTACGTGTTAGGAGTGTCAGTGGTTCGGTCCAAACCGCGGTTTGGGACCGAACCGAACTAAACCATAAGGTTTGGTTCGGTTTTTAAGCACAAGTAGTTCGGTTCGGTCTCAAAAATTGCTAAACAGCGTGGTTCGGTTTGGTTTGTGGTCTGACCCCTCCAGACCAAACCAGACCGAACCAAACCAAACCGTCAGACCGAACCGCCAGACCGAACCACCAGACCAAACCGCCAGACTACATATATTAGTCATATATTTGTATGTTAAGTAACATTCACCTTTAAATTATTAAAATAATTTACATTACATCATTCTTAACTCTCGTATTGTATCTTATTCAATATTCATTTCATCGAATGTTATATTCATTGAGGCACATAGTTAACAAAGTTCTGTAGTGTATTCACTTCCTTCGGCTTCTTTATTCGTTTGATATTTTCATTCTTCCGAATTTTCTCTTTTAAATAGAGTGTAAACCATAATTTGAATCATGATATGAACCTCGGTGTGAATGGTGGTTTGAACCACGATCTAAACCATACACCACGGTCTAAACCGCAGTTTGGACCACATTACTGAACCGCGGTCTGAACCAAACTGAACCAAACCATGGAGGTTTGGTTTGGTTCGGTTTGAAATTTTTCGTGGTTCGGTTCGGTTTGGAATTTTCCCAAACCGATGACTAGTGGTTTGGTCTCTAAAACGGCTGAGACCGAACCAAACCGAACCGAACCATTTACACCCCTAGTACGTGTGATGTGAAAAAGTAAAAATCAATTACTGCTGAGTTCTGTTCCATGGCAATTGAACAAACTAGGATGCCAAAAGTTATTCTGTAAATGATCTGTTTTCCTACTCCTCAAAACAATAAAAATACAAGGATAACCAAATACTAAAAGTAGACATCTCCAAAACTACAGTGAAGGGGCTCGTAGTCTCTGTCTCGCTTAAATCCCTTCTGTACGACCCGGGAGAAACTGATCACTGATCTGAACAATTTCTTTCTTTCCCTTCAATAGAAGAAGTATAATAAGTATTATACGCCTTTTGCCTAAGCTGTGGTGGTGGAGGTGGTAGTGGTGGTGGTGGTTTTGGCTCCGTTTTCTTCGTTAATTGTTTTGGCTAATTGTTTTAGAAATTTTCTTTTTATAGTTGGTTCATCTATTTCTTTGATTTTTTCTAATATCTCATCGTATTGTTCTATTGTGTTTAATTTATTATTACACAGGCATATTTCTCTATTACAAGATTGGCATTCATCATCATTACTTGTATCAGTTTGATCAGAAGAGTTGTAATCATCAATATCTGTTGATAATTCAAGATTATCTATGTTTTGTAATATTTCTTCTGTTTCTTTTATTTTTAAATTATGGCAGATTTGTTGTATTTGTCTTTTTCCTGAGCAATTTCTAGCAATATGACCAGGTTTTTTGCATAAAAAACATTTTATGTTTTTATTATATGGCTTAAAAGACTTAAAGGATTTTTTATACTTTGTATTATTTTTATTATTGTTGTACCTTTTCTGAAAATGTGCTTTTTTATTTTTATTGTAATAAGCAGGAGGATTGTTTTGATAGTTTTTATTTGTTTTTCTATATTTTCTCCTATATGTACTATTTTTGTAATACGGGCTTCTATATTGAGTGTAATTTTTCTTTTTGTATGGAGATTTTAGTTTATCAAAACCAAATTGTTCACACCAATGTCCTAATTCTTTTCTTGTTTGAGTAGTTTCTTTTTTTAATTTGTTTTGTAGTTTTTGGTCTTGACATAGTCTTAATCCTGTAATATTTACACAAGTAATTAAGTCTCCATAGTAAGATTATCATAGGATATTTGTCCGTATTTTTGTTCTATCGTATCTTTTACTTTTTCTGAAAATAGGCCTGGTAGTCCAGTAATAAATTTTTCTTTCCAATGATAATTATTTGGGTCAGCAAGATTAAAAACTCTTTTAAGAAAAATTTCTTTATACCATTTAAATTGTTCTAATTTTCTGCATTTTAGGTTTTGTAATATTTCAGAATTTCTTTCAGTGTATAAATCTATATCTCCTATAAAGTGGGTTGTGATGTTAAATATTAAGTATATTAATTGTGCAGGAGTCTGGTTTCCATTTTCATCTAATACTGGGTGTCCATCTTGGTCTGCTTTAATAGCTTCTAAAATTTGTGTTTTTATTTGTTGTGCTAGTAATTTATCCCACCAAGTTCTTAATTGACCAGTGAATCCTAATATAATGTTTTCAACTGCTTGGCGTTCTGTAATATTTGTAGATTTATAGATATTTCCTACAATTATCATTTCTTTTGTAATATTTATAATTTCCATTTCACTTAATCCGTCAATGTTCCATTCATAAATATTTTTTGCATTGTAAGATTTTGTCGGGTTTTTTAATATTTCTAAGTCTTCAGGATCTTTTTAATTGTAAAAATCTCGTCTCATTGTTTGAATTAGAATTGTATTTAAGTTTTCTTCTTCTGATTCTGTAGTAGAGCTATATTCATTATTAGAAGAGATATCTGATTCTGAGGTTTTGTCATTATAGTCTGTTAGCATTCGGATATTTGTACTTGTACTTGTTTCCTCTTTTACTTTTAAATGTGTTTTTATTTTATTCATTAAGTCATTTAGGGGATCATGGAGTGTTGGTTTGACTTCAGGTATTACCAAAGTATTCCTAGGAGGGGGAATTTGTTTAGTAAACATTGTATTTTTATTTCTTCTAGTTGATGGATTAATTTTATATAATTCTGAATATTCTGTAAATCTTTGGGATTTATAATGTTCGTCATTTTTTGTTGGTATTGGTGTGGGTCCCATTTCTACTTCTAGTTGTGCTATATCTTTTCCTATTGTGGTTATTTTTTTGGTAGAATTATCAATTTTTTCTTCAACTCTATCTAGTTGTTGTCCTACGGTATATAGGTATAAATTTGTCCAATTATTTTGTAAATGTAAATCTGTTTGTTTTTTATCTTCGGTGTTTAATTGATTAGATTTATCAATGGGGTATGCACCATATTGGATGTTGTCTCTACAAAAGTAAGTGGCTTCTAAAGGTGGTTTTTCGTTTTCGTATACTTCGTGAGTTGGTAGAAGATCTGGTCCTACTTTGTACCATCGTCTTAGTTTTTTCTGTAATGTGGTTATTTTGTATAAGTAATCATTTTTTAAGAAATCAAAAAATGGTACGTGATCTTCTTGTAATTCACAAAATTCGTAATATTTTTCTTTTATTAATTTTTGTTCATTTGTATCATACATTTGAAAAAATAGTTTTCTATTTTCTTCATTGTGTTTACTTGTAAAATCTTTTCTTAAAATACTTTTATTTAAAATAAAATTGTTTTTTATCATGTTTAAGGTAAACTCACTATCTTCGTAAGTTTGAACATTGATTCCTTCATAAGGTTGAACATTAATTCCTTCTCTGTTTACTCCAGTATTGTTTGTTTGTTGTGGGATTTCAATATTAGTTTCATTTTCAAAAACAGTTTCATTTTGTGAAGAACTATCTTCATATTTAGTGTTTTGTGGGAATTCATATTTATTGTTTTATGGAAATTCATATCTTCCTGATGTAGATCTCCTAGATGGTGGTTGGACATTAAATTTTTTGTTTCGACTTAGTGACCGAGTTCTTTTGAATTTTAGATCTACCGATCCATCCTCATATTGTGTAATTTGTTCTATATCAGTTGTTTGATTTTGTTTTTTTCTTGGGACAGTTTTAGCGGGATATGACCATTTATCGGGTAAAGTTATTTCATTCCATTTAATTGTTTTTGGTATATTTATATTAGCTTTTGTTTTGTCAATTTCCCAAAAAATGGTTTCTCCTATTTTGTTTTTATTAAAAGCATTAGGACATAGTCCTGTATTCATGACTTTAAAATACAATCTATAAAATATTTCATATACGTGAGACCCTTTTTTCATATGATAATTATGTGTTAAAATATCTAAAGTTAAGATGTCCATTATGTGAGGATCTGTTAAAGAAATTGTAAAATTTGGATAACTATTAAAATGAATTGGTCCATTTGTTAAACTAGTTTCAATAGCTCCTAATAACGAATCCGTATAGTTTAGATGTCTAGCATCTCTTAAAGCTATTTGTATACTTGTGTTTAATCCTTCCATTGTTAAGGGTTTAATAGCAATTTGTACAAGTCCGATATGTAAAAATTTGTAACCATGGGATATATATTTTTTTATAGATGATTTTGAAAATAGACTCATAGTTTGATTATTGGAAAATAAAGGGATAATAGTTTCTTTTGTTTTAATGGCTAATCTTGATCTTATGTCAAAAATTCCTTTGTCTTTATAAATTTATGAGTTTGAAATAAGAGGTGGTTTCCAATTAGTCAAAGACTGAGTATTCCAAGAAAATTCTTTTGATAAAATATTTTGATCATTTTCATTGTTATCATGATTATCATTCTCAATATGTATGTTATAATCGTTCATAGGATCTTGATTTCTAGGAGGCCTTCTATTCGTAAAATTACCTAACCAACTCATGATTTACTATTTGTCTTGCTTTTCGGATACACTTCCTTACCTAATGGATGCACGACTTACACTTCCTAATGCGTGACTTAGACCTAGGTGACACACCGACTCGGGACAAAAAAGTAAATTGTTTAAGTTAATTAAATAATTTTGTTGAATATTAGGCTCTGATACCAAAGATCAGAGGTCCGATTTTAAAGCATGCATATTAAGATAATAACAATAAATAACATAAAATAAATATCGCATGAATAGTGAATAGTAAAATTGACTTTTCTACAGTAACTTTGACTTTTGAAAATACGTATACGTAGGCTTTCGTTCAACCTCAGTTTATCCGTCACCCGTAGGTCTGGAAGGTTAGTGGTTTCCACCTTTCGTAACGTTTTTGTTTTGAAAAATAATTTGTAAATTGTAAGCAACAATGAATAAATAAATACTCGAGGCAGGAGTAGTAAACTTACTTGTTTATTGCAATTTGTTGATGAGTATTCCAAGATTTCCCGTGCAGAGCACGGGTTACCTACTAGTTGGTGTTAATGTCTACCATCAAACACCAACTAGCCACCATCTCACCATCACCACTGTTTCCCCACCATTGCCGCCACATCCAACAACAACAAATCACCGTTTCACCACCGACATCTTCCATAACACTTCATCCTAAACTATTGTTCAAAACCCAGGAATCTAGAAACCAAAATTTCGTACAGATTTGAAAAAAAATGTTCAGATTCAAACCTTTCAAACACACAAAAACAATTCCAGAGAAAAGGTAAATTGCAGATCTGCAAAACCAACGGTGAGCTCAATACAGCAAATCCGAGCTTCAATTCACTCATCGTCCTCCACCATAACCAAACCTTCATCAAACCCTTCAAACTCAATTTCAAAACCTTCACCATCAAACCTTAAATCCGCACTCATATCTATCTTTATAGAAATCTTCCTCTCAAGGCATCAGCTGAACTGGGGGGGGGGGGTTGGATCTGGAGGATTAAGTTCTACCGACTGCCGGAAATTAAAGAACGAGTATAGACGGACGGTGATGAATTTGGATCGGAGGACCTGAGTTGAGGAGATGAAAGATCAAATTCGAGTAAGGAAATGATAGAGGGGTGAGAGACGGCATAGGGCGAGGGAAGAGTGGGGAAAGGGGGAGGAGGAGGAGGGAGACGCCATGGATGGCGTTTACGGTGGAAGGGGAGGGGGAAGGTATGAACGCAGAGGAAGTCTGAATGCGGAGGAATGGGAGGCGACAGACCATTTAGGATTAGATTTTTTCAATTTTCATTTTAAACCGTAGGGTTTATTTGTAAATTATTTTAGAAATGTCCGTTAAATTTCTAACATCCACTAACATCCATTGATATACACTAACGATTTAGGTTGATTTGGTTGATTTATGCATAGTACGCAGGTTGATTTGGTAGTTTAAATAGTACGCGGGTCAAATTGGTTGAATTCATATAGTACGCGGGTCATTTTGGTTGTTTACTCATTTGTTTTCACTTATTATATGCCTACTAATATTGTTTTTGTTTTTTTTTTTTTTTGTTTTTTTTTTTTTTGTACAAAAAATAGTATTAAGTGAGCTAACATCTGCGTCAGGTAGGACTAGAGGGGCACTAAAGCTCTCTCAACAAAGTATTAAGTAGGACTGCTAAAGCTCTCCGGATAAAGTTTTAAAACTGTTGCATTCTCAGGTCTAAAACTTGAAACTTCTGATTAAGATAAAACAACCACTTAACAACAAGTAATCTAGATGTTTGTTGGTACCTAAAAATAAGATTAGTTATGCAAAGGTGCTACTCATTAGGTTATTAGACAAGGTCTATTTTATTTTTCGGGTGTATTTGTAATACTCATCAGTCCCAAAATATCTTCCAACTGTTTTTATCGGTATTGGAATAAATTTTGAGTGATAATTATAATTTCAAGTTGATTTAATATCCTAATGAATCTTTAAAACTTTTTATAGTATTATTGACGATATATTAGTTATGTGAAAATTTAGGAAAAAATGTGTTTTTCCTTAAGTTGCGTAAAACGTGTTTTTAAGTTGGCGCGGTGGCATTTAGCGCTGGTAGAAAGTGCCAGTGATAGTGTAAAAAAGTGCCAACACATGTACACTGGCACTTATTGACACTACCACTGACACTTTTTAATAAGTGTCAGTGTCAATATTAACAAGTGCCAGTGTAATGGCTGGCAATTATTAACACTACCACTGACACTTTTAATAAGTGTCAGTATCAATGTAAAAAAGTGCTAGTGTACTCACTGGCAATTTTTAACATTACAAGGTGGTTTGGTTCGGTTTTTCTCCTTCCGTGGTTCAACTCGGTTTGAAAAATAGCATAAACCGTGCGGTTCGGTTCGGTCTGCGGTCTGACTCTTATAAACCGAACCGAACCAAACCGAACTATCTCAAACCGAACCGCGGAACCGAACCACCGAACCGATAGTCCAAACCGCGATGTGGACCGTTGATCATTTGTAAATGTTAATCTGGACCATTGATTTATACATATAAAACATAAACTTAAACACAAACCCTACCAAAGTACCAATATTCTCACTCTCAGTCTCTCTCTCATTTTAGAACGACGCACGAGCGGCGCTCTCTCTCCCCCGACGCGACGACTGCTCCGACGCTGACTGCCCTGCCCCATCTCCGGTGGCGATCGCTCCTCTCAATTGCCGACGCCGACTGCTCAACCGCCGACTGCTCAACCGCCGACGCCGACTGCTCAACCTCCGACGCCGATTGCCCCTTCCTTCAATTTCATTTTGACTACAGTTTTGATTGGAAGCAAGGCAAGATCTCGGCCATGGCTAGTAGTGACGATGTATGTTCTTCATTGAACTATATTTTTTTTTCCCAAATTGTTGTGTTACTAGTACTTCTACTAGATCTGGTTTTTCCAATCTTTTTTTTTTTATTGTGTATCTAGTCTGTACAACTGACCCAAATCCCATTTTTATAACAACAATCATCTTCGGTTTGGACCTTCGGTTTGGACCTCGGTCTGAACCCAACCATGACAGTTTGGTTCAGTTCGGTTGGATGTTTTTGTGGTTCAGTTCGGTTTGGAAAAATTCCAAACCGATGACTAGCGGTTTGGTCTCTAAAAACCCCCAAACCGAACCGAACCGTTTACACCCCTAGTATCAGGTTTTAAAGAGAGACAATGGGGGACTGATTGTTTTTGTAGATTCTGCATCTTCATATAAGCTTCTATTTAACTATGACTATTTTATGATGAGGTTGCTGTATAAATATATGCTCTAAGATGTTCCTTGTGATTGTTTCTGATAACCATGTTGTGTGAACCTTATTTAGATAAGTTAGAATGCAGGCTCTAGAAACCATTTTGGCACGTGTGTGAACATTAATGGTACTGATTCTAGCCTTAGAAGGCAGTGAGTGAAAGTGTTATTCACACATGAAAACATTTGCATTATCACAGAGCCTTTGAAGTTCCTTGTTAACCCCACCTTTTGGTCCACAGGTTATCTATATATTTTAACCAAATAATTTCTTCTGGGCTATTGTTGTTTACTTGTTTTAAGAAAAAATCCTTTTATTTATTATCTGTATTTGTACTGTTTTTAATATACTCCCTCCGTCCCAAAATGATCTTCACACTTTTGTCGACGTTACTACGAAGGAACTTTGAGTAATAAATTTATGTTAATTTAACTATCCTAATGGAAATCTAAAACTTGTTATTGATACAACACCAACAATACGATTGCGCACAAAAGGAGGCCAACATTGTGGTTGCTGGTGAAGGCGGACCACCTTTGAGTGCAAGATTGAAAGAATTATCGAATAACTTGAAGTCCATATCCACCTCCACTCCATTATGTGTAACTACGCCGCCACGGGAGGTTGGTGCTCGCACTTCAGGAATGGAGGTTAAACTTTAACTCTATCCCATTTTTAACTCTATCCCATTTTCTACAGAAAATTAGTGCACATTTATTTAAATGATATTGATTGGTTTTATTATGGTGTGACAGCAATCCCTTGTTGAAGATTATCTTCAGCTTTTAAATACTGCTAGCAAGTGAGTTTTCCATTCATGTTTCATTATCTAATAATCTCTCAAATTCTATTTTTGCAATGAAAATAAGTAAAACATAATATTCCCTTATTTTCTATTACTCTCCACTATCATCATACCTCCATTAACTTTCATTTAAGCAACTTTCTATCTCTCAATGCCTATCATTCTTTAACTAACGCTGTTTTTATTTCTTTTTTTCTTTTTTACAAACAAACAGGGAAGAGTTGAAAGGAGTAAAGGTAAGCTTCGCACTTTAGTTTTTCCATCACTATCCTTTGTGTTATTTTCTTATTGCTGATGTTCTATTTGTATTTTCAGGGGATTGGAGATAAAAGAGCTATGGACATTCTTGAGCTTCGTGAAAAATCTCCTGAACCATTTAAAAGCGTAAGAAATTGACTTTGATATTAAAATTATCCTTGTTATGTTTCTATTCAATACACACACATATATATTCTTCGTAATTTTTGTTTTATATCCTTTACTATGCAGCTTGATGATTTGAAGTATATCAGAATGTCCGAAAAAGAGGTACGTATGTTATCATTAACTCTTTATAATAGTCATTCACCACATGCTCATTCAGTTTTTCAATAATTGATACTACCTCTCACATTATTATTTTTACCTTCATTTTTAACAGATCAAAGGTATAATGAGTAAAGTTGCGGGAGGGCTTTTCCGTTAGTTTCAAGAGCAATCCCAAGTAAAAGGTAACAATCTTTTCTTTTCTCCTGATCAATGATATGCATAGAAATGGTTCCATTTTTGGAGGATGCCAATGCCACATTTTCATACTCCCTCCGTCCCAAATAATAGTCCCATTTCCAAAATTGTTAGGTTAAGATAATTGCACTCCTAAAATTGCCAACCAAGGAAGGAGAGAGGAGAGCCGACCAAGTAAGAAGAGGGAGTAATGAAGAAATATTCAAACCTCATTAATGGTAGTGATGGAAATGAAAATAGGTCGTTAAAATGTTTGCACGGTCATATAGGTCTATTAATGAGGGACGGAGGGAGTATTTATTTTGTTGTAGCAGGGATTCTGGTAGAATGATAGTTTCAAGGGATTAAATTTGTGGAACTGAAGGATATTTTGTAATGCAGGTCTTGACAGGTTTCTTTGGGAACATACTGCAAATGAGGAGATTGGATGCATATCTAGCATCGAGTTGTCTTTTAGTCATTCTATGTGGAATCAATCGCTTGTACTTACTATTACATGTAGAATTATGTGTTTATGGTCAAAGTTCTTATTTTTATTGCTTTGGCCTGAGTTAACTTGCTCTGACAATTTCAACCGCTAATTCTGGATGTTACATTCTCGATGTTACGCTATTGTGTTTCACTATTGGGGTAAAATTTAAGATGCCAGGCAGGATAAACTATAATTGTACTATATTTCTATCAATTTTGTCATTGTAGATGTGCCCTAAGGCAGAGTGCCAAATTTTATAGTTTCCACATAGATTTGAACTCATTTGACCCCCTTCAGTTTTGGAAAGTGTTGAAGTTAGCAACTTCAAGTTTAACAAACGTGCCTTTTTATTGCTAAAAGTATTGGATTAATACAGTTAGATCCCCTTAATGTTGGGGGAAATTTACACTAAATTATCATTTTGATTTTTGACTAAATTTGGATACCTTAATTATAATGTCATTCTAAAATCAATTCGACCCCATTCCTAAAATTTATGGCTTCGCCACAAACCAGAAACATTTAATCAACATGACAAATGTTAGTAGAAATATGCAGTACGTGTTAGGAGTGTCAGTGGTTCGGTCAAAACCGCGGTTTGGGACCGAACCGAACTAAACCATAAGGTTTGGTTCGGTTTTTAAGCACAAGTAGTTCGGTTCGGTCTCAAAAATTGCTAAACAGCGTGGTTCGGTTTGGTTTGTGGTCTGACCCCTCCAGACCAAACCAGACCGAACCAAACCAAACCGTCAGACCGAACCGCCAGACCGAACCACCAGACCAAACCGCCAGACTACATATATTAGTCATATATTTGTATGTTAAGTAACATTCACCTTTAAATTATTAAAATAATTTACATTACATCATTCTTAACTCTCGTATTGTATCTTATTCAATATTCATTTCATCGAATGTTATATTCATTGAGGCACATAGTTAACAAAGTTCTGTAGTGTATTCACTTCCTTCGGCTTCTTTATTCGTTTGATATTTTCATTCTTCCGAATTTTCTCTTTTAAATAGAGTGTAAACCATAATTTGAATCATGATATGAACCTCGGTGTGAATGGTGGTTTGAACCACGATCTAAACCATACACCACGGTCTAAACCGCAGTTTGGACCACATTACTGAACCGCGGTCTGAACCAAACTGAACCAAACCATGGAGGTTTGGTTTGGTTCGGTTTGAAATTTTTCGTGGTTCGGTTCGGTTCGGTTTGGAATTTTCCCAAACCGATGACTAGTGGTTTGGTCTCTAAAACGGCTGAGACCGAACCAAACCGAACCGAACCATTTACACCCCTAGTACGTGTGATGTGAAAAAGTAAAAATCAATTACTGCTGAGTTCTGTTCCATGGCAATTGAACAAACTAGGATGCCAAAAGTTATTCTGTAAATGATCTGTTTTCCTACTCCTCAAAACAATAAAAATACAAGGATAACCAAATACTAAAAGTAGACATCTCCAAAACTACAGTGAAGGGGCTCGTAGTCTCTGTCTCGCTTAAATCCCTTCTGTACGACCCGGGAGAAACTGATCACTGATCTGAACAATTTCTTTCTTTCCCTTCAATAGAAGAAGTATAATAAGTATTATACGCCTTTTGCCTAAGCTGTGGTGGTGGAGGTGGTAGTGGTGGTGGTGGTTTTGGCTCCGTTTTCTTCGTTAATTGTTTTGGCTAATTGTTTTAGAAATTTTCTTTTTATAGTTGGTTCATCTATTTCTTTGATTTTTTCTAATATCTCATCGTATTGTTCTATTGTGTTTAATTTATTATTACACAGGCATATTTCTCTATTACAAGATTGGCATTCATCATCATTACTTGTATCAGTTTGATCAGAAGAGTTGTAATCATCAATATCTGTTGATAATTCAAGATTATCTATGTTTTGTAATATTTCTTCTGTTTCTTTTATTTTTAAATTATGGCAGATTTGTTGTATTTGTCTTTTTCCTGAGCAATTTCTAGCAATATGACCAGGTTTTTTGCATAAAAAACATTTTATGTTTTTATTATATGGCTTAAAAGACTTAAAGGATTTTTTATACTTTGTATTATTTTTATTATTGTTGTACCTTTTCTGAAAATGTGCTTTTTTTTTTTATTGTAATAAGCAGGAGGATTGTTTTGATAGTTTTTATTTGTTTTTCTATATTTTCTCCTATATGTACTATTTTTGTAATACGGGCTTCTATATTGAGTGTAATTTTTCTTTTTGTATGGAGATTTTAGTTTATCAAAACCAAATTGTTCACACCAATGTCCTAATTCTTTTCTTGTTTGAGTAGTTTCTTTTTTTAATTTGTTTTGTAGTTTTTGGTCTTGACATAGTCTTAATCCTGTAATATTTACACAAGTAATTAAGTCTCCATAGGTAAGATTATCATAGGATATTTGTCCGTATTTTTGTTCTATCGTATCTTTTACTTTTTCTGAAAATAGGCCTGGTAGTCCAGTAATAAATTTTTCTTTCCAATGATAATTATTTGGGTCAGCAAGATTAAAAACTCTTTTAAGAAAAATTTCTTTATACCATTTAAATTGTTCTAATTTTCTGCATTTTAGGTTTTGTAATATTTCAGAATTTCTTTCAGTGTATAAATCTATATCTCCTATAAAGTGGGTTGTGATGTTAAATATTAAGTATATTAATTGTGCAGGAGTCTGGTTTCCATTTTCATCTAATACTGGGTGTCCATCTTGGTCTGCTTTAATAGCTTCTAAAATTTGTGTTTTTATTTGTTGTGCTAGTAATTTATCCCACCAAGTTCTTAATTGACCAGTGAATCCTAATATAATGTTTTCAACTGCTTGGCGTTCTGTAATATTTGTAGATTTATAGATATTTCCTACAATTATCATTTCTTTTGTAATATTTATAATTTCCATTTCACTTAATCCGTCAATGTTCCATTCATAAATATTTTTTGCATTGTAAGATTTTGTCGGGTTTTTTAATATTTCTAAGTCTTCAGGATCTTTATAATTGTAAAAATCTCGTCTCATTGTTTGAATTGGAATTGTATTTAAGTTTTCTTCTTCTGATTCTGTAGTAGAGCTATATTCATTATTAGAAGAGATATCTGATTCTGAGGTTTTGTCATTATAGTCTGTTAGCATTCGGATATTTGTACTTGTACTTGTTTCCTCTTTTACTTTTAAATGTGTTTTTATTTTATTCATTAAGTCATTTAGGGGATCATGGAGTGTTGGTTTGACTTCAGGTATTACCAAAGTATTCCTAGGAGGGGGAATTTGTTTAGTAAACATTGTATTTTTATTTCTTCTAGTTGATGGATTAATTTTATATAATTCTGAATATTCTGTAAATCTTTGGGATTTATAATGTTCGTCATTTTTTGTTGGTATTGGTGTGGGTCCCATTTCTACTTCTAGTTGTGCTATATCTTTTCCTATTGTGGTTATTTTTTGGTAGAATTATCAATTTTTTCTTCAACTCTATCTAGTTGTTGTCCTACGGTATATAGGTATAAATTTGTCCAATTATTTTGTAAATGTAAATCTGTTTGTTTTTTATCTTCGGTGTTTAATTGATTAGATTTATCAATGGGGTATGCACCATATTGGATGTTGTCTCTACAAAAGTAAGTGGCTTCTAAAGGTGGTTTTTCGTTTTCGTATACTTCGTGAGTTGGTAGAAGATCTGGTCCTACTTTGTACCATCGTCTTAGTTTTTTCTGTAATGTGGTTATTTTGTATAAGTAATCATTTTTTAAGAAATCAAAAAATGGTACGTGATCTTCTTGTAATTCACAAAATTCGTAATATTTTTCTTTTATTAATTTTTGTTCATTTGTATCATACATTTGAAAAAATAGTTTTCTATTTTCTTCATTGTGTTTACTTGTAAAATCTTTTCTTAAAATACTTTTATTTAAAATAAAATTGTTTTTTATCATGTTTAAGGTAAACTCACTATCTTCGTAAGTTTGAACATTGATTCCTTCATAAGGTTGAACATTAATTCCTTCTCTGTTTACTCCAGTATTGTTTGTTTGTTGTGGGATTTCAATATTAGTTTCATTTTCAAAAACAGTTTCATTTTGTGTAGAACTATCTTCATATTTAGTGTTTTGTGGGAATTCATATTTATTGTTTTATGGAAATTCATATCTTCCTGATGTAGATCTCCTAGATGGTGGTTGGACATTAAATTTTTTGTTTCGACTTAGTGACCGAGTTCTTTTGAATTTTAGATCTACCGATCCATCCTCATATTGTGTAATTTGTTCTATATCAGTTGTTTGATTTTGTTTTTTTCTTGGGACAGTTTTAGCGGGATATGACCATTTATCGGGTAAAGTTATTTCATTCCATTTAATTGTTTTTGGTATATTTATATTAGCTTTTGTTTTGTCAATTTCCCAAAAAATGGTTTCTCCTATTTTGTTTTTTTAAAAGCATTAGGACATAGTCCTGTATTCATGACTTTAAAATACAATCTATAAAATATTTCATATACGTGAGACCCTTTTTTCATATGATAATTATGTGTTAAAATATCTAAAGTTAAGATGTCCATTATGTGAGGATCTGTTAAAGAAATTGTAAAATTTGGATAACTATTAAAATGAATTGGTCCATTTGTTAAACTAGTTTCAATAGCTCCTAATAACGAATCCGTATAGTTTAGATGTCTAGCATCTCTTAAAGCTATTTGTATACTTGTGTTTAATCCTTCCATTGTTAAGGGTTTAATAGCAATTTGTACAAGTCCGATATGTAAAAATGTGTAACCATGGGATATATATTTTTTTATAGATGATTTTGAAAATAGACTCATAGTTTGATTATTGGAAAATAAAGGGATAATAGTTTCTTTTGTTTTAATGGCTAATCTTGATCTTATGTCAAAAATTCCTTTGTCTTTATAAATTTCTGAGTTTGAAATAAGAGGTGGTTTCCAATTAGTCAAAGACTGAGTATTCCAAGAAAATTCTTTTGATAAAATATTTTGATCATTTTCATTGTTATCATGATTATCATTCTCAATATGTATGTTATAATCGTTCATAGGATCTTGATTTCTAGGAGGCCTTCTATTCGTAAAATTACCTAACCAACTCATGATTTACTATTTGTCTTGCTTTTCGGATACACTTCCTTACCTAATGGATGCACGACTTACACTTCCTAATGCGTGACTTAGACCTAGGTGACACACCGACTCGGGACAAAAAAGTAAATTGTTTAAGTTAATTAAATAATTTTGTTGAATATTAGGCTCTGATACCAAAGATCAGAGGTCCGATTTTAAAGCATGCATATTAAGATAATAACAATAAATAACATAAAATAAATATCGCATGAATAGTGAATAGTAAAATTGACTTTTCTACAGTAACTTTGACTTTTGAAAATACGTATACGTATGCTTTCGTTCAACCTCAGTTTATCCGTCACCCGTAGGTCTGGAAGGTTAGTGGTTTCCACCTTTCGTAACGTTTTTGTTTTGAAAAATAATTTGTAAATTGTAAGCAACAATGAATAAATAAATACTCGAGGCAGGAGTAGTAAACTTACTTGTTTATTGCAATTTGTTGATGAGTATTCCAAGATTTCCCGTGCAGAGTACGGGTTACCTACTAGTTGGTGTTAATGTCTACCATCAAACACCAACTAGCCACCATCTCACCATCACCACTGTTTCCCCACCATTGCCGCCACATCCAACAACAACAAATCACCGTTTCACCACCGACATCTTCCATAACACTTCATCCTAAACTATTGTTCAAAACCCAGGAATCTAGAAACCAAAATTTCGTACAGATTTGAAAAAAAATGTTCAGATTCAAACCTTTCAAACACACAAAAACAATTCCAGAGAAAAGGTAAATTGCAGATCTGCAAAACCAACGGTGAGCTCAATACAGCAAATCCGAGCTTCAATTCACTCATCGTCCTCCACCATAACCAAACCTTCATCAAACCCTTCAAACTCAATTTCAAAACCTTCACCATCAAACCTCAAATCCGCACTCATATCTATCTTTATAGAAATCTTCCTCTCAAGGCATCAGCTGAACTGGGGGGGGGGGGTTGGATCTGGAGGATTAAGTTCTACCGACCGCCGGAAATTAAAGAACGAGTATAGACGGACGGTGATGAATTTGGATCGGAGGACCTGAGTTGAGGAGATGAAAGATCAAATTCGAGTAAGGAAATGATAGAGGGGTGAGAGACGGTATAGGGCGAGGGAAGAGTGGGGAAAGGGGGAGGAGGAGGAGGGAGACGCCATGGATGGCGTTTACGGTGGAAGGGGAGGGGGAAGGTATGAACGCAGAGGAAGTCTGAATGCGGAGGAATGGGAGGCGACAGACCATTTAGGATTAGATTTTTTCAATTTTCATTTTAAACCGTAGGGTTTATTTGTAAATTATTTTAGAAATGTCCGTTAAATTTCTAACATCCATTGATATACACTAACGATTTAGGTTGATTTGGTTGATTTATGCATAGTACGCAGGTTGATTTGGTAGTTTAAATAGTACGCGGGTCAAATTGGTTGAATTCATATAGTACGCGGGTCATTTTGGTTGTTTACTCATTTGTTTTCACTTATTATATGCCTACTAATATTGTTTTTGTTTTTGTTTTTTTTGTTTTTTTTTTTTTTTGTACAAAAAATAGTATTAAGTGAGCTAACATCTGCGTCAGGTAGGACTAGAGGGGCACTAAAGCTCTCTCAACAAAGTATTAAGTAGGACTGCTAAAGCTCTCCGGATAAAGTTTTAAAACTGTTGCATTCTCAGGTCTAAAACTTGAAACTTCTGATTAAGATAAAACAACCACTTAACAACAAGTAATCTAGATGTTTGTTGGTACCTAAAAATAAGATTAGTTATGCAAAGGTGCTACTCACTAGGTTATTAGACAAGGTCTATTTTATTTTTCGGGTGTATTTGTAATACTCATCAGTCCCAAAATATCTTCCAACTGTTTTTATCGGTATTGGAATAAATTTTGAGTGATAATTATAATTTCAAGTTGATTTAATATCCTAATGAATCTTTAAAACTTTTTATAGTATTATTGACGATATATTAGTTATGTGAAAATCTAGGAAAAAATGTGTTTTTCCTTAAGTTGCGTAAAACGTGTTTTTAAGTTGGCGCGGTGGCATTTAGCGCTGGTAGAAAGTGCCAGTGATAGTGTAAAAAAGTGCCAACACATGTACACTGGCACTTATTGACACTACCACTGACACTTTTTAATAAGTGTCAGTGTCAATATTAACAAGTGCCAGTGTAATGGCTGGCAATTATTAACACTACCACTGACACTTTTAATAAGTGTCAGTATCAATGTAAAAAAGTGCTAGTGTACTCACTGGCAATTTTTAACATTACAAGGTGGTTTGGTTCGGTTTTTCTCCTTCCGTGGTTCAACTCGGTTTGAAAAATAGCATAAACCGTGCGGTTCGGTTCGGTCTGCGGTCTGACTCTTATAAACCGAACCGAACCAAACCGAACTATCTCAAACCGAACCGCGGAACCGAACCACCGAACCGATAGTCCAAACCGCGATGTGGACCGTTGATCATTTGTAAATGTTAATCTGGACCATTGATTTATACATATAAAACATAAACTTAAACACAAACCCTACCAAAGTACCAATATTCTCACTCTCAGTCTCTCTCTCATTTTAGAACGACGCACGAGCGGCGCTCTCTCTCCCCCGACGCGACGACTGCTCCGACGCTGACTGCCCTGCCCCTTCTCCGGTGGCGATCGCTCCTCTCAATTGCCGACGCCGACTGCTCAACCGCCGACTGCTCAACCGCCGACTGCTCAACCGCCGACGCCTCAACCGCCGACGCCGACTGCTCAACCTCCGACGCCGATTGCCCCTTCCTTCAATTTCATTTTGACTACAGTTTTGATTGGAAGCAAGGCAAGATCTCGGCCATGGCTAGTAGTGACGATGTATGTTCTTCATTGAACTATATTTTTTTTTCCCAAATTGTTGTGTTACTAGTACTTCTACTAGATCTGGTTTTTCCAATCTTTTTTTTTTTTTATTGTGTATCTAGTCTGTACAACTGACCCAAATCCCATTTTTATAACAACAATCATCTTCGGTTTGGACCTTCGGTTTGGACCTCGGTCTGAACCCAACCATGACAGTTTGGTTCAGTTCGGTTGGATGTTTTTGTGGTTCAGTTCGGTTTGGAAAAATTCCAAACCGATGACTAGCGGTTTGGTCTCTAAAAACCCCCAAACCGAACCGAACCGTTTACACCCCTAGTATCAGGTTTTAAAGAGAGACAATGGGGGACTGATTGTTTTTGTAGATTCTGCATCTTCATATAAGCTTCTATTTAACTATGACTATTTTATGATGAGGTTGCTGTATAAATATATGCTCTAAGATGTTCCTTGTGATTGTTTCTGATAACCATGTTGTGTGAACCTTATTTAGATAAGTTAGAATGCAGGCTCTAGAAACCATTTTGGCACGTGTGTGAACATTAATGGTACTGATTCTAGCCTTAGAAGGCAGTGAGTGAAAGTGTTATTCACACATGAAAACATTTGCATTATCACAGAGCCTTTGAAGTTCCTTGTTAACCCCACCTTTTGGTCCACAGGTTATCTATATATTTTAACCAAATAATTTCTTCTGGGCTATTGTTGTTTACTTGTTTTAAGAAAAAATTCTTTTATTTATTATCTGTATTTGTACTGTTTTTAATATACTCCCTCCGTCCCAAAATGATCTTCACACTTTTGTCGACGTTACTACGAAGGAACTTTGAGTAATAAATTTATGTTAATTTAACTATCCTAATGGAAATCTAAAACTTGTTATTGATACAACACCAACAAACACCAACAATACGATTGCGCACAAAAGGAGGCCAACATTGTGGTTGCTGGTGAAGGCGGACCACCTTTGAGTGCAAGATTGAAAGAATTATCGAATAACTTGAAGTCCATATCCACCTCCACTCCATTATGTGTAACTACGCCGCCACGGGAGGTTGGTGCTCGCACTTCAGGAATGGAGGTTAAACTTTAACTCTATCCCATTTTTAACTCTATCCCATTTTCTACGGAAAATTAGTGCACATTTATTTAAATGATATTGATTGGTTTTATTATGGTGTGACAGCAATCCCTTGTTGAAGATTATCTTCAGCTTTTAAATACTGCTAGCAAGTGAGTTTTCCATTCATGTTTCATTATCTAATAATCTCTCAAATTCTATTTTTGCAATGAAAATAAGAAAAACATAATATTCCCTTATTTTCTATTACTCTTCACTATCATCATTCCTCCATTAACTTTCATTTAAGCAACTTTCTATCTCTCAATGCCTATCATTCTTTAACTAACGCTGTTTTTATTTCTTTTTTTCTTTTTTACAAACAAACAGGGAAGAATTGAAAGGAGTGAAGGTAAGCTTCGCACTTTAGTTTTTCCATCACTATCCTTTGTGTTATTTTCTTATTGCTGATGTTCTATTTGTATTTTTCAGGGGATTGGAGATAAAAGAGCTACGGACATTCTTGAGCTTCGTGAAAAATCTCCTGAACCATTTAAAAGCGTAAGAAATTGACTTTGATATTAAAATTATCCTTGTTATGTTTCTATTCAATACACATATATATTTCTTCGTAATTTTTGTTTTATATCCTTTACTATGCAGCTTGATGATTTGAAGTATATCGGAATGTCCGAAAAAGAGGTACATATGTTATTATCATTAACTCTTTATAATAGTCATTCACCACATGCTCATTCAGTTTTTCAATAATTGATACTACCTCTCACATTATTATTTTTACCTTCGTTTTTAACAGATCAAAGGTATAATGAGTAAAGTTGCGGGAGGGCTTTTCCGTTAGTTTCAAGAGCAATCCCAAGTAAAAGGTAACAATCTTTTCTTTTCTCCTGATCAATGATATGCATAGAAATGGTTCCATTTTTTGGAGGATGCCAATGCCACATTTTCATACTCCCTCCGTCCCAAATAATAGTCCCATTTCCAAAATTGTTAGGTTAAGATAATTGCACTCCCAAAATTGCCAACCAAGGAAGAAGAAGGAGAGAGGAGAGCCAACCAAGTAAGAAGAGGGAGTAATGAAGAAATATTCAAACCTCATTAATGGTAGTGATGGAAATGAAAATAGGTCGTTAAAATGTTTGCACGGTCATATAGGTCTATTAATGAGGGACGGAGGGAGTATTTATTTTGTTGTAGCAGGGATTCTGGTAGAATGATAGTTTCAAGGGATTAAATTTGTGGAACTGAAGGATATTTTGTAATGCAGGTCTTGACAGGTTTCTTTGGGAACATACTGCAAATGAGGAGATTGGATGCATATCTAGCATCGAGTTGTCTTTTAGTCATTCTATGTGGAATCAATCGCTTGTACTTACTATTACATGTAGAATTATGTGTTTATGGTCAAAGTTCTTATTAATCAACCATCGAGTTTCCGACAGTACAATTGATTAGGGATGATGTTATCAAGTTTCATTAAGTTAAGGGTGAAGCACTTGTATCTTTTTAAATATGTGAGCTCTTGTAACTGACCCGTGGACAATCGTGAGATTCTGCTTAAACTCTCTTGTTTCTGGTTGTGCTCGTTTTCTGGCCTACAGCCAAGCTGATAATAGCCTGTTTATTTTTATTGCTTTGGTCTGAGTTAACTTGTTATGACGCTTTCAACCGCTAATTCTGGATGTTACATTCTCGATGTTACGCTATTGTGTTTCACTATTGGGGTAAATTTTAAGATGCCAGGATAAACTATAATTGTACTATATTTCTATCAATTTTGTCATTGTAGATGTGCCCTAAAGTAGAGTGCCCAATTTTATAGTTTCCACATAGATTTGAACTCATTTGACCCCCTTCAGTTTTGGAAAGTGTTGAAGTTAGCACCTTCAAGTTTAACAAACGTGCCTTTTTATTGCACAAAGTATTGGATTAATACAGTTAGATCCCCTTAATGTTGGGGGAAATTTACACTAAATTATCATTTTGATTTTTGACTAAATTTGGATACCTTAATTATAATGTCATTCTTAAAGCAATTCGACCCCATTACTAAAATTTATGGCTTCGCCACAAACCGGAAACATTTAATCAACATGACAAATGTTAGTAGAAATATGCGGTACGTGTGATGTGAAAAAGTAAAAATCAATTACTGCTGAGTTCTGCTCCATGGCAATTGAACAAACTAGGATGCCAAAAGTTATTCTGTAAATGATTTGTTTTCCTACTACTCAAAACAATAAAAATACAAGGATAACCAGATACTAAAAGTAGACATCTCCAAAACTACAGTGAAGGGGCTCGTAGTCTCTTTGTCTCGCTTAAATCCCTTCTGTACGACCCGGGAGAAACTGATCACTGATCTGAACAATTTCTTTCTTTCCCTTCAATAGAAGAAGTATAATAAGTATTATACGCCTTTTGCCTAAGCTGTGGTGGTGGAGGTGGTAGTGGTGGTGGTGGTTTTGGCTCCGTTTTCTTTGTGGTCACCAAAAATGCGTTGCCTAAAGTCAGAGACCATAAGAGGTAGACCTTTGCGTAGAGCCACCTTTGGCTCCCATCCCAGTTGATCTTTTGCCTTTGTGATATCGGGCTTCCTCTTGTGTGGGTCGTCTTCTGTGTTTGGTCTAAACTCTATCTTTGCATTTGGATCTATTGTTTCCTGAACCACCTACAAATAAAAACAAAAACAAAAACAAAAATAAATACAATGAGTTAAAAAATTAAAATAAAAATTTATCCATCTCCCTAGGGTCATGCTTAATACAAAAAAGTGGCACATTGGACATTCATTTTGGGACGGTGTGAGTAAAAAATAAAAATTTATCCATCTCTCTCATCTGGACAGTTAACCCATGGACTAAGCATCATCAGTTGACCACTAAACTTTTCTATTTCAGTGCATGAAGACACTATCAGAAATCTCTTGTTTTTTTTTTTTTTTTTTTTTTTTTTTTTTGCTTCAGCCAAAATGATCTTTAGACGTCTTAAAAAAAATCATGGTTCATTCTTGTTTTATTCTTCAACTATTCCGTTATACTCCCTCCGTCCCAAAATGATATTCGCGTTTGACTATTCAAACTTTATAAGGATATGAACACTTGCTTCACTAGCCTTTCTTTGTTTAAGCCTAAAATGTTGATATGTGAAGAACTTTATGGGACAATGAGAAATGGAAAATGAGAAGATCATTTTGGGACGGAGGGAGTATCTTTGTAAATCATTGTTGGAGTTTTTATGTTGGTTTTTAATGGCAAGAGTAGCATGGTACGGGGTATATTAAATGAAGAATTATGGAGAATTCCTTGCACTTTAGTCTCTAACCTTTTCATAATAGATAGATGTACTCCAAGAGTCTTGATAAAATAAAATTTCTTAAATATTGCTTACATTATCTAGAAAAAGGAAATGACTAATATAAAATAGTCGTAAAAAGATTAATGAACGGCATACCTGAGCAAGTTCAAGCATAGTAAATTCACCAGGGTTCCCGAGATTAAACGGCCCTACATGTTCACCCTCCATCAGACGCATCAGACCCTCCACCTGTCAGATCCAAATAATATAAAATATCAGATCAGAACAGAACAGAACAGAACAGAGTAACAGACATATTATTGTTTACAAATGCTCTGTCTCATATCTAAGTTACTAAAATTATACTAAGTCTACGTCTCTCCTCCACCAGAAACCAACTGTATAATCTGCATCTCTGAGCACGACAAATAATAGTGCGTAATAAACAATAGTACAAGTCAAATACTGCCTACCCCAGAAAGCCAATATCAACACTTCACATCTGAACATGGGCAGATTCCATGTTCCAATGTTGTTGACACAAATTCTTCCAAGCTAGTAGCAGAGTAATGTTTAACTAAACACAAATTTTATAAATTTTTTTTTTTTTAACAATGTTGAAAATCTTGTACTTACTCCGTCTTGAATAAATGTCCACTGTCAAGGTTTCCCCCCTCCCCCAAAAAATAAATGATTTTAATACCAAGAGACTATACTGAAATTGGAATAACTCTGTTGTTTTATGAACACAACCCCAAAAAAAAGAAGATAAAAAAGGTCATCCGTACAACAAAAAATTCATCCTACCTTGTCGGCTAGGGGATATAAAGATCATGTTGTGGCGTTTTAAGTAAACAACAAGAGAAAGGGAGGGCAGTTTTTTTTTTTTTTTTGACGATGTCCACACCATAAGGAGGCGAGGAGAGGGATCGAACCCTAGCGCTCACCGAGGGTGAGGCAAAGGGAGGGCAGTTGTGTTTTTTTTTTAAAAAAATAGAATAATTATTAAAAACAGATCATTTCAAAACAGTTAGTCAATCCATCAAATATTGACAGTTCATAATGCAAGGCCAACAAACCATATAAAACATAAATCTAGTAGGTCCAAAAAAACAAAATGAATGTCATACTATATTAGCATGTAATATAAGGGAAGAAAGAAATAAATTACTGACCAAATCGGAAACGTATTGGAAACTCCTAGTCTGCTTCCCATCACCATAAACGGTCAATGGCTCCTTCCTTAAAGCCTAAATCATAAATTATTCACCCTCAGTTGTTACGAAAACAATAATTTAAACGTAACTGAAAATGAAAGGGAGGGAGAAAAAAAAATAGAATGAAATGTACCAACCTGGGCAACAAAATTACTGACAACTCGACCATCATCAATGCACATTCTAGGTCCATATGTGTTGAATATCCTGGCAATTCTTACCTAGACAAAGACATACATACATAGTAAATTCATTAACGACTATCAAATTATTACTATTACTTTTTGATAAATGCGAAATAAATAGTCGTTTTAAGAATGTGTAAAATAAGAAAGAAAAACAAACCTCAACGTCGGCACCGCGGTGGTAGTCCATCGTCAACGTTTCGGCAGTACGCTTTCCTTCATCATAACAACTCCTTACACCTGTCACCCACAATTATGCATCTTTGTCAGTAAGTTTAACTTAAGCAGGCTGTCAGATCTCAGATTTACATATCTTCCCTCTTCCCAATTTACCCCCAAACTCCACCTCAATCATTCACAAATCCAACCTAAACCATTCCCACTCCCAACCACACAAGATTCGGGTCTGTCTCATCCGACTGTATAACAGTCAGATTTTTATTGTAATTGAGTAATGTTTTATACGTAGTAAATAAATCACATAGATTCTTATAATACATTTGTTGCGTTTTATCAGGAATGGTGAGAATGAGTAAAATCTTTCGTTAAATGAGTTACATTTTATAATAACATAAATCCGACCTCGGTGCGTGTGCGGACAACCCCAAATGAATAACAAAAATGGAACAAAACAAACGATAATACAAAGCCGCCGTTAGATCACTAAAAATATGGAAACCGCGAAACGCGGAAGCCAACGTTGACCGTACAAACTCCTCCGACCAGATCTAAACTAACCTTAAAGGAAAAGTCATAAACATAGAGCCCCACAAAAAAAGCACGCGTGGCACCCAAACCCTATAACTGCGCATGTTAGCTCGCACACCCAGATCCTGCTAACATGCACCAACCCATGTCTCCGGCCACCGGAAAATGAAAAAAAAAATGAAAACAGAGGTGATAAACTGTAACGTACCAATAGGATTGACGTTTCCCCAGTAAGTCTCAACCTGTGGGTGTTGGAGAGGATCACCGTACACCTCGCTGGTGCTCGTTAGCAAGAACCGCGCACCCACCCTCTTCGCCAATCCAAGCATGTTCAATGTTCCAACCACATTTGTCTTGTATCATCAAAATTAAGGATTCAAACAAAGAATCAAACATTAATTTCAACAAATAAAACAATTAATTGGTCAGAAAAGGATATGATTGTCTTGACAGGGTTATGTTTGTAATGAACAGGGGAAGCAGGACAAGCCAAATGGTAGATCTGATCGACTTCCAACAACAACGGCTCAACGACGTCGTGTCGAATTAGCTCAAACCTAGGGTTCCCGAAATGATGCATCACGTTTTCTTTCCGTCCGGTGAAGAAATTGTCAACGACGATCACGCTGTCTCCTCTCGCCATTAACCGGTCGACGAGATGGCTGCCCACGAATCCGGCACCGCCGGTCACGACAATCCTTAATCCCTTCCGTTTCAGGCCCAACGGAATCTTCCCGCCTGAGTTGAAGGAACCGAATTCGGGTCCGTGGTAAACGGGTTTGGGGTTATTGAACTGGGTGATTGAGTCGGAGACGTAGTAGGATTCGGAGAAGGAGAGGTGGGGTGGGGAAGGGGAGGCGTAGTGGTGGACGGTGAAGAAGAAGGTGGCGATTGCAATGCCGATTAGGAGGAAGACGACGCGCTGTTCACGGAGGACGTAACGGATTGGGCGAATGACGGAGAGCCATGGCTTGTTGGGCTTGGGGGAGTAGGAATCCGCCGTGGGTTGGGACTCGTGGCCCCTGAAGATCAACTCCGATCCCATTTTTCTCAGGGATCTTTCTTCTCTCTGTTTTTGTGTTTGTGTGTGAGTTTGACTCTCTCTCTCTGTGTGTGTGTGTGTGTGGGCGACGGGAGGGGTATATATGTAGGAGGTGATGGGGGCTTTAAGTCGCCGGCACGTGAGGATTTGTTGCCGAGAATTCGCGGACTCTTTCTGATTCCGGCGCGTGGGTGGTTGATTTCGAAATGGAGGCCTTTTTTTCCTTCTATAACAGCATTCAAGTTAGAATGTGCTTTACGGGCATAGCCGGTTCGGTTCAGATTGCATTTTGAGATCGAACCGATCGAATCATGTAGTTTGGTTCCGCTTTTAAGCATGAGTAGTTCAATTTGGTTTTAAAAATTAGTAAACAACCTTGTTTGGTTTGGTTTGTGGTTTGAGCTTTTAGACCAAACCTAACCGTGAGACCGAACCATCAGACCCTTTGATAGACGGTACTGTTGGAAAAATGTGTAATAATGTGAAGGAAATTTGCGCGCGTTTCCTTGAGAAAATCATTTGTTGATTAAGGCGAACATAATATTTTCTACATACTAGAAATAAGTTGGTGTGTCCAATTTATTTAATGGATGATAGAAAATAGAAGCTCAAAATGAAATGGGTAAGTTGGGAAGTGGGTTGGTATCCCACATTGAATGGGAAGGTAAAATGCATATGGGTTCCTTCTTTAAAATGGGTATCCCAAAAGGGATAAGGAGGGAAATAAAGAAAAGGTTAATTGGTGGGTAAAGTCTTTGTGACTTATCCCACATTGCTTTGAAACAAAAGTTTGAGCTAGTTTAAATACAATGACCCATTTGTATGGGTTAAGATTGTATGGAGTAGAGGCTCTCTCTCGCGCCCGGGTGCGCGGGGGGGGGGGTGCAAATTTGACGATTTGTGCCTCGGTCCGATGGACTCATGTGTGCGCGACCTGCGGACACGAATGTAGCTCCGAAATGGCCTAGCTCGACCAAGTGACCTTTTTGTTAATTTTTTTTTTCTTCCCACCAGACTGTAATTCGAATTTTAATTCTGTGTTAAATGGCAAGGATTGTAACAGCAGAATTAAAACTCATTTACTAGCACAATTAAATCCCATTTACTGGCATTCATTTCCAGATTGAGTGAGATCATTTGGGCAGGATAAATTCAAGAGTTCACACACTGTTTTGAACACAGAAATTTTCCATCAGTTCCTCTCTCTCGTTCGTATCCTGTTCTTTGGCCCTCTTTGCAGTTTCGTGGTGACATCGACCAGGCACTATTTTAGCTCGCCGGTGGTTCCAGTGTGCAGATTCCGTCCGGTTAACCCGTTGTATCCTGGGAGGCGAACGTCCAAGAACACCTCAAGCACAACTCGGTGAGGGGGCGAATTTGTCTTAAGGAGAGTGTGGCATTCACACGACTCGGGCAATCCAAGAAGATTTCTGTTTTCCGTTTCTGATATTATTGTTTGTTTCTGTTTTGTTTTCAAGTTCTGTAAATTTTGTATAACAGGTACAACCCATTATTCGAGAAAAAACAATGTTAGTAATTAGCAAATACTCCTTTGAGACTGTGTTACGGGGTGAGACTGACTGACTATGGGTTTCACCCAGCCCAACGCGCCGAACTGCATCCGCCCAGCTGTCAGCACGTCCTCCCCACTGTTACCACGTGTCTTGCTTTAAAAAAGACTTCCAAGAACTTTAAAATGTAATATCTTGGGATTTTGAAAAAAAAAAAAAAAAACTGAAAACATAGTTGTGTTCGTTTTGACAAGACGAATCAAACTAGATAGGTTATGTCGTTATGATATGGTTTTTAATTTTTCTTTAATATCATATTTTTTAACACACAACAAAAATTGAGCTGCTTGTCGCCTGAGATGTAACACTTTTTATGAAAAAAACAACAGTTTACTCTTGATAAAGTAACAATTATATTGTAAAATGTAACGGTAATTTTGCAGAAAAAGTTAAATACTAATTTGATAGTATTCTTTTTGTAAGAGAAAGTAATAATTGAAATGTAACAGACTATATATATGATATAAATTGTTATATAGATAAATGTAACAATTTTGTAAAGTAAATGTTATCTTTCTTTTCTTTAAAATAAATAACAAAAACACATGTATATAATCGGTTGTATTTCAAATATTACTTTCTCAAAAGAATATGTTTTGGGGGAAACTAGTTCCTCCGTAAGTTATAAAAAATTATGTTTTTAACCCTTAAACTCTAATCCTGAAACCCTAAACCCTATACCCTAAACCTTAACCTCTATAAAAAAGGACTTTTTATAATTTATGGTGGAACTAGTTTCCCCCAAAATTTTCTCTTCTAAAAAAATAATAATAATAATTTCAAATTATTTTTTTTTTTGTAAAACTACTATGTTATATTACATAATTCCATACATTCAACTTTTGTAATTGATAAACCAATAAGTGTTTTACCAAAAAATAATTATGTTGTTTGAAAAACCACTATTACATAAAAGAATTCTAGTTGCTATAATACAAAATTTCAATTGCTACATTCAACCTTTTTGTAATAGATAAAATCATTAAGTGCTTTACGAATAAAAAATTTCCACAAGTGAATGTAATAGTTTTCATGATAAAATGTAACAGTAGTTTTTTGCAATAAATCTTATGTCATCCTCAATACCATTTGTGCAAACTTTTGATTAATTTTACAATAAAAATTAGGGGAGATGACAATTTAGGGTCCAAAGTTTGGGGGGGGGGGTGTGCCAATAGGGGTCTGATGTATCAATTTTGTCAATTTAGGGTCCAAAGTTGCAAAAGTTGTGCAGGTTAGGGTTTTTTAATGATTCTGTTAACGGAATCCAGTTAAGTCACAAGTGTTTTGACATGGACTTAACTGGAGTTTGTTTTTATTATTTGCATGAGCATATTGTCATTTCAGATGTAGAAAATTAATAAATAAAAAAAATTGAAATATTAAATTTTACTTTCTTATATTAAATTAACTAATAATTAAGACGTCATTTACCGAAAATATTTTTTCAAGAAATAAAATAAAAATATTTTTTTCATTAGAACCACTATAAATAAAAAGTATAATTTTTAAAAAGGAAAAAGTGTAAAAAAACTATATTCCAAAAAAAAAAAACCTCTTAATTTTTTAGAAAGAAGAAAGTGGGGATTTGGACAAATTTTTTTATTTTTTTTTCTGTGGTGGTGGTTAGTATTGTTTCATTATTAATATTAGTATTCCAATTATTTATGTTACTTATAATATTATTTTTTATTCTTATTATTAATTTTCCTTGTTTATAACTTCATTATTTGCGGTTTAAAAAAAATCACTTTAATTTTTTATTTGCTTATTATTTTATTTATTATTATTTTTTAATTAATTAAAATTATTCGAAAATTTAATAATAAAAGTGAAAGAAAATTTAGGGTCCATTATATAAGGGGTGTGTGAAATGACAGCCCAGGCGAACATCCAAACCTAACTCCAGTTAAGTTTTTCTGTTACTTAACTGGATTTTCTTTGCAACTTAGTCCAAAAACCCTTAATTGACTAACGTTGTTAACTTTTGACCCTAAATTGACAAAATTGATACATCAGACCCCTATTGGCACACACCCCCCAAACTTTGGACCCTAAATTGTCATTTCCCCTAAAAATTATTACATTTAAAAAAAATCAATTAAAAAAAAAAATTACACTCATTTATCATAAATATAACAATAGTTTTGCAATAAATCTTATGCCATCCTTAATCCATTTACTGCAATATAATTGTTCCATTTCTGAATAAAAACGATTACATTTCAGGAAAAAAAAGTGTTTCATTCTTTATTAAAAGTGTTACATTTCTATATTAAAACGTTACATTCATTTATTATATAATGTAATATTAGTTTTGTAGTCAATCATATGTTATCCTAAATCTATTTTCTGCAAAATTATGATTACATTTTTGAATAAGCACTGTTACATTTCAATTATTACTTTCTCTAACAAAAAAAATATCAAACTATTTAAATTTTCTGCAACACTGTTGTTACTTTTTTCAAGACTAAATTATTACTTTCTTTTATAAAAAATGTTACATTTCAAGCGACAAGCAGCTCAATTATTTTGTGTGTTAACGTATGATTTTGAAAAATAATAACCATATCACGACCTATCTAGTTTATCGAGATAAACACAACGGTGTTTTTTTCGATATTTTTTCGACTTCAAAATCTCAAATATTGCATTTTTATAGTTATTGGAAGTTTTTTTTTTTTTTTTCAAAAAAAGGTGCTCGTGCCGCAAGCTGGGAGGAAGGAAAGACTAGGGGGGTGCTAGGTTGATCTGGACGGGTGGGTCAACTCATAAGGGATCTGTTTCACGCTGTGAGACAGTCTCACTCACAGTAGTCCACCCCTAGTAATTATCAGTCTCGGCATCCCAACGGACCCGGAACCGCTCAACCCAAATTAGTTCCACCCCTCGGCTCCGATCAAGGCCACATAGGCGAGTGTTGGTGTTGGGTATGAATATTATAAACCACTCCTATTACCTAAATTTGATTAATCCCATAACCTTATTTTATTTTTTATGGACTTTAGGTTCTATTGTAAGAAGTTTTATGACTTCATTAGTTTAGTCCAATTTTAGTTTAGCTAGGCTTAGAAGATCAGCCCCTCAAATTTTGAAGAATATTGCTGCTGTTGATTTTTCTGAAAATGACCAAGTCTGCTTACCGCACTAGGCGACCGCACCAGGCGACCGCACTAGGCTACCACACCTATTGGCGACCGCATGAACTATGCTGCTGCATGGTGACCGCAAGCCATTAGCCGACCGCAGACTAAGCGACCGTATCAAGACCAAGTAAAGACAAACTTGATTTAAACGTTGCAAATTCAAATTTGAATTTGGTCGTACAAGATAGTACATCTGGACCACTATCTTCTGCAACTACAAGACAAAGATATGAGCTCCAATCAGAATGCTCCAGCTCATCATCTTCCAACAGCTATTTCTCAACCCAAGGCTATAAATAGACCTTGAACTCTTCATTGAAGACAGCTGAGATTCAAAGAGAGAAATTGCTGTCGAAATACTTGGTGATTGAAGATCATACTCAAGATTTCCAGAATCATTTGAATCTTCAAGCATTCGCATTCAAATCTTCAAAAACCCCCAGCAAGCCTTCAAGAACATCAAATCTCAAGCCCAGCAACACTTAAAGATTCATTAGGCTCTCAATCATTTAGATTATATAGAGCTCTTGATTCTTTACACACACACACCCCGATTGATCAATCACATAGATTGCATCATTAGGGATACACTGGTCTAAGTCTAGGATTTGTTCTTCATAGAAAGTAGGTGTTGATTCAATACTTCATCTTTGTAATTTGTACTCAAGAAGAATCAATATAACCTCCATTCAAAATCCAAGACTGACCATCTTGGTAAAGGACGTAGATCTTTTAACAGATCGAACCTTTCCAAATCATTGTGTCATTTACATTCTGCAAATTTACTTTCTGCAATTGTTCTTATTGTTCATATTGACTTTGTTTGTCGTTTAGTGTTTTGATCTTTCCAGATACTCAAACGATTGTGAATTGTGTTTGTTGCTTGCCTATTGCCTAAGTTATTACTTCTGACTACTTATCATTTTGCCAAAACTCTAAGACACAAACTTTCATTTTCAACCTTTCTAGTCAGTAACCTTGCTTACCGCAAATAGCCGACCGCAACTTGATTGCCGCATTTTGCTTACCGCAAATTGAATCCTTCAAACCTCTATCTTTGCTGACCGCAATATTGCCGACCGCAATATTGCCGACCGCAATATTGCTGACCGCACGTTTTGCTTACCTAGCAGTTTTTAACTTCAAAAACAACTCTACTCCGTTTTATCGAAAACTTCCGCTGTGCATTTTACTTTGAACTAGTGGTTTTTACTTGACCACAAAACTCAATAGTAAGCATAAGGTTGAATTTTGAAAAAGGGTTGATAAATTTAAATAGGCTATTCACCCCCCCCTCTAGCCTCTTTTCATACCCTTGTTGTGTCTTTGGGACCAACAAGTGGTATCAGAGCAAACACCTTTATAAAACTTCTGTTTTTCAAGCTTAACAGCTTGGGTGCCGATTCAAAATGGCAAGTCAGAAAACTATGGCAACGGTTAACTTCACTCACGTTCCAGCGTTTGACGAAGACAACTTTGACGTATGGAAGCACAGCATTCTAACTCAATTCTACTCCATGGATGAGCAACTTGGTGATTGTCTTACCATTGGACCATATTTCCCAATGAAAGCTAATCCTGATCCAGAAACCAATGATACCATACCGACAATCAAGAAACCAAAAGCTGAATGGACCGATGAAGAGAAAAGACTAGTTGGAATGGATGTGAAAGCAAAAAGTATACTCACAAGTACTTTAAATACGTCTCAGCGTCGACAAATCATGGAATGTGCTACAGCAAAAGATCTTTGGGATGCAATTGAAGATTACATCGAAGGAGATCAAGCGTGCAAGGAAAGCAAAAGATTTGCAATTCAAAGACGTTTCAACAACTTCGCTAAGATCCCCGGTGAATCACTAAGAGCCACTTACGATCGTTATTGTGAGATTGTAAGTACATATACAGCACTTGGAAAGAAGCTTACCAAGAAAGAAATCAATGTCAATTTTCTTGCTGCTCTTGGTTCCCAATATCTTCACAAAGGAAATACTCTTGAAGATACCAAGCTTCTAGATGATATGTCTCTCAGAAGCCTCTACGCCAATCTCAAAGTTTTTGATATCAAGCTCCACAACATTGAAGAGATGGAAGGAAAAACTAAGAGTTTGTCGTTGGTCGCTAAAAAGGAAGAAGTGATCGAAGACGAAGATCCAAAAATCTCCACATCTGAGTTACTAGATATGGACGACGACGACTTTGCTATGTTCGTGAAAAGATTTCAAAAATTCAGAAAGTCAGCAAGGCCCGGATCATCAAGCAAAGCTCCTGCAAGGTTTTCAAGGAGCAGCTCAACAAGTAAGAAAGAGTACTCTAACTTCTCCAAGAAGAAAGAGGATCTCGTTTGTTTTAATTGCAGGAAACCCGGTCATTTCGCATCAGAATGTCCAATTCCCAAATTCGAGTACATGAAGAAGAAAAGCAACTTCACTCCTAGATACTCAAAGCAAAAGGGAATGGTCGCTGAAGAGGACTCTGCCACAAAAGAGTTAGCTACCTGGATAGAGTCAGACTCTGATGAAAGCGACGAAGATTCTGAAGAAGGTCACATTTGTTTGGTCGTTCATTCCGATGATGAGGATGAAAATAAAAATCGTCGCTCACCAAATGCAAAACCTAAACGGATAAGCTATACAGCTGATGAACTTGCTGAAAAGGGATTCCTAACTCCAGTTCAAAGGAATGGCGATCTTCTATTTTCTAGATGTGATGTAAGTGCAGTAAAGAAGGCTCAATACAATCCCAAAGTGAAGGAAGTTCTGCTTACCACTCCACAAGTCAAGTTTGATATTTCTCCCGACGAACAAGAAAAGATGTTTATGAAAGCTGAACAGGTAATTAGTAAGTTTGCCGGCATGAAGGAAGCTTTAGCACTTTCAACTGAAGAGATTTCCCAGCTTAAGACGGAGAAAACTCTACTAAGATCTGAACTCACCCTCCTTAAGGAGCAGATCAAGAGCATGACTCCTCTTACTGATCGAAACCGTTTCTTAGAAGAACAAAATGTCATATTTAAAGTTAAAAACGATGAATTGGTTGCTGAGATAAATGACCTCAAACGGATCACTAATGAGTGGACCAATTCTCGTGTCACTATGGAACAAATATTAGAATCCCAAAAGTCTAGTGGTGATAAAGAAGGCTTGGGATTCCAAACTAGTGACAACTCTAAATGTGCATCTTGTTGTGAAAGAGATGAGAAATTTACCCAGCAAACTTTGGAAGAGTTGAAGACTAAACATCATGCTTCAAAGGGTGTAGGACAAGAACCAAAGAAGAAACTAGTGTTCAATTATGTCTATCCTAAGAAGCAAACTGGCAAGGCAAAGTTGAAAGGTATTACCATGGATGAACCTGCTGCTGCGGCAAGCACCAGCAAGGTCGCTGAATCTTCTTACCGCAGTAACTTACCGCACGGTCAGTCGACCGCATCTAAGAAGTTGGCTACCGCAAGGAAACCAACGACCGCGGGTAGTGGTAAGGCGGCAAAGTTCAAGTGGATGAATTTTGTAAAGGCGACCTCATCCATACCAGTAAATGATGTTGTGCTGAAAACTTCAACTAAGTTTGTTAACCCGCAGTTGGGTGGCTTCCACCATTGTTCTGTGTGTGATGATTATGGTCACAAGGCTGCTGAATGTCTTTTAAGATTCACACCAAATCCTAGAAGGTTTAAACCACCTTCTGTGAGGCAAGTGTGGGTTGTCAAAAGCTGCTAATCTTTAGGACCCAAAATAATAAAGGGGACCTCGATCTTAAATGTTTATTTTGTAGGTCTTCTGCCTAATGGCCGGCCACTCCAATGAAACTACAAGTTTATGGTATCTCGACAGTGGATGCTCAAGGCATATGACTGGAGATATCAACCTTTTGGAAAGTGTCCGTAATGAAAAAGGTCCAGCAGTTACTTTTGGCGACAACAGCAAAGGAAAGACCATCGGTTATGGAGTCATCAGAAAAGGAAAAATAACAATCCAAGATGTTTCTCTAGTTACCGGTCTAAAACACAATCTTCTCTCAATCTCACAATTTTGCGACAAAGGATTGCAATGCCACTTTACTTCAACTCATTGTCTTATCAAGGATGGCAACTCCGACGTCATTTTGCTCAAAGGAATTCGTAAGAAAAATGTTTACATTGTTGACTTTAATTCTACTTGTATTTCTTCTAATCTCTGTTTTGTAGCAAAGAATGTCAGCGAAAATAGTTGGCTTTGGCATAAACGACTTAGTCACTTGAACTTCAAGTATCTCTCCAAGATTGGTAGAGATAATTTGGTCCGTGGTTTACCCAAAGTTGCTGACCACCACGATGAAAAGTGCTCAGCTTGTCAACTAGGCAAACAACCAAAATCGTCTTTCTCCAGCAAGACGACTCCGTCAACTTCAAGATGTTTGCAGCTGCTACATATGGATTTATTTGGACCTGTCACTACCGCAAGTATTGGAGGCAACAGATATACATTGGTTGTGGTAGACGATTATTCAAGATATACGTGGGTCGAAATGATGATCTCCAAAGACGATTGTTATGACATTTTGACCGCACTCTTAAGACAACTCCAAACCCAAAAAGAAGACGACGTCGTCAGTATTCGATCCGACAACGGAACAGAATTCAAAAACAACGGCGTCGCTCAATACTGTGATGACCATGGTATTGACCACAACTTTTCAGCTGCTGGAGTTCCACAACAGAATGGCGTTGTGGAAAGAAAGAACAGAACGTTGATTGAGGCAGGAAAAACGATGATTGCTGAATCGAAGCTACCTCAATATTTTTGGGCTGAAGCAGTCAACACAGCTTGCTTCACTCAAAATCGATCCCTCATCAACAAGACCTACAACAAGACTCCTTATGAACTTTGGAGAGGAAGAACCCCCAACATTGCCTATTTCAAGATATTTGGTTGCAAATGTTACATTCTCTACAACGGTAAAGAACATCGAGGTAAATTTGCTCCTAAGGCCGACGAAGGTATATTTGTTGGGTATGCTAAACACTCAAAAGCTTTTCGTGTATTTAATAAAACCACTCTTAAGATAGTTGAATCTGTCCATGTTACTTTTGATGAACATTCTCTCCTTGAGCCACATATGGCTCCAAATGTTGCTGATGATTTTATTGAGCTTAATGAGACAGGTTCAAGTCGACCACAAAATCAATCAACTCAAGGAAATCCTTCTACCTCTACTACTCCTCCACCTACCTCAAATGAAGCACCAGAAGCTACCGCATCTGCTGCTACCCCAAATGGAGTTGAAGTTGAGACACCTATAAATGTTGAAGAACCTATCCCTCAACTTACCTATGATTGGGATGGCATAAATGATGTACCACTCGAAGATTTTCAACAACCATCAACTCAACCCGACCTACCACATGAAGTGCGCGAGGTCAGAGATCACCCAATTCAAAATATCATTGGTGACCTACACTCCGGTGTTCGAACAAGACGATCAAATTATGATGCACTTACCGCATTCATATCGCAAGTTGAACCCAAGAAAGTTGATGAAGCACTCCAAGACTCAAGTTGGGTTGTTGCTATGCAAGAAGAGCTCAACCAATTTGAAAGATGTAAAGTGTGGAATTTAGTTCCAAGGCCTAAGGATCAAGGAGTGATTGGTACAAAGTGGGTGTTTAGAAATAAGATGGATGAGAATGGAAGCATCACAAGAAATAAAGCTAGGTTGGTCGCACAAGGATATAGACAAGAAGAAGGCATCGACTACGACAAAACGTTTGCCCCCGTTGCACGACTTGAAGCTATAAGGATATTTTTAGCTTATGCCTCTTACAAGAGATTCAAGCTTTATCAAATGGATGTGAAGAGTGCATTTCTCAACGGCGAACTTCAAGAAACCGTCTATGTCGCTCAACCGCCCGGATTTGAAGATCCCAAATTTCCACATCATGTCTACAAACTTCAAAAGGCTTTGTATGGACTCAAACAAGCTCCACGAGCATGGTATGATACTCTATCAAAATTTCTTCTAGAAAAAGGTTTTAAGCGTGGTAAGATCGACACAACTTTATTTATTGAAAAATATCATGATCATACTTTACTTGTTCAAATTTACGTCGATGATATTATTTTTGGTTCTACTAACGAATTGTTGTGTAAGCGATTTGAAAAGTTAATGAAAAGCAAATTTGAGATGAGCATGATGGGAGAATTGACATTCTTCCTTGGGCTACAAATTAAACAATGTGCTGAGGGCATCTTCCTCAACCAAGCAAAGTACACAAAAGATCTTATCAAGAAATTTGGACTTGAAAATGCAAAAGCATACGACACTCCTATGGCTACCGGCAATAAGCTCGACAAAGACTTAAAAGGTAAAAAGGTTGATCAAACCTTGTATCGAGGTATGATTGGCTCTCTTCTCTACTTAACTGCTAGTGGGCCCGATATCATGTTTAGTGTTTGTGTTTGTGCTCGGTATCAAGCTGATCCTCGAGAAGCACATTTTATTGCTGTAAAACGTATTATTCGTTATTTATCTGGGACTATTAACCTTGGACTTTGGTATTCCAAAGATTCGAATTTTGATCTTATAGGTTACTCAGATGCAGATTATGCAGCATGTACCATTGACAGGAAAAGCACAAGTGGAACTTGTCATTTCCTCGGAAATCGACTCGTTTCATGGGCTAGCAAGAAACAAGCATCCGTTTCCGTATCTACCACAGAAGCTGAATATATAGCTGCTGGAAGCTGCTGCTGCCAAGTGCTTTGGATGAAACAACAATTGGTCGACTACGGAATCAATGAAGAAAATTGTCCAATTTATTGTGACAATACATCTACCATTGCTGTGTCCAACAATCCTGTGATGCATTCAAAGACCAAACACATTGATATCAAGTACCATTTTCTCAAAGATCATGTCGAGAAAGGTAACATTCATCTAGAGTATGTGAGTACTGACAATCAAATTGCAGACATTCTCACCAAGGCTTTGGATTCCAAGAGGTTTAGGTTTCTCAGAGGAGAAATGGGTATGCTAGAACTCTAAATATCTTGTCCTTATGATTTTTGTACTAATGTTTTGGTTTCTCCAAGTTTCTTCAAACAAGTAGGTACCTAGCAATTCTGTCGACCGCATTGCTTCAATCAACCGCGTTGCGTCGACCGCCCGAATCAAGCTAATATCATTTAAATGTCGACCACAAGTTTATAGCTAATACCTACCGCTTTGCATCGACCGCCTGGTGGCAACCTCAAATGTATTTTGGTCATCACTCATGCCTACCGCATGAACTGTTGACCGTACAGATCAACGCCAGGTGTTATTATTTTAAAAGTACTACCTCAATATCAGTCGACCGCTAGTAATCGACCGCATAGTGTATCGAACGCACAAACGGTAAAGTTTTGCTTACCGCACGCATGGAATCCAGGTAAGTGTTCTAACCTTAGAGATATTTAGGAGTGATATTTTCTTTACTTCAAGGGCATTAAGGTAATTTCCATTATTCCCTCGCTTTTATTTATTTCAAATCATTATTATATTTTTGCTCCGCCGTCATTGGCTCTCATTTGAAAACAAAAAGGACTCTTTTCTCTGTCATATCTGATTTGCAGAGTTAACTTCCCACTTTTCCACCTCTCCACATCCCCATAACCGCCTATATACCCCTTTCCACTTAAACCATTTCCACTCTCTCTGCTCCACTCTCTCTCTAAACTCTCTCTAAGTCCGACTCTCTCTCTATATCTCTCTCTATAAATTCATGGCTAGAGTTGATAAAACTCACAAGAAATCATCCTCTCTCCATCCCTCACCTTATCAATCGCGAATGGTATGATTTCGGTCCTTAAATCTCTCAATTTTTGATGAAATTTTCGAATATCTGTTATTTTAAATGGGTTTCTCAAAACTTTTCATATTCTTCCCATTGTTGATCTTGATGATTTCCATGCTTGTCTGTTGCTTGATTCTTGTTATAGGACAACATTCTACATCTCAATATGTGTTATTTCAAGATTTTTTTGATGATTTTTTGAAGATATTACTTCTCTGGGTTTTTCGTATTTCGCCCCCACAATTTCGTTTTTTTTTTTTTTTTTTTTTTTTTTTTTCCGATTTCGTGCATATTGGTTGTTTATTTGACGAAATTGATGGTATATTTGCTCTTAATCGGATCTTTCGGATATGGGTACATGTTTTTCATTCAATTTTTAGCTATGTTCGTAATTTCTGGAAATTTGCTACAGTATATTCATCGTGTTCATACGAGTGTTCTTCGTGTTCTTATATTTTCACTTTTTGATCCGTTTTCCTTGGTCACACACACTAGATAAGTGTTTGTGAGTGTTTTGATTCTCTGCGCATTCTTTTTCTCAAAAATTCTTGTTTTCAATTTTGCTTGCCAAGTGTGTCGACCGTATGTCTTACCGCATGGCCTTACCGCATGTATTACCGTGTTGTTGACCGTATAACCAGTTTGTTGTCGACCGCATATATTACCGTGATTTACTTACCGCATGATTAGTTCTTGCCGCATCCTTAGTTGCCGTGATATGCTCACCTTATGGTTTCCCTTACCGCGTGTATCTTTTACCGCACTTCATTTCAAGCGACCGCAATTTTTATTTTTCTAACTTCTTAATTTTTTTTAGGATACTAAACACTTCCTTCCTGGTCTCCTAATGGACCTTGAAGACCTAAAAGAGGATGCTATAGGCAGGAATCTCATCAAGCGCTTTGAGAAGACTGGTGTTCTTCCATTTTTTACATTCGATCAGGACTTCCATGTCCCTGCTTTCGTTGACCAGTTCTTTGCGACCGCTACTGAAGAGACCGGTCGGTCCAAGCACGGCAAGATAGTGAAGTTCATTCATGCTGAAGTTGAAGGCCATGAGATGACCTTAGATGTGGTTAATATTGGTGAAGTGTTGGGCATCAAAAAGAAGTCTGGTGTTGTATATGCCACGACCGTGGCTGATGATGAATTGAAGGCTCTTGCAACGCGCTTGGTTGGTCATACTCATGTCACCAAAGTTCCTCGTAAGGAATTTGATGAAGTCATGTACCATATCGGTCACCTTGTTGGCCACTCTATTCATTGCAAGACAGGTAATCAGGCAAACTTCAATACCTCCCAATGGACTCTGTCTGCAGCGATTTATTTATGTAAGGACATAGACTGGTGTCAGGTCATCTATGATGCCCTGAAGGAGAACATCATTGCTTACAATAAAGCAAAGGACAAGGGCACTATCAAGTACCGCACTCACAGCAGATTCATCACCTTTCTCATGACCCACATTAAGGAACTTCGCAAAATCATGGTGAAGAATCGCGAACTTCTGCTGTCCATTTCCAAGAACAAGCTTTTTACCATCTCTACCATGAAAACAAATTTCCGGTCTCGTTTTGGGAATCGTCTTTATAAGACCTATCTTGCTAAGGATCCTCATGAGCCATATGAGTCTCCTCCCAAACACAGACCTTCTCAACCGTCTGCTAGTGATGATGACGACGATGAAGAAGAATATCTCCCTACCGCTCCGGTCAAAGGAAAAGGCAAGGGTATTGCTATTGAGCCTACCGCAAAGAAATCGTCAGTTGCTACAGGTATCAAATTCAAGGAACCGACCGCCAAGTCTACTTACTCCACTTCCCCTCCTCGCAAGTCGACCGTATCATTAAAGTCACTTGCCGCACCATCTCTCAAACCCTCAAAGACTCCTTCGACCGCAACAGTTCAGGGGGAGAAAAAGAGAATCCACTCCCTCAGTCCGGTCAAGGTCATCAAGAAAGCAAAGGTTGCTGCATCTCCAGTCTTTACTCCAACTGGGTCTCCTCCTCTTACCACTGCAGATGTAGTTGATGTTGCTCCTTCATTGAAAAAGGTTGCACGACAAGTCTACTCTCTAAGGGATGAATCAGATAGTGAGGAAACTGAAGATGAAGTTTCAAGTGGTTCAAAAGTTGAAATTGTTGGAAGTGGTGAAGAAGGTGATAACATTGATGGTGTTAAACAAGTTGCTGTTGGTAGTGAACAAGGTGATAGTGATGAGAAGGACAGGGATATCAATGTTGATAGCCCCACTTTTGACCGTCCTGATGCTGCCGCTCAGAAAGGAATCACGGTCGCTGAAGTCGACCGCACTGAGCTGCCCATTGAAGTCGACCGTCCTGTTGACCGCACACCAGTTGCCTCTCCTACTCATTCTCCAGTTCCAACTCCTTCCTCTCCGGTCAAGGATGATGACATTCCGGCGACCGCAGGACAGGTTGCCGCCCTATTGACCGCAGTTCAATCATTGACTAAACTCCAGTCTGAAAACCAATCTGCCATTGCTCAGTTGACCGCGGAGGTCATTGATCTTAAGTCCACACAGGCTGATTTGAAGCTAGAGCTCTGCTCTCTTCCCTCCAAAATGATTGACACCATTAAGGGGGAGACAGTAGCTATAACAAAGACTGTGAAAGATATTGTTCGTGGAAATACCAGTTCCAGTTCTGCTGCCGTTCAACCTGCCGCATCAACCTCGACCGTTCTCTCTACTGACTTATTGGTTACTCCTCGATTCATGAAGGAGGCTCTGACCATTCAGACAAACGCCCTTAACCGTGGGCTTTCGCGTGAGGTTGTTGAGGCCTCTATTGAAATTCACAAGCAATTGGATCTGGTAAAAACTGATTTGGTCCATGAGCTGAAAAAGATCAAGTTCAGCATAGAAAAGGAAGTTGATATAGCCATCAAGGCTTCTCTTGAAGCTCTGACTGAAAATCAAGCGAAGAAGCTTGAAGCAATCAAGGCCGCTTATGCAACTTTGAAAACCCCGCTTGAATATCAGGGCACCAGAATTGAGGAACTGACCAACACGGTCGTTGGTTCGTTTCAGGTCGTTGAAAAGAAATTGGAAACTTTAGAAGAATCTGTTCAGAGATCGGCTGGAAGTGCAGTCACTGAAGGATCCATCCAGGTTGCTGATGCCGGTCACGGTAATGTCCATTCACAGGCAGAAAATGATGAAGGCAATAGCATCGATTTCCCGACCGTGAACAGCTTTGACTACATGCTAGCCAATGCATTCACTTGCCCCATTATTCCTGAGTATGAAGATGAAGTCAAGATCCCTGGTCTGAATATGTGAGCTGACCGCACCCCCCGACCGCATCTCTTTACCGCCCTTCTGACCGCACTATTTATGTTACAACTGTGTTTTTGATTAGGCTGGTTGCCTCAAACAATTTTCATTTTCTATTTAACTTTTATTTGGGTCTGTAACACAACTACTTTTATTCTCTCTTTTGTTTTGTACTCTCATGCTTCATCGCTTTAATGATTCAGAGTACTAGTCATGATTGTGTTGTTTTGATGCTATTCATTTCATTCATATATCATCTTTATTAATTGCATCAAAAATATTTCTATCTTCTAGGATTAGTCCTTTTATTTTATTTTTAGGATGATAGAAATCTATAACATTGACTTACTGTGTGTGCATTGACTTGGGGCATGAACTTAATAAAACTTAATTTCTTGAAACATGTTATTACCAAGTACAATGAATTAGTCTTTGTTATAGTAGGTAATGGTCTCAATCAAATAGGGGGAGATTGTTGGGTATGAATATTATAAACCACTCCTATTACCTAAATTTGATTAATCCCATAACCTTATTTTATTTTTTATGGACTTTAGGTTCTATTGTAAGAAGTTTTATGACTTCATTAGTTTAGTCCAATTTTAGTTTAGCTAGGCTTAGAAGATCAGCCCCTCAAATTTGAAGAATATTGCTGCTGTTGATTTTTCTGAAAATGACCAAGTCTGCTTACCGCACTAGGCGACCGCACCAGGCGACCGCACTAGGCAACCGCACCAGGCGACCGCACCAGGCGACCGCACTAGGCTACCATACCTATTGGCGACCGCATGAACTATGCTGCTGCATGGTGACCGCAAGCCATTAGCCGACCGCAGACTAAGCGACCGTATCAAGACCAAGTAAAGACAAACTTGATTTAAACGTTGCAAATTCAAATTTGAATTTGGTCGTACAAGATAGTACATCTGGACCACTATCTTCTGCAACTACAAGACAAAGATATGAGCTCCAATCAGAATGCTCCAGCTCATCATCTTCCAACAGCTATTTCTCAACCCAAGGCTATAAATAGACCTTGAACTCTTCATTGAAGACAGCTGAGATTCAAAGAGAGAAATTGCTGTCGAAATACTTGGTGATTGAAGATCATACTCAAGATTTCCAGAATCATTTGAATCTTCAAGCATTCGCATTCAAATCTTCAAAAACCCCAGCAAGCCTTCAAGAACATCAAATCTCAAGCCCAGCAACACTTAAAGATTCATTAGGCTCTCAATCATTTAGATTATATAGAGCTCTTGATTCTTTACACACACACACCCCGATTGATCAATCACATAGATTGCATCATTAGGGATACACTGGTCTAAGTCTAGGATTTGTTCTTCATAGAAAGTAGGTGTTGATTCAATACTTCATCTTTGTAATTTGTACTCAAGAAGAATCAATATAACCTCCATTCAAAATCCAAGACTGACCATCTTGGTAAAGGACGTAGATCTTTTAACAGATCGAACCTTTCCAAATCATTGTGTCATTTACATTCTGCAAATTTACTTTCTGCAATTGTTCTTATTGTTCATATTGACTTTGTTTGTCGTTTAGTGTTTTGATCTTTCCAGATACTCAAACGATTGTGAATTGTGTTTGTTGCTTGCCTATTGCCTAAGTTATTACTTCTGACTACTTATCATTTTGCCAAAACTCTAAGACACAAACTTTCATTTTCAACCTTTCTAGTCAGTAACCTTGCTTACCGCAAATAGCCGACCGCAACTTGATTGCCGCATTTTGCTTACCGCAAATTGAATCCTTCAAACCTCTATCTTTGCCGACCGCAATATTGCCGACCGCAATATTGCTGACCGCACGTTTTGCTTACCTAGCAGTTTTTAACTTCAAAAACAACTCTACTCCGTTTTATCGAAAACTTCCGCTGTGCATTTTACTTTGAACTAGTGGTTTTTACTTGACCACAAAACTCAATAGTAAGCATAAGGTTGAATTTTGAAAAAGGGTTGATAAATTTAAATAGGCTATTCACCCCCCCTCTAGCCTCTTTTCATACCCTTGTTGTGTCTTTGGGACCAACAGTTGGAAAAGTATGTTGTGTGTGAAGGAAATTGTGTATATTTCCTTGGAAGAATCGTTTGTCGTTGGACAAAGATTATTGTGGGTTCATATTCTACTCCGTGAGAACATGAAAATGATATTTTTATTTGTTCAATTTAAAGATTGGATGATAAAAATATTATAGCTTAAATAAATGGATGGAAGTTGGAAATATGAGTTTGTCTCACATGTGAAAAGAATGGAAAAACTAGTTGATAGTTTTTGCCATTTTTTATTGAATTATTATTCTTTTAATTCAAGATTAATTTCAAGAATAACTTCCAAGGTTAATGTCCATTTATGATTGGCAAATGAAACTCCAAAAACAAATTGATGGCAAGGTTAATTATTGAATTAAGATGATCATCAATATGTGGATTAATTTGAGAATTAATCCTTGGGGAGTTTTGAGCTATAAAAGAAATACCCACAACTCTTTGAAAAAGAAGAGAAAAAGAGGAAAAAAAACACACACAAAAAGAAGTTCTTTCCATCAATCTTCTTCCTCCCTCTTGCAATTTTGCTCATCTTCTTCCTTTGGCCTCCTAGAATAATTGGAATGGTGATTTTGTCCAAGCATAGTTCATTTCGCCGGAAGGCTCAAGTGCGGAGTTGCATCCGGTCAATCCGTTTTATCCTGGGAGACTAACGCCCGTCAAACCTCATGCACTCATAGAGAGGGGGATGAATTAGTCTTAAGGAGAGTGTGTTCTCACACGACTCGGATACAAGAGATCAAAGATGGACAAACCCAATGAAGAGATCAAATACGGTTGTATCGTTCCTTTTATGTTTTTCATAATTGTTGTATATTGTATTTTCAATGTTGTAATTTGTTCTCCTTTCGATATTTACAAGATTTTATCCAACAGCGAGCTCATCATCTGTGCGGCTGAAATGATTTCAATTTTTTGTGGGTCCTACCGAGCTCAGACACATCTCAACCGTCGAACACAAAAAAAAAAATGAGGTGACTCTAATCGGAGCCATTGGGTGGACCGGGGTGGAGTTAACCGCTCGGTGGAGCGGTTCGAAATCCGCTATCCCAACACCCATTTAAAAGTCTTAAATTAGATGGGTAGAGCTTTGTCATTTCCTTAGCAATTTATGTAAAATGGTATCCATTTTATCCAATAAGAAGTGTTTTTATTAAATTGATAACTATTTGTATTATAAATACTCCTCTTTTACTTGTTTATGTATACTCTGTCTGTCTGTATTATTTATATTAATAGTAAAATACTACCTCCGTCCCAACTCAATATGCACCTTTACTGTTTGGCACAATATTTAATGAGAGATTATTTATATTCAAAAGTATTGTGAGTGGAGAATAATGAGTGGTTGGGAGGAAGAAAGAGAATGAGTGGAGAATAATGAGTGGTTGAGAGGAAGAAAGAGAATGAGTGGAGAATAATGAGTGGTTGGGAGGAAGAGAGAGAATGAGTGGAAGATTATAAAAATAATAAAAAACTTTCCTTTTTTGGATTGTGCACATATCAACGACACCCACTTAAAAGGTAAGTGTGCACATTGAGCTGGCACGGAGGTAGTAGTTTATAAAAGGGGTAGAGTAGTTTGAAGTGAGAAACCTAGTACATTCCGTTTAATAACGAAAAATCTGAATCGAAAACCTCATGGATCACCTGTTCCAGCTGTCCTCTTATGGCCGCATGGTTGATGGACCATCTTACTTTTCCTTAACAAAGCCACCACGTAACTTGTTTTACTAATATCGGAAAGAGAAAATTTGGTGGTTGTCTCGGAATAAATGTATAAAAACTCGTTGTAGACGACGATTATTATCCTATACTCATTCTAATGTACTCTTTTTGTCGCTGAAAGATGGTCTCATATTCACTTTTAATGGTTAACATGAATAAACTTTGACCAAACATTGACGTTGTTCTACTCATTCTAGTGAAATTCTAAAAATTGTAATCGACAAATCATTAAGTGATTTATCAATAACAATTTTTAAAATTTCATTGTGATCATTAGATTGACACTAATGCTTGGTCAAAGTTCATATAAATTGACCATAAAAAGTCAAAATATGACTATCTTTATGGGAAAGAGAGAGTAATTGATTCTATTTGATTTAAAATAAAAGTTGATTGTTTTTCCTATTTTATTTTAAAGTAAATATCACACTTCAAGAAAGTTAGTTATGTTTTGATAAGTTATAGTATCTTAATTTGATTTTGACTTCATATTAACCATTATAATTTATTTATTTTTGCGTAAAAGGCATGGCATATTAGAAAGAAATTGGCCACACCCAAAAAACCAGAATACATTAAAGTTGTATAAAAAATATTAAAATAACAACCCGACCATTACTATTTACTACCACCACAAACAAACCCCACCACCCATTGTAACGATTTGCTATTCTCTTAAAAAGTTGGTTGCATATTGTTGTGATCTTTCTTTTGTACCTTAATCGTCATATATATTAGACGTGTCCAAAAACCAACCGGAACCGGCTAACCGGCGGTTGGCCAACCGGTCAAAACCGGCTAACCGGCCAACCGTTTCGGATGTGAACCGGATAGGGGCGGTCCGGTTAAGTTTATACATTCTGATAACCGGTTATAACCGGCGGTTGAGTCCCCGGTTGAACCGGCTAACTGCACCTAATTTTTAATAATGACAGTGTGGCCCCTCTAACGGCTAGTTGACCAAAAAGGTCCAAAACGACTAGTTTTGACTTATAGCCGTTAGTTTTCTGACAAAAAACGGCTACAATGCAGAAAATAAAAAAAATAAAAAAAAATAAAAAAAGGTTTTTTCAGTTTTTTGAAACTATAAATATCCCCTCCCATTTTTTTTCCACAATTCTACCATACTTCTCTCCATATTTCTCTCTCTAATCTTCAAAGACTCCAGTTAATTTTCAGATTTCAGTTAGTTTTCAGTCAGTTATTTAACAAATTCCAGTTAGTTTCCAAATTCCTGTTAGTTATTTAACGAATTCCTGACAGTTTTTTAACGGTTGCAGGTAGTTTATGAGTTTTCAGTTATTTTTTTTTCAGATTTCCAGTCAGATTTTTAACGGTTGCAGTTAGTTTATCAGTTTTTAGTTAAATTTTTTTCAGATTTCCAGTCAGTTTTTTAACGGTTGCAGTCAGTTTATCAGTTTTCAGTTAATTTTTTTTTCAGATTTCCAGTCAGTTTTTTAAGGTTCCAGTTAGTTTTTCAGTTTTGAGGTAATTTTTTCCAGTTTTCCAGATATTGCTAATCATATGCTAATCAAGATATTGCTACACAAGACGGGGGTGGGCTCACTTTCAATCCATATGAATTTTTTGACGACTTGTTCTCCTCAAAACGTCCTAGAATGGCTTCTTCTTCTTCTACCATGCCTTACGAGTTGGAATTATATTTCAACTCCAATTTTGATTATGTACAAAGCACTTCAAATCCAACCAAATTTGACGTTTTGAGGTGGTGGGCACAAAGACATGAAAGTTATCACATACTCTCTTTAATTGCAAAAGAAGTCTTAGACTCTCACGCTTCAACGGTGGCGGTCGAATCGGCATTTAGCGTGGGAGGAAATGTTTTGGATGCAAGACGTTCTCAATTAACGGTTGAAAATTTGGAAAATCAACTCTTACTTGGTGATTGGATTAGAGCGGAAAAGAGAGAGCAAGATATGCCTTATGAAGAGGATATACAAGATCCACAATATCAATACGACTTGAAAGGGTCTACGGGAATTTCGGGTGGGGACGGCAATTAGATAGTTTTTATTGGGCCAAACTGCCAAAGTCCAAAAGGAAAAAGAAAAAAAAAAATCTAACAGCAGCCGCCCAGGCCCGCCCCCCAACCCAGCCGCCAAGGCCCAGCCCAGCGCCCCCGGCCCCAGCGGCCCAGCCCGTTTTTTTTTAAAATTTTCTGAGTTCTGCACATTGGTCCCCCACTTTTAAATTGGTCAGGTTGGTCCCCCAACAAAAACTAGCCGTTATAATGGGTAGTTTTTTAACTGGCTGCTGATTTCCAACCCATTTAACTATAAAATACCCCCCTCCCTCCACACTATTTTTTTACACAAGCTCACAAAGTCTTTCTCTTAGATATAAATCTCTCTCTACCATTACTCTTGAGAAGTTTGTTACTTTTTTCGTTAACTTTCTAACAAAAATCACAATTTTTTAAAAAAAAATCATTTTCACCCATTCATATTTCATCACACCAAATGGCTTCTAATTCAAACAATGAGAGGGTGAGCCAATTTACTATTATGGGGAGGCATTTTACAATCAAATCACTCAACGAAGATGGCACGCACACGCACTCGCACATGCGGTCCACACACGAATTTATTTGCAAGTATTGTGGAATGACGTACTTCTTTAGAAAAGGTGGAGGGTACGGTGTATTCAAGAGGCATATTTCAGCAAAGCATCCCGAAAGAGAAGAATAGAAGATTAAAATGATAAAATTGTTGCTTAGTAATAATATGTAACAATTTAAACTTTTTCCAGTTATTTTGTTAGTTTTCAATCAGTTATTTTCAAATTTCCAGTCAGTTTTTAAACGATTCCAGTTAGTTTGTCAGTTTTCAGTCAGTTAATTCCAGTTTCCAGTCAGTTTTGTGACATTTTTCTGTTAAATTTCCAGTTTCCAGTCAGTTTTTTGACATTTTTTAGTTAAATTTCCAGATTTCAGTCACTTTTTGGACATTTTTCAGTTTTTTTTTTTTTTTTTAAAAAAAGAGGCAGACGGTTTAACCGGTTAACCGCCTAGCCTTAACCGTTAGAGCCTGTTAGCCGGTTTCGGTTAGACCTTATCCCACTTCTCAACCGCCGGTTATAACCGGTTAACCGGCAATGGACACGTCTAATATATATGAGATCTCAAATTGCTTCAGCGAGTTTTTCTTTACGGCTTCAATTTTGTGACATAATTTTATTTTTGTGTTCGATAAATGAGATGTTTTTAAACTCGACATGACTCACAAATCTGTTATTTGATCACAGTATCACACAAAATGAAAAAATGTGCTAAAATCAGAGTTGTAGAAAAGAGAGGAGGAGCAAATAATTGCTAGAGCAAATGTGTGTCCTCGCAAATGACATGTCATGTCTTTGGTAAAATTTGGCCATATTATTAGGTAGAGGTGGCCAAAAACTAACTGGAACCGGCTAACCGGTGGTTGGTCAACCGGCCAACCGAATCAACCTTCAACCGTGTATAGCCGGTCGGGTGATTAATAATGTTTGGCCATACTATTAGCCTAATAGTATTAGGTAGGCCATGCAATTTGATTCAAAGAACTTTGGTCCTTTATTTTCTTGTTCAACAGAAAAAATCTTAAAAAGTATTAACAATTATTTTAAATTCAATATATATAATACAAACCCTTTGACAATAAAAAAAGTACAATTAAAATGAGTAAGAAAGTATTATGTTTATTTTGAGATTAGCGGAATCTAATACTCCCTCCGCCGCTAAATATGAATATATGATTCTTAAATTTTTGCTACTATGAACACAAAAGTATTTTGAATAATAATTTTGAGTTAATTAAATTATTTTATGGATATTTAAATTTTTTTATTTAATATATCATAATAAATACTATTAAGATTTTAAATGTTTATTACGAAAATTAAACTAATTTAAAATTATTGCTCGAAAAATCTTTATAGTAAAAATAAAAAGAGTAGGAAGATGATGCTGCCAAAAACGTACCGGGTCAGCCTTTCGTCTAACGGTTGGGATAAATCCAGCAAAGAGAACTCCTCGAACGGATCTACACACACGAAATAAGCAAACGTAAACTAGCCGGGGCTTCACCGGCGAAGGCCCTCCGGCGTGAGAATAAGAATACGGTTTGTAGAGAAAAATAGAGAGAAATCAATTGACTAGAATTAGAGCCAAAATAGTTCATTACCCGTCTTCTGTATTGAGGACCCGTTTATATAGGCATGGGTGAATGAGTCCTGACTTGTTAAGTAAGTCAAGGAGCCCGCGTTGATATTGGACTCGTATTTTTAGGAGATAAAGTCCTGATAAGGATGTTTGTTATCCCAGTTATCTTGTAGAAGAGGTCTTCTTGTTTAGATAAGGATACCCTACATTTGTATTGCACCTGAACTCTGTATGTAGTCTCCCTTTTGTGCTGGGAAGGTTATGTTGCTGATGAGATAAGTCGGTTTCTCTCCTCTATCTCGGCTCGTCTTAAAGGCCGAGTTAAGGGTTCGAATGTTTACCGTCTTTATTGTCTATCTCGACCCAATCCAGGCCGGCTCACTCGGCTTAGGTGATGCCGAGGTATGATGGGCCACAAGCCATGGGCCTCTTGAAAATAGGGCTTTATTGGGTATAGGTCCAAAGTCCATGGAACCCGTACACCAAGTCGATTTATGTCGTTTAGAAGATTATTTTGGGACATTGGAAGTATTTATCTTTTTTTCATATATATTATTCATTAAATATTCTATGTAAAATTTGCCTAACGTAGGGAATAAAGTGGGGACTGAAAATGTCAATGGCCTTGGGTTTATGAGTAAAAACTCACGAGTGTTATCTTAAGTGATGGATAGCACCAGCGATAACACTTTGACGACAGTCCCACAATCGTAAACACTTAAAACACTTTAAAAAAAAGTTTGCAACGGAAAAATAAACCATACAAAGGTATTGGTTTTTATCAAGTAAAAAAATACCAATTGAAAGTGTCAAGACTATAGAAACTCTCGAATATAATAGTGTTGTCTTGCGTGCTGGGCAACACTTGACACAACACGTAAAATCTCAGCTTTGAAAGATTGAAAGAATTAACGCAGTGGATAAGTGACACATAGAGATATATTTTTCACAAGTTATATAAATATATAACTTGTGGTAGCCTCATGGCCAAAAAAGACATTCACTAAATATGTATAATTTAAGTACAAAGTCTATAACTCCTATCCTCTAAAGAAAATAAGAGTACAAAATGTGCTAGATACAAGAACCATCAATAATAAAGAAACAACACTCACATCACAATCAAAAGGCTAGACCAATTTAGCCTTCAACAAATAGTTTCTTCAAGAAACTAGATTGTGATGTTGGAATGAGTGTTATAACATCACTAGCACTTGGTCTATGGCTATGGGTGTTTAATATTTCTCTCTTGTATATTTTGAATGATCCCATTATCCCTTTATACAGGCCTCCAAAACGTGGAGTGAGTGGTGGATAAGTTGTCGAGCCTTGGGGAACATTATCTCCACAATCGCTTGAATTTTAGGAGCTAATTCTTGGTGCCCAAGTCCTAGCTTCATCCTCTTGTACCTTCAAGCTTCAAATGACTTGTACTTCCTTGCTCAATACTCAGATGTTCTCACACGTTTTTCACTTGCCTTTAATCCACAAGTTATGCATTAAATCACTTTTTATGCATAACTTCAACTATCTTCAACTTCCTTCCTTATTTCTAGAATTTCACCTTGTTTCAACCTAAAATATGGACCAACAAAATGCATTCTTGCAAAATATATTAAATATTAGTACAAGATAATATTGTGAAAAGAAATGTTCAAATATAATTTAATTTTCGTCTGGTAACACTGAGACAGCGTTGGCAGCACTTGCGGTAACACCACAGTCTGCACTAACAATCTCCCCCTTATTTGCACATTTCTTCACAAACACCCAAGTGCTTGTACCTGTAAGAATTTATTAGTCTAAAACAGTTCATACAAAGATTATCTTCCCCATAAAGATTAACTCCCCCTCAATTTGAGAGTCAACCGAATAGTCAAACCAACCAATAAAAAACAACTAGTGTTAACCAAATGAAACACATCCACATTGTTTTAAACTACCAAGGATAAAAACACACCAACTATCTAGTTTGAGTATCGCTAGCCCGCACACCTGAAACAACACTTGTGTAAGCAGAACAACACGTGTGGCAGCACGTAAAACAGCACTTGTGGCAGCATCTCCCCCTGTTTGTGAAGAACACTGTGTAAAGAATTCCTACAAGTCTGTATGAATCTGCATCTGGCTTGAAGTCTGCTTTGATGGAGCTTGGGCAGCCGGTTGGCATGAAGAAGACAAAACTTTTCTCTTCTTTTTCGTTTCTTTGATGGTAGTGATTTGAGATGGGAAAATCATAGATGGAATTATGATAAGGAAAGAATAGAAATTGAATGGATTAAGCGAGTTTATGGAGAAAAAGAAAGAAGTGACGGTTGAGGAGGGTGAAGAAAATATCTAAGGAGGTTTAGGAAGAGAGAGAGTAGAATTTGATATTCACTCAACTCACCTTACCTAAAAATACTCAACTCCCCCTATTTTCTAGCTAGTTAGAATTCACTTCACACAAATCACCCACTAACCACATCGAAAAATCCGGCCCCTATCATTATCACTTTTTTTTTTTGTTTAGAAAATAAAAAGAAAATAAAAGAAAGAAACAAATCTAATCTAGGGAGTAAATCGACATAGGTATACAGCTCCCACACATTTTAAAATTCAATTTGAATTATGACTTCAAAATAATAGGGATTTAGTTTACCTAATTAGATTTACCAAAAATAAAAAGATTTGATAAAGACTTTTTGAAAATCAAAAACTCCACAAATTTAAGGGACTTTCGGACTCCCCAAATTTAATTATCAAACCCGAAATAATAAATAAAAAATAATGTGGCACATACTAATGTGTTATCGGCAATGATGGTAACACTTTGGAAAACACATAAGTCAAATATCCCATTGATAAAACTTTTCACTTTAAGGCATTTAAGGCAAAACAATCCTCATTAAAAACACTTGAGGCAAATTGTTAGGCTTCTTTATATAAGCAATTGAGGCAAAAACAAGCTTCCCAAATTCAAACACTTGAGGCATAGCAAGCCTTTAATTATAAGTGTTTGAGGTAAAAAAAAAATCTAAACAAGTTAGATAAAATAAGCTTGTTCTTCATTTTCAAGCACTTTAAAATAAGCATAATTTACACTTGTTATCTACAAGATAGCATCGTAGTAACGAACTCCGTGCTCCGAGTCCTTAGAAAGTGTAAAAAATACTTTAGTAATTTGTACCTTTCAAGTAGGATACACTGTAGTAGCGAACTCCATGTTCCTAATACTTAGTACGAAATCACTAATTAATATATCATTTTGGCAAGAGTACATCGTCGCAACGAACGCCGTGCCCCGAGTTACGAAGGAAATATTATAAGTGCTTTTTGCCTTTTGCCTTTAATTTTATCACAAAATTTGTGACTTTGTCACTTTTGAGTACAAAGGGAATTTGACAAACATGTTAACCAAGTATAAACCTACCGAAACAAAAGGTCAGCATGTGCCGCTTTAAAAAAGACTAAATTTTTTTTTTAATTAATATACAACAACATCCGCAAGCTGGTAGATTAACTGAGACAAAAATTAAAAAATTTGGTAAAAGTATTTGCAATTGAATATTTAGTATCAATAGTCTCTATTTGAAAAAAAAAATCTTTTCAACCAAAACTCTTAAAAAAAATGATGACGAATCCAAGCATTATTATGAGTAAATTTTTCAAGCTTATACTGCATAACTTGAATTCAAACACCATCTTTAAATGTCTCAACAATGTTCGTAGATGCAAGAGAAAATTTTAAACAGGAGTGTCTTACCTTAGCATATGTGGTAGACATACTCACATACCTTACGGTTTTTCGATGAACACACTGTCTTGTTTGTATCCCAACATTTACTCCCCCTATCATTTGGGATATGTGATGATTCTTTTCGAATCTTAAGGGGTGTCTCTTGACTTCATCACGAACTAGTATATCCTTGCTTGAATCATTCTCATCTAGACTTCCTGCATCAACATCATTTGAACCATGAAAGCAAAAAATGTCAGAAATATTGAAAATATTATACATGCTGAGTGTTAGGCTTGGTGTTACCGCACTCCGGGTAACACCTGACGCAACACCTTTAGAATCTGGCAATGAATGCTTCCAAACCGTGGTCAACATGGATGACTGGCCAGGTTCTTTAATGTATGATTACTCTCTTACCACACTCTCACTCAGGGAATCATGATTTGAGCCATCAAGAATAGAAAGTCTCTCAAGAGATAGATTAGCAAGACCTAAAGCCATGACAACTTTACCAAACACTTAGTATGTCAAGTGTCCAGCTCTGATGCCAATTAAAAATGTCAATGGCCTTGGGTTTATAAGTAAAAACTCACGAGTGTTATCTTAAGTGATGGATAGCACCAGCGATAACACTTTGACGACAATCCCACAATCGTAAACACTTAAAACACTTTAAAAAAGAGTTTGCAGCGGAAAAATAAACCTTACAAAGGTATTGGTTTTTATCAAGTAAAAAAATACCAACTGAAAGTGTCAAGACTATAGAAACTCTCGAATATAATAGTATTGTCTTGCGTGCTGGGCAACACTTGACACAACACGTAAAATCTCTGCTTTGAAAGATTGAAAGAATTAATGCAGCGGATAAGTGACACATAGAGATATATTTTTCACAAGTTATATAAATATATAACTTATGGTAGCCTCATGGCCAAAAAAGACTTTCACTAAATATGTATAATTTAAGTACAAAGTCTATAACAACTCATATCCTCTAAAGAAAATAAGAGTACAAAATGTGCTAGATACAAGAACCATCAATAAAGAAACAACACTCACATCACAATCAAAAGGCTAGACCAATTTAGCCTTCAACAAATAGTTTCTTCAAGAAACTAGATTGTTATGTTGGAATGAATGTTATAACATCACTAGCACTTGGTCTATGGCTATGGGTGTTTAATATTTCTCTCTTGTATATTTTGAATGATCCCATTAGCCCTTTATATAGGCCTCCAAAATGTGGAGTGAGTGGTGGATAAGTTGCAGAGCCTTGGGGAACATTATCTCCACAATCGCTTGATTTTAGGAGCTAATTCTTGGTGCCCAAGTCCTAGCTTCATCCTCTTGTACCTTCAAGCTTCAAATGACTTGTACTTCCTTGCTCAATACTCAGATGTTCTCCCACGTTTTTCACTTGCCTTTAATTATGCATAACTTCAACTATCTTCAACTTCCTTTCTTATTTCTAACATTTCACCTTGTTTCAACCTAAAATATGGACCAACAAAATACATTCTTGCAAAATATGTTAAATATTAGTACAAGATAATATTGTGAAAAGAAATGTTCAAATATAATTTAATTTTCGTCTGGTAACACTGAGACAGCGTTGGCAGCACTTGTGGTAACACCACAGTCGGCACTAACAGGGACCACTAAATATTTTGTTAGTGTCTACCACTCATTTCATAAAGACAAAAATGTGACTATTTTACCTATTTGCGTTGGAGCAGAAAAAAACGGATTTCGAACCGCTGCACCCCTACTTAGCTCCACCCAATGGTTTCGATTGGAGCCACCTCATTTTAAATCCACCCAACAGATGAGATGTGTCCGAGCTCGGTGGGACCCGCAAAAAATTGAAATCATCTTAACCACACAGATGATGAGCTCGCATATGTGGCCTCGATCTAAGTCATTGGGTGGAGTGATGCAGCGGTTTTGGTTCCGGGTCCGAAAAAAACATGCTTTACATTATAAGTTAACCTAACTCCATACTAATTCATTTTAAATTTATTTTGTGGATGGTGGCAACTTGCCAAAAATCCAACGAGGAAGTTTTGAGTGACACGGTCTCACGCATGAGACGGATCTCGATGAGAGAAAAAATGGGTTTGCTCAAGCCCGTCTATTGGGGGCAAACTATTTAGCCTCTCAACGAAACATGTCTCACGTGTGAGACCGTTTCACGGTACATAAGTTTTTGTCAAATCCAACTCGAATAAAGTTAGATGTTACCTTTGTAGTGAAGGGAAAACTTTGAGTAGATTCAAAGTTGAAAACCATTCCAAAAAGTCAAACAGCTTAGCTGCATGCACCAAATTGAGTAGACATATTCAAATATTTTAGGCAAACAATCACTAGATTCATAACTAATTGTCCTATTAATATTAGGTTTTATTCCTTTGAAGCCACTTGGCCTTTGCGTAAAAAATTAAATTATAAAGGCCTTTAATATATTCTTTTTGCAAAAGGACCAAACTGTTCCAATATGAATGTTGACAATTTTTTCTTAATCCACGTATAAACCTTCCTTTCTCGTATTTTTACGTTTTTCTAAAAAATATTACTCCCTCCGTCTCAGAGTAAGAGTCCTACTTTTCATTTTGGTACGTTTCAGAGTAAGAGTCATATTCTTAAAATAACAAAGAATCTTTACTATTCACCACACTCATTCTCTCTCTTATTTTACTTTTATACTCACAACACCAATCAATTCACTATTCTCTCCCACTCATTCTCTCTCTTACTTTATTTTTACACTCACAATATTTACATCACTTCCAATATTTATTAATAAGCGTGCAAATGAGGGGTATGACTCTTACCCCGGGACGGAGGGAGTACTACCTATGTCCCTAAATGAGTGTCCAAATTTCATTTAAGGGACATCTGAAAATCTCAATTTTTTGTACAATTTGGTGGTAAATATTCATATATAATCTTGTAATCTCCTTTTCAAACATTTAGTTTTGCAAATATAAAGAGACCGGTGAAAAAAAAATCGAAAAATATATATTTAGGGACAAAGTTATGTTAAAAAAAGACACTCATTTTGGGACAAAGATTTCTTAAAATGAACACTCATTTAAGGACAGAGAGGGTAGTTGTTATATTTATTTTGAAACGGATCATGTATATATCCCACAATGGTTGATTAATTAAAAAGTAGCATTTGCATCAAGTCTAATCGCATATTGTGTATTCCTTGCATCTCATATGAGTTTATTGTCTAGAATATAGAATAATAGAGTAAAGGATGGAGTTTTTTTCTATTATTATTTTGTTTTTTCTTTTTGAAATAGAAAAAGGGATAGAAGTCGAAATTTTTAGATTGAAGTGATAGCTACTAGGGGTGTAAATGGTTCGGTTTGGTTCGGTCTCGGCCGTTTTAGAGACCAAACCACTAGTCTGCGGTTTGGGAAATTCCAAACCGAACTGAACCACGAAAAATTTCAAACCAAACCTAACCTAACCGCCATGGTTTGGTTCAGTTTGGTTCAGACCGCGGTTCAGTAATGTGGTCCAGACTGCGGTTTAGACCGTGGTTCAGACCGTGGACTAGAATATGGTTTAGATCGTGGTTTAAACCACCATTCATACGGAGGTTCATATCACGATTCAAATTATGGCTTATACTCTGTTTACAAGAGAAAATTCGGAAGAATGAAAATATCAAACGAATAAAGAAGCCGAAGGAAGTGAATACACTACAGAACTTTGTTAACTATGTGCCTCAATGAATATAACATTCGATGAAATGAATATTGAATAAGATGCAAAATGAGAGTTAAGAATGATGTAATGTAATGTAAATTATTTTAATAATTTAAAGGTGAATGTTACTTAACATACAAATATATGACTAATATATGTGGTCTGGCAGTTTGGTCTGGTGGTTCGGTCTGGCGGTTTGGTTTGGTTTGGTTCGGTCTGGTTTGGTCTGGAGGGGTCAGACCACAAACCAAACCGAACCACGCGGTTTACCAATTTTTGAGACCGAACCGAACTACTTGTACTTAAAAGCCAAACCAAACCGTATGGTTTAGTTCGGTTCGATCCCAAACCGCGGTTTGGACCGAACCACTGACACCCCTAATAGCTACGAGTAAGAACCTGTGGGGTTGCACTTGGCTGCGCCGTTGATTGAGGAAGGTGACATTAGTGCTACTCCCTCTGTTCCGGTTCGGGACTAAAAGTTCTTAGTTTGACTTTACACGGAGGTTAAGAAAAAATAAATATTGCGAGTATAAAAAGTAAAGTAGGAAAAAATAGGAGAGATAAAGTGGGTAGAAAGTTTTTGTTGTGAGAATAACAAGTGGGACTCATTCTCCATTTTTGGTAATAAAGCAAGAACATTAGTCTTGGACAAACCAAAATTAGGAAAATAAAAACTTTAGAGAGAGTATCATTTAGGTGGGACCTACGCGAACAAGAATCTTCGATGGGCGCTAATCCACTTACACGTGGTAGATTGCCATTTCTCACGTTTTGCCAGCGAATTAAAAAGAGTTTCTTTAGAGCCCGATAGTATTGGGAAAAAGTAAGGTTAACTTAAAGGGGTGGACTGTTGTGTGCGGGTGCGACCTTTCCCGCCAAATTCCTTTTTTTTTCTCCCAATTTTTTTCCTTTGTCGTTTTTTGCTCGCCAGCAAAAGTAACACTTTTTGTAAGAGAAATGTAACACTTTTTTCTTATGTGTAACATTTTTTTCCCAAAAAATGTACCACAATTTTGCTGAAATTGATTAAAGATAACATAAGATAAACAACTAAACTAATGTTACATTTTATAATAAATGAATGTAACTATTTTTTTTTCTCAATTGAAACACTTTTTTAGGGTTTTACATTCAATTGAAATACAAAACCGCTTATATTCATGATTTTTTACTCTTTTTTTAAAAAAATGTAACATTTAACCTATAAACTGTTACATTCATCAATATAACATATTACAATCATATATGCACTGTGTTACATTCAATTATTACTTTTTCTAACCACAAAAATTATTTATATTATTTTGCGAAACTGCAGTTACAACTTACAATAAAGTGTTACTTTTTTAAGACCAAACTGTTACTTTCTTCATAAGAACGTGTTACATCTCATGAGACGAGCAACCCAATTTTTTTTTGTGTTAAAAAATATGTTTCTTTTTAAAAAAATCAAACAATATCATGACCTATCTAGTTTTATTCATCTCGTCGAGACGAACACACCGGTATTTTTAGATTTTTTTTTTCGACTTCAAAATCACAAGATATTGCATTTTAAAATTATGTGAGGTTTTTTTTTTTTTAAATGTGTGCAACGTGTCGCGCACTGGGAGGAGGAAATGGGCTGCTAGGCGGATTAGGCTTGTGGGTTGTGGCATGATCCATGGGTTGATCCGTCTCACAAGGTGAGAGACGGTCTCACCCAAGTCTTTGTCCAACTTAAAAGTAGCAAAAACTCTCTCTTCTACGTCCACAATAATAGTCGTTTTTTCACCTTATTATTTTTTTCGTTATAAAAATAATATTGAGCAATAAATTTAATTTGACTTAATTAGTCTAATAAAATTATAAAATTTATTATTAATACATTAATATAAATACTATCAATAATAAATTTTAAATTTTTATTAAAATAATTAAATTAACCTATTATTGCTTAAAGTGTCTTCGTATTAATATAAGAAAAGGGTGACATTTATTCAGGATAGATGTAGTAACAGCTTACAAAATTTAGGTTACAAATTGAGTTGTCAGTTACTTACTAAATAAATATAATGAATGTTCGGCATATAACAATACCATCCACTTATTTGTTGCCAAATTTTTTTGTGTTCAAGATTTTGTAAATATTTTTTCATGTTATGTTGTACTTGTTAGGCCCAATTGGTAGGAAAATAGGCTAGAGGGGGGGGGGGTGAATAGCCTAATTAAAATTTTTAGAAGAAAACACTTTATAAATGCAAAGTCACTTATCAGTTTCCAAACTATTATCAGTAAGCGCAGCGGAGAAGATATGACTTAGTTTAAATCACACAAAATCAGTATGAAATAGTTTTGAGAGCTTGGTTTAAACACAAAGTGATTTCACAAAGTTCAATGCATTTTCAAGAGATTGGTAAATATAAATTACAATAAATCAGTAAGAACAAGTACGATCTGCCGGTGATAGAATTCCAACCGGCAAAGACAAAATAAGTAACAGGGGACAAGTATTTGGAGAGGTTCACAGTGTAAATACTGCTACGTCCTCTACTAAGTTTGGTCAGAACTTGGATTTTGGTTAAGAGCACTATTAGATATTCCTAGTCTATTACAAGCACGGCTTTGCCGGATACAAAGACTAAATTCTAGAGATTACTAATGGATCGGAATACAAATATGACCAAGTGTTTTTGAGCGGCAAGTCCAAGAGAACTTATCTCACTCAGGTGGGTGTGTGAGTAACTCAAACAACGTATTCCTTAGAATAATCTAGTTTGGGAATACTTACAATGTTGATGAGTTTGTGCACAAGTGTATGTCCTAATAAATGATCTAATGATTATCTGGACAGAATGTTTGAGCTTCAATGAATCCTCTAAACAATCAATTCTCTTCAATGCACTAAAATCACCAACCCTCTTCAATGCACTAAGTCCTCTACTTATAAGAGGAGTTAATGACTTGAGTCTTGTTGAAGAAAGCTTGCAAATTCAAATTCCAACTGGGTAGTTGAGGAGCATTAAATGCGGTATCTTCAGCATTAATGACGAAGATATGGAGTACACGCATGTCTTGAAAAGTCTGATGGGTAAAGACCCTTTTGTCTCAACCGGTTACCTGCAAAAAGCAAGTAGAGACAACAGAGCTAAAAATAGCTATGTGTCAGACGGCGCAGTAATCATTACAGAGCAGATAAACTACTTTCAGATAAGACAGTACGAAAGGACAAAGACAATCGGTACGGTTGTCTTTGAAGTAGAGCGATGTAACCTGACGACCAGTACAGACTGTCTTTGCTGATCGGCAACTTGAGTAGTAAGTTGATCGGCAACTTGAATACTGGTCTGCTGATTTGCTTCCTCTAGCTGGTTTGCCTTGATTGAAAAGTTGTTATACACATGTGCTGGTCACAAAGAATCCTAAAAGTACCTTACAAAGGTTATAATAAAATTGGGGGATCCTAAGTGTCAAACATGGTTGGGATTAAGCAATTCTATGTCCTAAACATATATATGAACAACAGTACTGTACAATATTAGTAAAGTTACGTAAATCTATTCGGTAAATAAACTACGTGACCACGTCACTTGTATCAATTTTGTTTTATCAAAATATAACAGATAACCAGTTTCATTTTTGAAATGAGAATTGAGGAAATTTTTTTTAGAAATAGATGTTGTGAGTATGAAGGAGAGAGAAAGTGTAAGTAGAAAATAGTAAGTGAAAAGTTATTGTGAGTATGACAAGTAGTTTATAAAATAATAAGTGATATACCATTTTTATTTTAAGTAACTGTGACTTTTTAATGGAATACCTAAAATGACAAATGAGTTATTTGTAATGGGACGGAGGGGTATTACATTACCGATCACAAATGATTCAATTGTTGTGCATAAATATTATGATAACTTTAGCGCTAATAACTTATAATCATTGATCACTATAGTATACATTGTAGTATGCAAAAGGGGTGTAAGTGATCTCGTCTCCTAAATAAAATTTATTCATAAATTTACTGTTATAATAATTACTAATTATAGACGCAAGAAAATAGTACCCATTCGTCCTAACTTAATTTGTTTGAGCAACTAAATTTCGTTTTGTTGGACACACGATTTTCTGTGTAATAATTTATCCTTCTACTTAAAGTTAGATTGAGAATAAAAATGCAAAAAAATAATAAAAAAAAAGTTTAAAAGTTGAGTCCAATAATAAATTGTTACCGACAATAAAGGCAAGGAATCCAATATTAGAAAAGCTGAAAAATCACTATCAGGAATAATGTGCAAAAAATATCCAAAAGTAGCTACATGCAGCGGCGGACCCAAGCATGACTAAAGGTGTGCCGGTGATCCCCTCTAACCAAAGAATGTGTGTAGTTTAGTGGTTAAGTTGTTGGGAATTTGTGTTAGAACATGGATTGTATAACAAGTCATTATTTAATTTCATACATGAAATCATACTTATAATGTCAATATAAAGTGTAGAGGATTAAATAATGTAGAATTCCTGAGGTGGAATATTACCTATTTATGATGGCAAAATGGTAAATTCACATCGCTTAATATGAAAGAGTGTAGTCCCTAAATGAAGTGTCTATTTGTTTCCTATATAACGGCCCTTCATGAGCCTAAGAAACATACTACATACAATTCATTATTCTCTCTATACTCTCTTCATTAGTGTTAAGAAGACAAGTGAGAAAGACACTATCATTTAGAAGTACTACATTCCTTACTTCTTCTTCATCATTCTCTCTAAGCAACATTGAAGACAGATTCAACAGGTAACGCTTCCGCCTTCATCTTCTCCTCTCTAACTTATCCCAGATTTGAGTTATGGCATTAGTGGGATAGAAATTGTTCCAACAATTTGATCAAGAGGTTGTGGGTTCTAGTGTCATGTCTTTGGCTACATGAAATGTCACGACCCGAAATATAGGCTCTATTTTATTAGTAATTAAATGATTTTTATTTAAATTATTTGCTTATTTATTTATTTAAATTATTATTTATTTAAATAATTATGTGTGCAATTTATGTGTTATAATAATTATGTCTAGCATTTTAACTGGGTCATTTGTGCTAGTGTAAAAGTGTTGAGTCTTATTAGTTAGTGGGGAGTTTAATTGAAGAGGTAGTATAGGGGGAGGGGCCTTTTTGTAACATTTCAAACATTTCTTCATCTTCCCCCTACTTCCCTCACCTCCCTCACCCTACTCTTTCACCTCACACTCCACCTCCCTCTCTCTCCCTGGAAACCTCTCTCTCTCTCTAAGCAAATTGGTAAGTTTTTCTTCCTCTCCTTCTCTCTTCTTTTACTCATTCTTCCTCTCATTATTATTCATTTCTTAAAACGTGAAACGTGTTTAGATCGTCGCTAGGATCGCGTAGAGTCAAAAAGAATTGAATTCCGTCAACTTTGAGAATTTTCAAGTAAGTTACTTTTCCCCCATTTTGATGCTAAAATGTTCATCTCATGTTTATATGATGTTTGATGTGTTATATTTGAAGTTTGGTTAAGTTTAGAATTTATTTTGAATTTATTGAGTTTTTGGGTAAAAATAGTGAAATCTTGAATGTAGGGATTTGGTGTTAGTTTGGATGATTAAAGGGTGTATTTAGGTTCCCTTTAGGTTGGATGTTGTTTAGGAGCTTTAGAAATGTATTGGGAAGCTTTGATTTTGATAACTTTAGTGAAAGTTGGGTTTTGGTTCGAATTGTGTAAACCCAGGAAGAATCTGGGCTTTGTTCATCTGGCACGGTCGTGCTCCTTTATTTGGCACGGTCGTGCCACATTCATTTTCCCACTCGTAATGGTTGGCACGGTCGTGCTCCTTTATTTGGCACGGTCGTGCCACAATTCCCTTTTTTCTCCCGTCTTGATTGGCACGGTCGTGCCACTCTCTTTGGCACGGTCGCGCCAAATATTACCTTCCCTCTCGAATTGATTGGCACGGTCGTGCCACTTTCTTAGGCACGGTCGTGCCAAGCAAAAATTCTGGTATATTCTTCCATTTTCTTCTAAAATTGTTTCCCCCATAACTTTCTCATCCGAACTCCGTTTTAGGTGAATAAACTATCATTTTAAAGCTCTCCTTGAGCTCTTCGAGATGAGTGAATAGTTTTGCTTGTGTGCTTGAGTTAACTGGATCCTTTGTGATCAAATGTGATAAGGGATTGGTGTTATTATTGTGGAAATTATTAGAGCACCTTAATTGGTTATTGTTAGTGCATTTCACTTTCTTGGTGACTTCTTGGTATGATTCCCTACTTTGGAATCCTTTGTTGTTTATCGTGCTAGTATTTTATTACTTAGCCTTTACGTGAAAGTCCAGCTGGTATATTGTGTGTGTTTCGGGCGATGCGAAATATTATGATGGCACAAGCCAAGTCCATTATGATGTTGACCATTGTTTTGCCCAATTATTACCCTCCTCCAGATTGGCCTTGGATGTGAGAAGAGCTAGATCCTTTGTGTGCATTTTAGCTTTACTTGGAGCATGACTTTGTGGCATGTCTCCCGTCCCTTGTGACACTTCTTTTATGGTTATTGGTTCCGGTACCGGGGTTTTCTCTTCGGCTTTCATGCTATTATGAAGATGATGATTTGTTGATTATTGAAGCTGCGCAGCGATCCTTTATTTGGATGTTCCGGATTGGAAAACCTTGGCTATATCCTTTGTTATGTGTTTATTTCCGCTGCTATCTGTTATATGATAATTGCTATGTGCTATGTGATAATTATTATTGTTTATTGCTTATTGCATCATAGCATGTCATGTAGTTGCATTAATAACTTATTGAGATTTATCTCACCCCCTTTCCTTTTATCTTTGTTTTTCCTTAACCCCCCCCCCCCAGGTGCTAAGGAATAGTCTCGCTGATCACGAGATAGAGGACGTCGAGTGTGGAAACATTCTTTTGGGGAAAGTTGTATAGGTTGGTTTACATTATATAAACGTGTAACCTTTTGGGGTATTTGTACCAAACAATGACGTCACTAAGAATTGTATATTTTTATTTTGTTGGGCATAAACTTGTGGAAGTTTATGATAGTTGTATTTAGTCTTTATCAAACTTGGTTTTGTAAAACTTTGGATTATCACATTTTGGTATTAAATGGAATTTTTAACTTCGGTATTTTGGAGGTTATTGTTAGAGTCGACGTCCAGATCGCGGTCCCGGGGCCCGCGGGGTCCGGTGTCGCGACAGTTGGTATCAGAGCTATGGCATTAGCTCTATGTATAAGTCTAGGTGGATTAGTATGACCTAGGTGGGTAGTAGTGTGCGGAGTGATTAACGGTTGATGTCTTATGCAGGTAATTGCTCGCAATGTCTGGAAGAAGAAACAGAGGAGGTGCTAGTGGGGCACAGAATCAGAATGATACAAGGGATGAAGCCCGTGCCATGTTTCAAGGCATGTTTGAGGCGGCCATGAAGGCCATACATGATCAAGGTCCGAGGGTAGAGCAAGCACCACCTCGTTATGGTTTGGAGCAATTCTTGAAACTGAAACCGGTTGAATTCAATGGGGAACCCGATGTTCGGAAAGCTGAGTTGTGGATTGAGTCTATGGAAAAGATTTATGATGTGTTTGGGTGTTCGGATGAGGACAAGGTCCGGTTCGCGGCTTACAAGCTTGTGGGAGCCGCCGAGCATTGGTGGAAAGGTATTAAAGCTACTTGGGATGATACTCGCACGGTTTATGCGTGGGAGTTGTTCGTACGCAAATTCAAGGAGCATTTCATTCCGGTTGTTGACCAAAACCAAAAGGAGATCGAGCTACTCAACTTGGAGCAAGGATTGTTGTCTATAGCACAATACTCGGCTAAGTTCATAGAATTAGCCCGATATTGCGACTATTTGGTGAGGACCGAGGAACAAAAAGCTATGAGATTTATTCGGGGATTGAAGACCTCCATCCGTACTCAACTGATTGCTCAACGGATTGTGACGTTCAAAGATGCGGTGGACCGAGCCTATTTGATAGAGCAAGATATTGGGGACATAAGAGGAAGACCGAGGTGGCTAACCCGAGTAAGCAAGGAGCGCAGAGCAAGTCACAACCAAGGATTGATAATCGAGGTAACTTTGGGGGACAATCTCAGTCCCGAGGGAACCGATCCCAAGGAACCCGGGTACCCACTTCCGGGAACCAAGGGAGCCAAATTAGGAGGCTTTGTTCGTATTGTCAAAGGAAGGTCATTCTGAAGACCGTTGTTGGAAGAAGCAAGGAAGGTGCACCAATTGTGGTCAAATGGGGCATTTTGCAAGAGATTGTACTAGAGGCAAGGGACAAGCATCCGGGTCAGGAGTTGG